>VXAV01001897.1:32128-92384 GCA_013399715.1 Alectura lathami
GACGGGGAGCGCCGCCGAGGGAGGGCGGGGGTGCAGGGGGTGCGCGCTGTTAGGCGGAGCTGGGAGCGCTCCTGAGCGGCGGCTCCATAGCTCAGTGGTTAGAGCACTGGTCTTGTAAACCAGGGGTCGCGAGTTCGATCCTCGCTGGGGCCTGGTTGCATTTTTAAGCGCTAGGCTGGGTTGCTGAGCCCCCCGGTAAGTTGCCCTTCTTTTAGGGCGTTGTGGGGGTGGTCACGAGCCGCGCCTGGGGAGTGGGCGGGTTTTGTTTGGAGGGAGAGCAGCAGGGGAGGAAGGAGGAGGGGAAAAATCTGTGTGTGGATGTTGAGAGGGGTTGGGGTGATGTGCACAGGGCAGCAACGAGCAGCCCAGAGAGCAGCACCGGGGTGGCAGCGCACGTGTGTGTCCAGGTCCGTGGTGGCCCAACCCAGGAGAGCTCCCAACAGCCGCTCGCTCACCGCCCCGAGGACGCAGAGGTGCGGGCCTGCCGACGTACTGCCAGCGGCAGGTACCAGCAGGATGGAGGAGAGAAGAGAGAAAAGGAAAAAAAAAAACCTGGAACTCGAGAGTTAAGATGAAAACTGGTTTACTAAAATAGCTAAGGAACAAGCGATAATAAAAATGCAAAGGGGATATAAGGGTAATAATACCGATAACTGGAAAGCAGTGACTTGCAAGAAGGCGATTTCTCACCCACACGCAAGCCCAACCTGGAAAACTGGAAAAAGAGACACACACGACACGGCTTCCCCCCCTCACCAGAAAGCAGGGGGAGGGCCAAGCCATGATGTATATGGTACAGAATACCTCATCGGTCAATTTAAGTTAGATGTCCTAACTCAGCTTTCCCCTCCCACAACTTCCTAATCCCTTCTCGTTCAGGATTCGCAGATTCGAATGTGCTAGAAACCATGACAAGCTCACGTCACGATTTCCCTGATGGGAGCTTTGGCAAAATGCTCTCAGGGCTTTAAAAGGAACAAATTGCCCCTGAGTGGAGAATAAGCTGGGCAGGATTATCTGACTCTTCACAGCCTGTCAGGGAGGCCGAGCTGCTGGTTTTATTTCTGTGCTGGAGGCTGGGCAGAGGAGGTGCAATAACTTTAGGTTGTAGAAAGACCTAGAAACCTCAGCACAAACCCTCTAGAGTACCACATTTTAAAAATATGCTTTTCTTTCTTTCTTTTTCTTTCTTTCTTTCTTTTTTTTTTTTTTCCCCAAAAAATCTAGCAAACAAGACAGTTTGTAGTATTGCAAACACCACAGCAGTCGTTACCAACATCGAGCAAGGAAATGAACACACGACGTGGCCAGGGAGCGGCCAGCACAAGCCGTGCACACCCTGGGAAGGGCCCAACGTGCAGCATCTCCACTAAACACGGCGAGCTGCAGGGAGCTGCAGCCTGTTGTGTCACCATGCCACCATGGCCCCACAGCCCATGTGGGCTCCTGGCTGGTGCGCAGCCTGGTGTGAGGCTCACAGAGCACGCACTTCGCTGTGTTTTGAGGTTGTTGTCCTCTCAGAGTCCTGTCAGCAGGGTGGCGGAGGTGGTGACACAAGCCTGGCATCGGGAGTGCCTGCTCTCAGCAGAGGGACTGGCCAGAGGCAAGGTGCCCTGTGGCTGTAGTGTCTGTATGGAGGAGAAGCTGAGTTTTGCCATGGATCAGGAGAGCATCGGCTGTCTGGGGTTACACTTGTGCAGATTGTCTTAAGAAATCATTGATAAAGGATTGTCTAGATCACATTACTGCACATGGGCCTGGCATAGCACAGCGTGGTCAATGCCTGAGCACAGCGATGGGACGGTGCCGTTTCGCCGTGGAAGGACAGATTATACACGTGATGAGTGGCTGATCTGTTCCACACATCCAGCAAATGTAATAGGAATAGGATTTGTCTGTTCCTGCTTGTTGTAGCTATATATAAAAGCTACCATGGAAGGCTTTTCTAAAACGCTGACAAGTTGATGCGTGCGCCTTTATAGCAGTTGGGAAGCTGCATGAGTGGGAGCTAAGCCACCTAATGTCAGCATTTAAATTGTGCTTCCATTTTAGGAATCTCCTAACCGAATCCTCCGAATTAACCACACGCTGTTACATAAGCAGAGGAGAGAGGCAGATGCTCTTGGAGGCCTCCAGAGGGAGAGCCTGCTCGTCAAACCTGATCTCTGCGCTCCTGCAAAGTGCTTTTGGACATACCCAAGCAAACGTGACAGCCAGGAACTATCTAGGGGATCGGGTGCTTTGCGGACACTGTGTCACAGAGCACCTGAAAATTGGGTCCAGAGCACAAGACTGAGTTTTCTGCTGAAGTGAGTGGGATTTCATTTTTTCAGAGGCTTGTCTTTATGATTAAACAGGGCCTACTTTAAAACAGCAGATTTTTAAGAAATAGCCTTTTACAATTGTACAGCTGTCATACTACATGTACACAGCAGACGGTAACTTGTTACAGCTGGTCCCACAGATGCCTGCAGAAGTAGTGCCTGGGGCAGGGTCTCAGCAGGGCGTCCCTGCACTGGGCGTAGGCGGCTGTGCTGCCACCAGAGCTGGGCACTGCTGCTCCGTGCCTGGCCCTGCCTGTTAGCACTGCGTGTGGCAGGAGCAGTCAGTAGTGCTGCTGGGCCCCAGCTCACTCCTACACAGGCACGAGTGGAACCCAGGAGATGCGCCCAGGCCTCTCCATCCGCCATGAGACACCCAAGTACCATTCCCCGATCCCAGCCAAGGGGTGACCCAAGAATTTCCACTGTCCTTTACAAGTGATGTCTTCCAAGGTTTCCATTTCTTGCTGGAGGAAGCTTTAGCAGCTGCTGTTACTGAAGGTGAGAAATGAGTCAAAGCTCTGCTCTGAAAAGCTGAGGTGACATTCACTACGTCCAGTCATACAGATATTGGCAATGTCATAAGAAAATGTCTTCACAGTTTGTTTCTCTGAACTGTGGTATGGGGCCTGGCCATACTAATTGTGTTTTCAATTCGACTGCTAGCAGGGCCCCTGGGAATTACCATTGTATCTGGCAAGACAGATATCTGACATCACTGCAAGGTAATCGGAGTTCATCTTGGAGATCTGTCTCCTTGTTTTGTGTTTGTTGTTCCTTCTGTTCTTCCATCCCCCCCCCAAAATATACCCGGTTGCTCAGTTCAGCAACAGGAGGCCTTACACAAGGACAGGCTCTTTTCTTCACAAGAGCATGATCTTTCTTTCCAAGTATGTAGCAAAAATCGACATATCTAAGCCTAGTTTACTGCAGTGTGATACCATTTTTGACACTGAAAATAGGGAACTGAAGTCAATGACTATAAAACTGATCCAGCCTTTGGAGGAAAACTTAAAAATATACCCTTTCAAAATTCTATGTTTAAATATTGCACAGGTGTTGTCAGGACATCATCAATTTCTGAAAATAAGTAAATAAATAAAACAATCTCTCTCCTGCCAAACTCAAAGCACTTTCAAAATCTGAGATTAATAAAGCATGTTTCCATTGCTTTAGTCAGGAATGAATTAAACCAATTCTGACTTCTCTTTCTGGCCTTGTTCCTAAATACTCAAAGCTTGATGACTTCAGGTTTATGCCAGTGAGTTAAAGCCAAGAAGTAGAAGTTGAGACTTTTTTTTTTGTTCACCTAATGTGAATGCAGCCATCAAGAAAGTCTTCAATGAATAGTAAAAATGTTTGCTTATAATAATCAAAGGTGTAAATTGTAACACCAAAAGAAAAAAAAAAAAAAAAAAAAGTGTTTATCTGCTAGAGATACTATTTTAGTCAGACATTGCCCTTTTAATTCTGTTCTTCTGGCTTCTAAAACAACACAAAATTCCTCGTGCATGACAAAGCTATCATTCACCTAGTCAGGCTCTTCCAGGATGTTCCACACCTTGATGCCTAACCTCTTATATTTACAAGTTTAATGGTCCTGTTACTCTGTACAGTGCTCCTTTCAGAGGGTGGCATTAACAAATTCACAAGTGTTGTTTGAAGGAGGGTAGAAAGGAACATGATCCAGAAGTCTGAACACAGCCACCAGCTGTAATACTGATCCAGTGTTCTGTATCCTGACCTCCAGAGCCAGCTGTCTCCTTGCTCCCTTTCATCTGATGAGAAATCTCTCCCTGTTAAAACAAAATCATTACGATGTGGCTGTTCAAGACCGGATGCAGGCCAAATGCATCCCCAAATTGGGAGCACAGTGCCTTAGGAGTTTGAATGATGATGTGAGGCAATCTTCCCAGGGAGTAACAGTAGATGAATCTGTGCTTACTGGTATTTTTGGCAAAAGACCATATTTCTCAGCCCTTTAGCTATGGGTGGGGGGACAACTAATGGACCCATTTGGCTTCTAGTATGGATGTTATTTGTTGTGATGTTAGCACAGGAGTAAAGATGTTTAAAAAGAACAGGTGTCTCTGACAATGAGAAAGTACAGAAGAATTTAATCCCTCAGTGTTTGCCAGGAGAGTTGCTGTTGTGCTTTAAAGAAAAATAATGTTTCCTATATTGTTAGGGAAATCTTCCTTACGCACAGTATTACAGATTACTACTAGTAAAACTGGTATATACTTATAATTATAGGCACACATATACATGTATATTGAAGTGTTACTGGTACAACACCTTGAAGAATAGCAGAAAAGCAAACAACTGTTTTATTGCAGCTCCCCAAGACATTTAACTAGTTGTGCAATATGTGATCCTCACCTAGCTTTTATTCTGATATGTCTGTCTACAGATTTCGATGGTGCACTTTTGTAGAAAAATGTTGCCAAGGATAAAACATAGCCTTTTTTCCACAAAGTATACAATGTACTGATGGGAACACTAAGTCCTGGCAATACAGAATCTAGGCATAACTCAGTAGGTCTGAATATAATGAAATGCATATGGCACTAGAGAGGAGAGTCCTTTAAAAATCTTGCGTGTGTGTGATTTATTATGGCTTAAGAATAGGTGAAAAAGTTTCAATTTAGAAAGGATGAAGCACTGTTCATTTAGAATCTACATATCCTATGTATATACTAAAAAAATCCTGCTGTCATCAATAAACTCAATGGACTCTTCAGATTATTACAATATTTCTGGTTTTCAGGTGACCAAAATCAGTATGCAAGTAGAACTAGTCTTAGGGAAAAGGTGAAGCTTAAATAAAATTTGGAAATGTGACCCTGAAGTATGAGGAAGAACAAAAAGATAATTCAGCTTGCTTGCCTGCTTCTCTAGGACTGGTTCTCTAGACTTTACCAGTTCGATTTATCTTATTAGGAACATAAATTAATCAGCAGACTGGAAATGGAAAACTTTTATTATGAAATAAGGCTGGCATCAACAGTGTTAACTTCTGTTCAGATCAGAGTGGCTGCTTTGCTGACATCAGAGCAGGCAGACCACAAACTAATGCTGCATGTGTCTGTCTGCCTGTCTGGGTATATCTGATTATCCCTCAGACAGACCCTGTGCACAGGCTGCTCACAAGCAAAGCATATTCACTCCTTCTGGAGGTAAATGGAGGAACTGTTCCTGCTGGTCGCCAGGTTACAGACTATTTTTGGACAAGGATGCAGTTGCTTGCAATCCCCCCGCTGTATGCTGTATGCGTGAGACTTGCTAATGACCGTGGTGCCTGTATGTGTACGCAGCCTCAAGTCACAACACATTCCCCCCGAATGGAGGCTCCCAGTGTCTGCTCATTCCTCTCACAGCACCAGAGCTGCTGATCGCTTCAGCACTGCAAGAAATTTAATCCACACCAAATGCCATTTGTAACAGAAATCAATGCAGAGCAAAACCTCACAGATGAGTATTTGTTGTTGCAAGTAGCAGCAGTATAGATGCAGCTGTCGCTACTAACACACTAATGTTTTTTTTAGATTGATAAAACATAGCATTGAAGAGCTGTACAGTTGAGCTATGCAGTAAAGAGTCTGTAATTTAAATAGGAATCATAAATTAAATTTTAAAGTAAAGAAATTTGAATTCATTATTATTGTTGAGTGATACTTTATAATTTATAATTTCTATTTGTTTTTATTTAATATAATGATGCTAATTATTATTACTGTTGCTGTTGTTATCAAATATATTTAATTGAAATAAATTGAATCCACATCCTTCTGTAGAGACTTCCTCAAGACAAGGGTGTAGCATTTCTGTGTTAAATTTATATTGAAAGCAGCACTGTGTGTTCTTTAAAAAGAGTAACAAGGGAAAGCTTAAATTTAAAACATCCTTGAGAGACCTTCCCTGCAGATTAGAAATCCCTCAGTTCTTTATGACTTTTCAGGCATTGAGGAATGCGAGTATCACATTTTATTTGTACTTGTCATTTTAGGATTACTTGTGTAAGAATTTGGGATGTGTGTGTTTAGTTGGCAGCAAGGTACTTACAGTCATGGCTTGTAGCTTGTTTTAGTTTAGAAGCCAGACATAAAAACCCAGCAACTAAGGTACGAGTGCCACAGCACTTGCAGAAGCAGACTTCTGTGATGACTAGTGAGAGTTAGAAGAGTAAAAACAGATGCAATACAGATACAATATGTTTTTGTTTTTTTTTTAAATCCTTGTTTTGCAAAGAAAGAATAATATTTGCATCCAGCTGTTATTCTGGGTGCTACTGATGTTACAGATTGTTCACTGTTTTTTTATCATTATTCATCTGTAAACATTTTTAGTAAATCATAGTTTTGATTTCTGGTGCAGTGAGCCATGCATTTGGTAACATACACTTCAAGGCAGTATGCTACTAAGAAAAGGTTTGAGAAAATTCTCCCTTCTTTTATGCTTTGAACAGAATCTTTTTTTCACTGTGATTTCTATATTTTTCCTTATTTTTAGTGAATTTCCTGGGCTCTGCAGATCTACTCTTTCATGAGGCTGATAGAACTGCTGGTACATTGGGGTCATCATTCATCGAATAATAGAAGCCATTGTTCAGTGCAAAACTTCCAAAATGACTATCACAGGTATGCACAGCAGGTTTGCCATCAAAATACTCACTTCACCTTGCAAAGTGAAGTGCATGTTCATTTGAGTCTACTGGATTTTTTTGATCTAGCCGGATTGGGTAGTTTTTCAATAAGAAGAAAAAGCTTGTTCAGATGTTATGGTTAACTGCTTAATTACTGGGGTTCTTCAGGCTGTGTTTATCCTTAACCACCAGAGCAGTGGGAGCAGAACTGGAAAGCACAGTCGTAACTAGTCTGAAATCACCTTTTTGCCCCTTGAAAAAATTGCTGCTGGTCCAATCAGTGTCTCTACTGCCTGTACAATGAGGTACCAACATCTGGGGAAATGGAGCAAGCTGGAGATCAGGAGCTTGACACCTGAGTGTTCAGCACCTTGGGCTGGCTTTTTCAGTCCAAATTGAGCCTCATATTCTCTGCTCTAACATTACCGTAAGGCTGGATTTTGGAAGCTTGAGCTCAGTGAATCCATCAAGCAGCTTGTGAACCTGAGCTGGTCCTTCTGGGGTTGTGTTTCCCACTTGGTGAAGCAGATTGCTTGCTCTAGATTCAAGCCAGAATCAACCAAAATGCGGGTAATTAAGGAGGTTAAGGATGATACACAAGATAGTTTTGGTGCAGAGCTCAAATCCTGAGCAAGCGCAGCAACAGAGATGTAGCATGAGACAAGGCAGTAGCTGTGATGTGCTGCAACACCACTGCTGCTTGTTTAGCTTATAAATGTCAGTCAGCCAATTAGTCCAGTGAAGCTTTTCAAAACATTGCCTGTGAGGTTACTATAATTACAGTGCTGACACAAATAGCCTACATTCCCAGGTCTGAGCAGCAGAGAAGAAATATCAACACAGGACAGAGTCTGAATCTGATGGAAACAGTGCAGATAAACCCTGGGTGTTGCAAGAAGGTTCCTTCACTGCCTGGTCTGCCCTCTGATCTTCACCTCTCTGCCCTGTTCTGCGTAGCTTGCTCAGCATGACTGCAAGTCCGCCGAGTTCTCCAGTCAGCTGGTGAAGAAGCAGCCTGCTGAAGCGTTGCAGGTGTCTGCCGTGGGCTGGGGCTGTTACAGCGCACACAGTGCGGGCAGCCTGTGCTCCAGCTGTGCTTGGGGTGGAGGGGAGCTTGCTGTGCAGCCGTGAAGAGGAATGAGGGGCTGCATTTGAGCACAGCACATCAATCATGAAGAATCAATTCTTCCTCCTCCCCTCAGACCTGCAAAGTGCTGGGGGCCAGCTGTCCTCAAACAGAGCTGATAAGCACATCTGAGGAAATGTCAGACTGGTTAGGCAAACCTAATACTCCTAAACCACCACTGACAGGAGCCCCTATCTCATCCAGCCCTCATTGATGCTGCTGCAACAGCTCAAGCCTCTGATCCAGCATGTCTTTTATCTGTTCCTCCTCCCCTGGGCTTTCCACACATCCTTGCTCTCTTGGCTTCATGCTGCTTCGACCCTTCATTTGCATTTAGCTCCTAGTGTTCTAATCTGCTTTTTAAAAGCCGGTCTTTAATTTATATCTCTTTGTTCCTTTATCCCATCACAAAAGCCCTTAGATATGCTTTTTCAACACAGTCTCACAGAGAAGTTCAACTATTTCTTAAAAAATAACCCCCTAGAAAAGAGATTTTTCCTGTGATTTTTCAGTTTCATTTCTTTTTCTTTCTCCCTCTCTCTTCCACCCCCAGCCCCCAGCCCCATTTTTGTCCCACTATTCCAGCATTTCCATTGTCATTTAATATTCGGCTTGGCTTTTCTGCTTCCTCAGGGATTCAGTTTCCTTTGGGCTAAGAAAGGGAACCTAGGCGAAGATGTGAAGATGTAATGCAGCTGGACAATTAGTCACTAAAAATAGTTTTCTTGGGGTCCGAGTAATACAGAGACCTCTATAAACACCAGAATTGCAGATGATGTGGATTCAGTCTATGTAGTTCACTTAATCCTTGGTGCTCTGCTAAACGATTTACCAAAGCTGCTTTTTAATAAACCTTCTTGAACCAAATACATTCTCCTGCTGTCAACAATCACTAAACTTCTAAATACTGTTGTCCACCAAGGCCCACAGGGTTTAAGCTGAAAATAAAAATCCTAAAATAAAATTATGGTGACATCTATATTGCTTTGTCTCATAAATTTGTGACATGTTTGCTTAAGCAAAAAATGACATCATCATCAGTTACTTAATGATACAATTGAAATGAAATCATGTAACTGAGTAGGTAAAATTAAAGTCCAGTACGAATGAGTTATTAGAATTTGAAACCTGCTTCATTCAGCTGTGCCTCTAGCTTCAGTGTATGTCACTATAATGAAAGCCATATCAATTCCCTTATACTCAGTGCCTGTGGCAGCATCCTTAGTCAGTATTTTACTCATATCTACCCCAAACCTCCGGCTGATTCATGCAGAAGAAGTGTGGGCTGGGTGCTAAGTAAGAACTTCAGCATTTGGCTCTCAGTGTTAGACTCAGTGTTCTTCTGTGTAAAAAGTGTATGGACAGAAGGCACTGTACTGACACTGAACATCGGTGAAGTTCAAGACTAAGACCAGCAGTTATGCCATAAGTTCTACACACGTTTGACTTTTATGGGTAAGTTAAAAGTTACCATTTTGGAGCCTGGAGCATCAGAGTGAAAAAGTTCTGCTGCAGACAGAGTGCTCGTCTTTGGTTATCACATGCCTCGAAATTCTGAGACGTGGTTTTGTCAAAAATGCAGACAATTTCTAAATTTTTTTGATTCCTAAAAATCTAAGGTGGGAGTTATTTGATCATATAAACTGCTCCTGGGTAACTTAAGATTACTGTATGATACTTCATTATCTTAATTAATGTATTAATTACCTTCCCAATCACAGCCATTCCTCCTTCACTTGTTATTGCCTCTCAACTTTGTCTAATTTTTGAGAGTGTCCAAAGAAGCCAAACAATCCCTCAAAGCATTGCTTTGCCTCCCTTTTCTGATCCTGCAATGTGAGGTTCAGCCAATTTTTATTGTATTTGTGTTTACTAATGCTGGTCAGTAGTTTTTGTGCTAAAAGAAACATGAGAAGTTTTTTGATGTGTTGGAGACAGCACCAAAGAATTTTGTGTTAGCAAAGAGTGATGGTGAGAACACAGAGCAAATGAAACCTTGCTGACATTGAGAGATATTTGTCCAGACAAGGTTTTGCTTTTTTCTGGAGGCTTCCAAAGTGCAATAACAATGCAACATATCAACTAATGCGAAGGATTATCAGAGCTATTATCTTGATAAGACTTAGCTATTGAAAAATTAGTGAAGGATATAATTACACTGATTGTTAGCTGCATTCCAAATTATTATCTGTGACAATAAAATTATTAACAGTTAAGCTTTAAAAATCCTGTTGACTAGTTAGTTCAGGAGAACTATTCAAAACACTGTCCTTGAGCCTGGAGAGGAGAAGGCTCCAGGCAGACCTGATAGCGTCCTTTCAGTATTTTCAGTGTCGACAGAGGGGAGGTTTAGACTAGATATAAGGAAAAAGTTTTTAATGATAAGGGTGGTGAAGCACTGGCACAGGTTGCCCAGAGAGGTGGTGGATGCCCCGTCCCTGGAGACCTTCAAGTCAGGCTGGTCAGGGCTCTGAGCAACCTGATCCAGCTGTAGGTGTCCCTGTGCACTGCAGGGGAGTTGGACTAGGTGGCCTTTAAAGGTCCCACTCAACTCAGATGATTCTATGACTCTATGTTTATAATTAAATCCCTAATATATGTAGCCTATATTTCAAACTTAAGTTCTAGCTTAGCCACATCAATTCACAAATGCCAGGACCATGCAATATCGCTCAGAGTGGACCAGAGCCCTCTTGTCCAAAAGTTGATGAAAATATGTATTCACTGAAATTTTTGTCAGTCACCACAGGCAGCTGAGGCTGGGGGGACAAAGAGAAATGCATGCTACGGAGGAACAACTGATGAGTCTGTTGGATCCAGGGACCAGGCATATTCACCCTAGCATATTTCTGAGCCACAAGTCATCCCTAATGAGGCCTCAGCAGTGCTGTCAGTGAGAGTGAACTCTGCAATGCTT
This sequence comes from Alectura lathami, assembly GCA_013399715.1. Lineage (NCBI taxonomy): Eukaryota > Metazoa > Chordata > Aves > Galliformes > Megapodiidae > Alectura > Alectura lathami. Next base: position 43,138 of record VXAV01001897.1, read on the forward strand.
CAGGGGCTGCTTCTCTCTATCACCTTGACGTTCGCTGAGTACACAGCACAGCAGGATAAAAGCTACTGATCCCCTCTGCCACCTTAATGTGTTGGTACAAACACACAAACTTGCTTTCCATTAGCATTTCTATCACTGCTACTAATGAGGCAGGAGAGAAAAGGAGATTTCTTCAAAATGTTGAAAGTAGACAAAATCAGAGGCTTTTCCCCCTTTTCCATGACCTCTTGACTGCTTTCTAGTCTATGTTGAGCTACTGTCTCTTCTACCACAGTTTCTTTCTAGCTAGGAGTAGTTTTGGTTGGGTAATGAATCGGCCCAGCAGTTTTAGACTCCTGTCATTACTCTTCTTCCTAAAATGATATTTCATGTCAGGTTATTTTGCTAATGTAGGTGGTACTGCTTTGATGGGGGCTGCAGGAGCAAATTTGGTAAGAACATCTTACCATCCACTCTAGGGTACCGAGTACGGGCTGTACTTTGTCCCAGTGATGCAGACTTTCCTCTTCTCTACTCTCCACCCTCATCAAGCTGAGAGCAGGAACCTAAGAAGCCAGAGATGTCATAACATTTGCTGTTTAACATGCAGCAACGATCTGCCATTACACCCTTGTGTTAATTGCTCGCTAGTTACAGGTATTCCACCTTTGTACTGTTTGCCTTTGAATGAAATCTTGCCACTTTTTTTGAGCATCCTCTGTAGAAAGGCCCTTAGGTGACTCTTGCTAATAACCTCATTTCCGTGACACCACAAAGCCACAGAGCTCACAAGCTGAAACTATAGATCTGTTTCTACTTGAACTTAAATCAGATAAGGTAAGTTATAATTTAACACCCTCCTGAGGGAGACATTAGTCTTGCATGGTCTAGTAGCTGTCCCTGACCTTGCTTATTGAAGGAAAATGACCCAGAGGACAGCTGATAGAAAACGAAGCACTTTACTGACATAGTATGTATTACTAAAGATGTATTTTACTTCATGGTAAGAATAGAAACTTCTACAAGACCTCCTAATTTTAAAGATGAGAAAAAGAACAGTCTTACCTGCTTCTATTAGTAAAGGACTATTATTATATATTAACAAAAAAGCCAAGAACACTTTTGGAAAAATGTATAAAAATATAGTGGACTACATCCAGTTGTAATGCAGGGCTTAGGCACATGTAATCCAATCCAGTGTGATCCAATTAACTACGGCAGCCTGTCAACTAAAGTTACTATAGGGGACTGGATGTATGCCTCAGTCGCTCACTCGACTGCACAGTTAATGTATCTCACTTGATGACAATCAGTAACTTATGAATATGGTAGCAAGTAATTTACTAACATTCTTTGTAAAAAAGTGTACATGTGCAGAATAATGTATTTTTTATGTATTCCAAAAATCCATTCATTCTTCCTACATTATCTATTTTGCAAGAATTTCATATATATCAACTTTTATGACTTGTAGTTATTGACCTGAAAGTTTCAATTTGGCCAATGTGAATTAGTATAAAATATTGTTATACTGCTTATGAATCAGTGAATATTTTGATAAAGTTGCAGAACCTTTAAATCATAAACAGTAAAAACCAGCTGGATGAATTTCTGTAGGCATGTGCCTTTCCCACCTGGGACTAAGTGTTACCAAGAATTTCATCAAAGGTGGTACAACCATATTGAATTTGTCCGCATTGCCTTAAGAATATGAGACCAGTATTTGTCTCCTTGCTTCCTAGTGACACGCTGAGCAAGGTGCTTTTTGAGGTGCCCCCTGAGAGTGGCTTACTTTCCATCTGCCAAAGCCATAGGATCACTGGGGCAAAGGACGCCGGGGAAGAGAAACCTGAGCACAGCCAGATGTCATGGTGCTGTAGTGCAATACTAACAGACACTTCCCTGGAATATGTTGTCCAGAGATAAAACTTCACCTGGACAGTCACTGACAATCGATGTGTCAGGGTTGCTGGAAATCAGTCGTGACAGATCTTGTGGTTGCCTGCCTCTCCTGACACTACCAGCCACACTGCACAGGCAGGGAGCTGGCTTAGCGGCTGCTCTCCCACGGAGGTGTTTTAGTGCTTTCAGACCAACCATCTGTCCTGGTCGCCACCAGTTTGTCCTGTGACGTGACGGTAAGCACAGGTATGGCCTGAAATGCTTCCTCTGCTTTGGGGTGCTCTCTGCTGACCAGAAATTGCCCCTTTTAATTACAGGTGCATAGAGAATAGAGGCTCCACACTGTGAAGGATTTTGGTATTCCATAAGTCGGGACCAGAGTACCAGACCTGTTCTCATCAGTCGTCTTTGCATCTCAAAGTAGTTCACTTTGTTTCAATTCTTAATCTTTTAGGGTGAATCTCAGCAGGCTCCACTGCCATGCACGTGTCTAATCTAAATATTTGCTCTTCACTTTCTCCTATTTCTAGCCACTGCTCCAAACCACTTAAGTATGTGTGGTGGTTTAACCCACAAGAGCTCCCAACAGTCACTTGCTCACCACCCCCAGGACGCAGAGGCCCAGGCCTGCCGGCATATTGCCAGCGGCTGATGTCAGCTGGATGGAGGAGGGAAGTGAGAAAAGGGAAAAAAAGGTAGAACTGGAGAGTTAAGATAAAAACTACTTTACTAAATTAGCTAAGGAACAAGACATAATGCAAAATGTAAAAGGGGATATGAGGGTGATAATACCAATAATTGGAAAACAGTGACTTATGAAAAAGGCAATTTTCTCACCCACACACAAGCGCAACCCAGAATGGGAAAAAATAAACATGCAAGCTGCGGCTTCCCCCTCCTCACCGGAAAGCAGGGGGAGGACCATGCCATGATGTATATGGTATGGAATACCTCGTGGGTCAATTTAAGTTAGATGTCCTAACTTCGCTCCCCCCCAACAACTTCCTAATCCCTTCTCTTCCAGCATTCGCAGATTCGACTGAGCTAGAAACCATGACAATATGTTAAGAATATGGTCACAGCCACTCTTTTTTTGAAGGCTCAGGCACTGGACATTTCGTCCTTCTACCATTTTTCAGCATTCCTGCTTAAGACCAGAGCAATGCTCTCTGTCTGCTATCCTGAATGTATCTGTAAAGCTTTTCTTACTGCCTTTTATGTCCTTTGCTGGTAGCAGCTCATTTTATGCCTCAGATTTTCTGATGCTATCTGTAAATTGCTTTAACTTATGTTCAGTCAGTGTCCACGTTTCCATTTTTAAACAATTCATTGTCATTCCTCTGCAGAGGGATAACCTGCTATTGTTTCAAAATACAACACAGCAGCATTCTGTTCCTAAAATATCAAAAGGACATTTCAACTGTCCAAGCATTTTTTTTTTCCAATTTTATTCCATAAAAAAGAAAGCATAGAAAATCCATTCAATTTCAGAAGTATATTGATTTTGGCGGACTGTTATTTTAATAACAGTGTTTCAAAAAAAGACAACATTCACAGGAACAGGAGAAAAGAAAGAATAATGTCTGATGGTATCTAACATGGTGAGAATGTCAGATGATACTGCATTACAGCAACGCATTGAAAGAACTACTGGCAGTAGAAATCTGTCAAAGAAAGTCCTTCTTGCAGGATAAAGGTGCATGTGGAAGATCTGTATCAAGGAACAAGCATTCTGCCCTCAGGCCATTTCCATGGGGAATGCAGATCATCAAGGCTGTGGTACCAGATGGTAAAACTGTAAAAACTGTTTCTATTTGCCCTAGTTATCCCTGGTAATCTTCCAGGTCTGTTTTACAGAAGAACTGTGTACCCTTTTCCTGGACAACTCAGTTTTTTTTGTTTCTAGCTAAGTGGCAAAATTTCTCAGGTGAAGGAGGACCGACTAAGAACAAATCGGCCAATGAGAACTGTCAAAATGGTGGAAAACGTTTTGTTGGAAACAGGAAAACTGAGATCCACTAGATGCATATCTGATCTTTACATATGAATCACCTTAGGAAATCAGTCCTGTTGTTTTTATTCCCTATTATACCCGAACAAACTGTAGCTGTAACTTCTTACAATCTGTCCCTGCTCTAGAGGTTTGCTCTACTGCTGAACTAAACCACACTGATGAAGCAGTCACACACATTAACATTTTCAATGTCTGACCATGAGTGAACTTTGTGTCTTGATTTTGCATTGCAGAGTGTTTGCTCATTTGCTTTCCTCTGAGTATGTGGAGCACCACAGCCCGGCTGCCCTCAGCCCCAAGAGCAGTGCTGACTCCTCAGCCAGTTAAAGGACATCCAGACCACCTCTACCCCACAGACTTGGGGTAGATCATTAATACTTGCATCTTTCAAAGACTTTGAAAACTTTCATAAAGTTTTGCATATCTTTGTGAAAGGCCTTTTAAATTCAAACTATTTTGCTAGTAGTTACAGTGCATGAGACATTCAGCTCTAAAGACAGTCCTTTAAAAAACAAGAATTGTAGAATCACTTCTAAGTTTAGGTGTCTTATTTGACAGATCTGTAATAGGGTTCTGTCACTAATTAGAGTCTTCCTACTCCTCTGACCAGAAGTTTATTTTAAACTGATTTCCCTGAGGTTTTTCCTTCTCTCTACTCTGCCATTTCCAATCCTCTGTGACTGTTAGAGCAGATAAGTATCATTAGCAAACCAGCAGTGTTTGCCAGGCTGTCTTTACTCTCTTGCTCCAGCAAAGTTCTGCTGTCATCCGTAGTCCTTAAGTCTCCCCCAGTTCCATAACAGACACCAAGGCACAGTGTTCAGCTCTTCTAGCTGGATTATGTGATGCAGCTGCATCCAGCGTTCCTGCAAGAGCAGGCCCCGGGGGCTCATTCTGGTGTCTGGGGAGTGGTGAATGCCACTGGCTCACTCTGCTGACACTGCCTCAGCTCTGGAGGTGACAGAAGAAAATGGAGACATATTTGTGCTGTGCAGCTTGGAAGGACAGGATGGTGGCAGGGCCCAGGGCACCTGTGAGCAGACCATCCTGAGCAGGCTCAGTTGGGCTGGTTCTTCTTACAAGGCTGTACGCAGCCCATGAGCCAAAGGCTCAGCTCTTCTGATGTAATCAGAGGTGTAAATTAACAGACATAATTAAGGTTATGGCCGTTTGAAGAGTCATCAAGTCAGACTGAGTGTATTCATTTATACAGACAGCCCAGACTGTCATCAGTCAGGGGAGAAATGTGTGACTGATGCAAAGTAATGGATATTTTTCGCGGCAAGTGAGTTGTTTGATAGAAAGTAAGTACTTCCAAACCATGCAATGCACCTCTCAAGGAATGTATTATCTTGTTTGTGTTAGTTAGAATGAACCTGTCTTAGCAAGTGAAATTTTCTTGTACAACTGAGATATGAGCAGTAAGTTAAGGATGTCCAGCTCAGCTAATTCTCAGATGGGTTTATAAGTTGTGACTTGTATTTCTGAATATACAAAATGAGGAGGGAAGAGATATTTTCAGCTAGCCTGTTGTGGAGGTCAGTACACAGCAAAACTTGCAATTACAACAAGGCATCCCAGGACTCATGTTGTGATCGATGGTGTCACTTCTGAGGGCATTTTCTTATGTGGACACTCAGCTTTGCCTCGTGCTTTCCAACTGCACTTGAGACAGGCTGACATTCGACACAGCACATGGCCTGGTGTGTCTTAGCTCTGAATTTGAAACCAGCTGTGACTTAGCTCACAGCTCAAAGCAGCTGAGACTGTCAGACTGTCTTACAGTTTAGGCCAGATGGGACTCAGCTGAGTTTCTTTGAACAGATGGGATCTCAGTTGAAATAATTCTTGCAGCTAATCAGAAAAAGTTTGAAAGATCAGCAAGAATTCTGAAGTCTCTTGCATTTCTCTGACTGAATGTTTTCTTTTCTGAGCTACCTCTGATTGTTTCTTTTTCCTCACACTGCACCCCAACCCTACGATGTGTTAAAATATTTACCTAGTGCAGAAGCTATAAAAGCTATTATGCTATAAGGGCCCAAGATGAATACCAAGGCTGTGTGCTGAAAGATTGTCTGCTTGCTAGCTACGGTTTACACATTATTGAAGCAAAGCTGAGCTGGAAATTGACATGCGAGGAGTTTGGGCATAAAGTGTAAGGTATTGAAGGAAAGAAAAAGGATGTTGACATGAACTTTGAAATAGCACATTAGTGGAAGCAATCATTGTGCCTGAATTTTGTCTTAGCTCAGTGACTAAAACATGCTGAAGATGATCAGTCATCTGGTTCTGTCAGTAATGCTCAGTCTTGATTGAAGAAATTTAACATCTATAACATCTTACCACTCTTGAACAATTTCTGCTTTTGTATATTGCTAAATTTGTTTATAGTTATGCTTTCTCATCTTTGAGAAGAGGTTAGCTATGGAGCCAAATATTGTTTAGTGAAATGCTGTCAAGTTATTAGCATGCCTCTGTCAGAAACTCCATTGTGCTGACACTGAAATGCTCTTTCCATGCTCCAAACAGCCTCCGCTCTCCAGTGGCCAGGCACTTTCAGCAATTTGTGACGGTACTCTGATGTCCCTGGGCTGTGACTGGAGGTTAGCAAAATGAACGCAAGGGTTTTGGATATGGTTAGATTAAATGCAATGGGCAGAATATGCCACATGATTGTATTTATAACAAAAACATTGGAGTATCAGTCAACACTGGCCATTGAAAATCAGCTGTAGAAAACATAAACAATATGGGTTCTGTCTCTACCTTAGTGAAGCCCATCTGTTCTCCACAGATCTGTAATGTTGATAGTCAATGTCACCCCAGTCTTCAAAAAGGGCAAGAAGGAGGATCCAGGCAACTGTAGGCCAGTCAGCCTCATGTCTGTCCCTGGAAAGGTGATGGAACATTTTATCCTTGGGAACAGCTCCAAGCAATTGGAAGAAAAGAAGTTATCAGGAGTAGTCAGCATGGGTTCACTAGAGGGAAATTGTGCTTGACCAATTTGGTAGCTTTCTACCAAGCCATCACCTGCTGGGTGGATGACTGGAGAGCAGTGGGTGCTATCTACCTTGACTTCAGCATGACTTTTGACACTGTCTCTCACTATGTGCTTGTCGCAAAGCTTAGAAGGTATGGGATAGATGGGTGCACGGTGAGGTGGACTGAGAACTGGCTGACTGGCAGAGCCCAGAGGGTTGTGATCTCTGGCATGGAATCTAACTAGAGACCTGTTTCTAGCCATGTTCCTCAGGGGTCGGTGCTGGGTCCGGTCTTGTTCAACATCTTCATCAACGACCTGGATGTAGGGGTAGAGTCCACCCTCGGCAAGTTTGCTGTGGTGCAAAGCTGGGAGGAGTGGCTGACACCCCGGAAGGCTGTGCTGCCGTTCAGCGAGACCTGGACAGAGAGGAACCTGTTGAGGTTCAACAAGAGCAAGTGTAGAGTCCTGCACTTGGGGAGGAACAACTGCAGGCACCAGTACAGGCCAGGCTGACCTGCTGGAAAGGAGCTCTGGGGAGAAGGACCTGGATGTCCTGGTGCAAAACAGGTTGGACATGAGCCAGCAGTGTGCCCCTGTGGCCAAGAAGGTCAATTCTAGCGTGCATTAAAAAAAGCATTGCCAGCAGATTGAGGGAGGTGATTCTCCCCCTCTACTCTGCCCTGGTGAGGCCACATATGGAATGCTGTGTTCAGTTCTGGGCTCCTCAGTACAAGAAAGACAGGGATCTTCTGGAGAGAGTCCAGCACAGGGCAAGAAAGATTATTAGGGGTCTGGAACATCTCCTGTATGAGGAAAGGCCGAGAGAATTGAGGGTCTTCAGCCTGGAGAAGAAGAGACTAAGAGGGGATCTAATCAATGTATATAAAGATCTGAAATGTGAGAGCCGAATGGATGAGGCTGGGCTCTTTTCAGTGGTGCCCAGTGACAGGACGAGCGGCAATGAGCAAAACCTGGAACTCAGGAGGTTCCATACAAATCTAAGAAAAAACTGCCTTACTGTGAGGGTATTGGAGCACTGGAACAGGCTGCCCAGAGAGGTTGTGCAGTCTTCTTCTCTGCGGGTGTTCAAGACCCGCCTGGTCGCCTTCTTGTGTGACCTGCTGTGGGGAAGCTGTTTTTGCAGGGTGGTTGAACTAGGTGATCTCCTGAGGTCCCTTCCAACCTGTAAAATTCTGAGACTCTGTGATCATAGCTAGAGCTCCTCAGAATAAAGTTCCCCATGCTGTGTAAGTGGCATGTAATGAAACCATGAAATACTAACCATATAGGTATTTAATTTTGTGAGTGAAATATACTGCCTTCTTGCTCAGGGATTTCAACATCTGCTTCCACTTTAAAAAAATACATACAATGGGTTTTACATTTGCTGCAATTGCTGCTACTCAGCTTGGTGACAGGTTCCCTGTTCACCCTAAGAGAAGGTAACAAGAAATAGTTACTGACCTCCAAAATAACCTTGTGATTTGTGTACTTACCCTATCTTCCCTTAGTCATCTCATCACTAAATTTCCCAAGTAAAGTCTTCAAAGGGGTTTTGTTATCTGAAAAGAACTGGACCCCTTCTTAGGATTGTCTGATTTGGTTGATTTTCCCTCACTTCAGAATGCCTAGAGCAGATTTTTTATTTTGTAGATGTCATTAGCTGATTTGCTTTGATCACATTGGAAAGCACCATGAGGTTTTTCACCGCAGAGCATGTCTTCAAGTTTTTGGTTTGTTTTTATGTTTAACAGAAGCTGATACGAATTGCAGTTGAAAGGGAGAAAAATGATGAGTGCAGAATAAAAAATTGTTCCTTAGATTCCCTTTGCAGCACAAGCTGCAATAGTTTTGAGAGAATTTAAAGAGACATGAAAGAGGAATGTGGGAAGTATTTTTTCCTCAATTTTTTTTTGCACAAAACACAGACAAGAAAGAAAACTTGTTTAAATGTTAGAAATTTGTATTTTTTTCTGCTATGCTTTTCTTGTATTTTAATCAAAAGAGTCAAGGAAATAAATCTGAAAAACTGGAAGAGAATGACTTTCTTGCCCTCTTTCAAAACACTTTGCTTGTTTGTGTTGCCTGTTGTTGCATCGTGTCCTCTCAAATACATCAACAGGTAGCTGGGGAATAAAGGTCTAATGATTGTTTTTACTGTTTAAGGCCAAATATTCCTCCCAAACAAGGAAGTGCTGAAAAAACCTCCCCCAGTGGGGCTATATAGTACCTGACATTAAGGGGACTGGGCCTGGGTTCTTGTCAGCTGTCTCTAGGTAACTAGGGTCAGTTGTGAGCAGACCACCCTGAGCTGGCTCTGTGAGCTTTAAGCTGGGTGTTGCCTTCCATCTTTGTGGGAACAACATGCTGGACAGGTGAAGCTACTCCTTAATTTATACAGTATTCTGGAATCATTTGGCAATGTAAAGCTCTCAAGCAATATCAGCATTTTTGCAACTTTTTGGAGCCACAAATTTTCAATGCAACATCTAAAAAAATGTGTTTCTTTGAATTTATAACATCACTGTTAGTTCCAAGTTACTTGAATAGCTCTTTGCCTCCAGAACTTTCTCTCTAGACATTATGGGCTTTTCCCAAGGTGTTACGCCATCAGTTTGTTCTGCTGCATTCTCTATTATTGTGTTTCCTCTTGAATTTCCCTATTCCTACAGCCTCTGCTAAAGCACCACGCAGAAATTGTTCTCCTGCAATAACTCCAGTTACTGAACAGACTGCTTTAGGCAATGGAGTGTCTAATTTTTTTTTTGTTTTGTTTTGTTTAAGAGAAGCAATTTTTTCATGTAGATTTATTGCAAGTAATAGATGACTTTCATGTTCTTCATTTTTCTTGAGTTTGGTTATGGATTCTGCACTGTATAGTGGAGAAAAGGTGCTGTAAAATATGCCCTTTTTTCTCTCCAAGTCTCTTAGATATTGCTGAACTGATAAAGCCAAGCAGTATTCTTCCTTTCTATCAGCTCCCATGCCCATTCCTCTCCCCTCCCTGACTAACACCAGGCTTCTTCCTCTGTAGCATGTGAGCTGAGTTCTCTTGGTGGCTGTGAGCAGCTTCAGCCACTCGGACAGTAAAAGCCCTGCACAGCCTTCCAAATACCAGCACATATACTGGCCAGTTAAGCTGTGGTAGAGCTGATCTTTTCAGTATCACCAGCAAATGCTGTGCAGTACTTGCTGGCAGGGAAAGAGAGAGTTTAATTGTTCTCCACCTCTCCAGGCTGTGCAAAACCAACTTCTGGCCAGCTATTGCTGTGAATGTGGAAGTCTTATCAATGCCAATGAAGGTTCAGTTATATGAACCTAAGAAACAGTACTAAGTCTCATGAGAGAGCTTATGTATCTCTGCAGTAAACAAAAGTAGCCTAAAACATTTTCTGAGGACATATCTGTAACCTAAGGTCTTATCTTTATTAATATTCCTCAGGAGATGAAGCCATTTTCCTGCAGACTTTGTGCGGCACGTTAGGGAGGCTTAGCTGTGCAAGCAGCTAGGCTGTGGTGAACTACTGGCCATCAAAAAGATTTAAGTTGCTTTAAATAGACTTGTAGGAATCTGAAATACTTTAATCGCCTAGCTTGCAGCAAAGCATTTGCAGTGCCTGGATTTATTTATATTCTCCTCACATCCTCTGGAGCAAGAGATAATGGCTGATAACATCTCCTTCTACTCCACTAACTTTACATAATTATTGTACAAAGGTTTCTGCACGTCCCCAGACTTAAAGCACCGTGACAGGGCTGCCTGCGCAGAGCAGAGGGTGTATTTACTGGAGTAAATAGGAAGTGAAGAATCAGGATTAGATACATATTTTATGGAAAAGCAATATGTGGAAAACAATTGTTGTGGTGAAAGAGTAGGTGATTCTTTAAATTTTATAGTCAAGAAATTTGAAATTATCCACTAGCTATGGAACAGTAGATTTATCCTGGCCTTGGACAAGGGCAATGGTGAGGTGGAAAGCTCTTTGCCATGAGGAAGGAAGCAATGTATACGATAGACCTTACATAATAAATACATATCTAATATCCTCTCTTTAAGTCTGCTGAGGCAGACCCAACCGCGGGCCGACCTCCCTGCCTAGCCTAGGGGAGGATCCTGGTGTCTGGGGAGGGGGCCATGCCAGGGCCCCTGGCTGCCAGGCTGGGACAGGCCCTGGCTGCTGGGTCCAGCTGGGGCTGGGGCTGGCTCAGGGGAGCCCCTGCAGCACCAGGCACATCATGGCAAAGGGAGCTGCCAGCCATCACTGCTCCCTGGCATTTTCTCTCAGTCCCATTTCCAACTCATACCAGCTTCTTAATAAAATGTGAAACGCAACATATTTTTTTTTTTTCTTTCTTTCTTTACTGGCAAGGTCAACGTAAAGCTTATTTGGGAATGATCTTTCATGGCTTATATGCAGAGAGATCTCCACGTAGGACAGAAAAACAACTTGTCCCTCAGGGCCTGGCCCAGTCTTAGCTTGCATTTCTGCACAAAATGTATGAATGGCTCATTTCAAAATTCAGTCCAGGTTCATCCACATGCTGATGTCTCCAGCCCAGCTAGTTCCTCCATGTACTTTTTGCTCCAGCACTCTTGAATTTATGCTGAGTTTTCCCTTAATTTATGCCATCCCCAGAAGTCTGAGCTTTTAATGACCAAGGGACATCCTGGGCTGAAACATAGCAGGCTGTTGCTGACAGTCAGGAAACAGTTGGAGTTATTGCGTATCCTGATCTTTGGCTGGTCATTTGGGAGGCCACCAATGCCTGCTAGATAGCTGTCAAGTTGACAGATGAGAGCTGATTTTGCTGCACAGAAAATTTCTGATGAGACTTCCTGGTTTCTCTGAAGTTAGAAAGCTGGGGCATGTGAACACAGGGCTGTAGGGCAACTCTCCTGTGGGTCATGTTGTTCCTCTTCCAGAGGTGAATTTGCATTCCTGAAATCTTAGTCCTGGTCTTGAGCACCCCAAAATTTCATGGGCATCTAGCAATGGCATTTCTATTTAGATTCTTTATTGTGATGGTATTCAGCTCTAATTGTAAAAAATCAGTACTTAGAAGACATCTCAACCAGTCACAGTCATACAATCACAAGGACACAGAGAAAATATATCACCTGACTTGGCAGAATTTTCTTTACTAATATTCAGTGATGCTTAGACACAAACAATGTTGCTATTTTTATATACATACATAATCTAAGATCCTACCATTTCTGTTAAAATACTTTAAGGTACTTTTTTTATTATTATTTGTGTAAATCTAGTACAATTTGGTATATAGACAAAGCTAGAAATTGTACTAATGTTGAAGATCAAGCAGCTCAAACACAGGATAATGTGATGTTTGTGGCTTAGCTACAGCTTTTTTTTTTTTTTCTTGCTCCTTTTCTGCAAGGAACAACAGGCTCAACCTAGGGCTTTGACAATGTCAAAAGTGACTCAGAGCTGGCAGAAAGTTATTTTTTTTCATAACAAGCAGTGGAGAAAATCCATGCAGAGGTGGAGATGAAACTGATGCGTGAATTTCTTAGGTCCCTTCACTCTTACCAAGATGGCAGCTAAGGCTGTACTCCAGGTGACTGGCTTACTTTCTGTAGTAGGGGTGTCGCTCTCTCCTCTGCCCCTAGTCATTCTATGGAAATTTGTAGAGTCTGAAGTTCAAATCTCTTTATATTGCCTGTATATTATATTGTTTCCCAAGATGGCAGGGGTTCACAGAACTAATGAAAAGAAACAACCAATCAGTAAAGATTCCTCAGTCTGATACAAACTGGGACCAATAACCCCATCACACAAGGAAACAAGTGGCCATGTCTCTCTCAGTCCTCGCATAAAGCTCTGGTAGCTGGGTCTTTCATTGAAAAGTGAACCTAGAATCAGCAGCAGCCACTTGTCTGAACCATCTGTTCTGTTCTCAATATTCAGTGGGAAAATAAAAATAAAAATACAATGGCACTGTGAAAGACCTGGCTAATGTATTTATTGAAATCAGGTATTTGGAAGCATCCAAGGCACCAGCAGCTTTTGTGTTAATACAAGTCTTCACTGAACTGGTAATTCTTCATCTGGAAACCAGTATGGTTGTGGGTTTTGCACATGTGTGCGTGTGTGTGCTGAATCTGCAACGTTATACATCCTGATGATTAAACATCTATCAACATTTCTCAATACTGGAACTATTAATTTAGGACAATGTAGAATAAAAAGGTAAATCACAGTTTAAGAGCTTCACAGCATAGTGTGAACTACCTAAAGTGTTCCTCTTAGTGTTTGTTCATCTGACATCACTGAAAGAAATTCTAAAATGTGATCTGTAATAGAGAGCAGCATGAGCAGTATCACTATAAAGGACAGCTTTTTATGTGTTACTTGTTTATTCAAATTTGTTAAAATGGCCCTTAAATTTCATAAGCATCTGCATATGCATAAGCATTTGAAAGACAGATCAGAATTCAGTCTGGCTATTCTGATTTAGTGCACTGAATGAGTAATGGTATAAAAATCAGGAAAATGGGCTGCCTTTCACATTTTAGTGCTTGCTCATCAAATTTTTAAAATCTGTTTCTGACTCTGTTTCCTCGTCTCTAAAATAGGATCATTTCACATGTCCATATCTGTAAAGTACTTTAAGATTTCAACTAAATTTTGTCCATTGCTGGAAATTTTATTTATTGTCTCTTATTTAGTGCCTGCTGCTCATAGACACTTTGGAAATGGATTTTTCAGATGCAGATGCTCTGTTGCACTTGTGAGATTATTTCAGTGAGAACTAATTTAAAAAACCTCAAAATAGTTTCCCAACAAAACAGTGAGAACTCAATTTGGCCATACCCACCCAGTGTATCAGAGATGCAAACTGCTTACCATTACTTTGTGATTTTATTTTATTTTTTTTTTTAAGCCATAATAAGGTATCATAGAATCATAGAATCATAGAATGGCTTGGGTTGGAAGGGACCTCAGAGATCATCTAGTTCCAACCCCCCTGCCATGGACAGAGTTGCCAACCACTAGCTCACTAGAATGTAGAACCAAGGAATTGAGGCATCCTTTGAAGAAGGATTCTGTTTAAACAAACAGAATAAACTTACTGGCTTCTCCAGGTGATCTCTTCCCTTTGATATCAATGGTAGAAATCAGGTAGATGTTTCTGGAAATAGGATCCGATTCTTATTCTGATGCATCTAAATCTAATGATGTTGTTTTCTGGAATTCATATGGGTAACAGTTGGTAGCACTCAGACAGATTTATGGACCCTGCCAACACCCAGACGTATAGCAGGAGCAGCAGACAACAGCAAAGGCTGTAAGTGAATACATAATGACAGTCAGAGGATACGCTTCCTGAAGGCAACTGAAAAAGTGATCCAGTGATCTTGCTGCTATTCGGTTCCTGTAATCAAGCGTCTTATCCCTCCTGCCATCTTGCTGGGTGTCTCACAGTCACACATGTTGAGCTGTGTAAATGTCAGTGAAACTGAGCCCAAATCATTTCAGAGTGAACTCATGGGCCAAGTGTTTTTTTTTTTTTTTACAGATAGTTCCAGTGAAATAGCAGTGATAACGAGCAGGTATGTGGCACTGCAACCTAATCCTTATTTACAGCATAAAACAGCTTTATTCCTGTAAGGGCAGAGCCAAATGTTTTACAAGCAAGCAGTCTGTACATCCCAAATGAGCTGTTTCTATAATTCTAGCACTTGGTTGTAAGAACTGGATAGCATAATTATAGGTAAGGAAGTGGTGGTGTTGGGAAAAGATGGTGGAAAGCTTTTTCAGAAACAAGCAGATCTGGGAGCGTGCATCCTACTGCTGCTGAAACACTGCGGTGTCCCCAGAAGTCACAGAAGGAAAGCTTCAAAACATAGGAACATACAGTGATCATATCATAAACAGGAGCAGGCAGCCTAAATTGGAGTTCAAGTGTGCCTGGCCCAAAATTAGCAGAGGAGATATGGACGGGATCTGAACTCAAGGCTGGCAGATGGCTGCAGCCACGTACAGAAAAAAGTACTTTGGAAATGAATTAAAAATCAGTAAGAAGTAGTAGCAATGGGTGAGTTTATTATTTTTATTATGATTAGTTTATTCGCTGCAGTGGCTCTGATTTAAATTAAAAACCTAGCTATTCTGGACTTCTCACATTGTACAAAATTTGAGGAAAATTGGTCTATGGCCTTGCCTGGGTGCGTATGGCGTCTAGCCTAGTATCCAATAAGAAACATTTTAACAATCACTTACACCTGCACAGTATATAGAAGGGAATTTTATTTCATATTTATATGGAGAGCATGTAACTAGAAATTTTTAATATTGGGACATGTCATGGACATTGCATAAAATATTGCTAATCTTTGTAACTGTACTGCCTGACGTCATTCCTTTCTAAAATTACTTTTCCTTGTCACTATCTCCTATCTCATAACTAAGGAGTCAATATGTTTATAGTGTGCAGAAGGGGCTTTGCACTGGTGTGAAGCAGTTCCACGTTGCACTGGGCCTTCAGCCAGCCAGGGTTGTGGGCAAGTGCCATATGTCATTTCTGAAATACATGATACATTTTTGCTAGAGACCCAAGCATATTTTGCCACACACATTGCCCATCCCCTTGTTTTTATCTGTGTTTTCTACATATTTCTCATAGTAAGCTCTCTGCCTTCTGTTCTCTTTGGCAATTGGTACTGTTCAGCTTGGAAAAGAGAAGGCTCCAGGGAGACCTCATTGCGGCCTTCCAATACTTAAAAGGAGCTTACAGGCAGGAGGGGGACCGACTTTTTACATGGGTGGATAATGGTAGGACAAGGGGGAATGGGCTAAAGCTGAAAGAGGGGAGGTTGAGGTTGGACATCAGGAAGAAATTCTTCCCTGAGAGAGTGGTGAGGCGCTGGCACAGGCTGCCCAGAGAAGCTGTGGCTGCCCCATCCCTGGCTGTGTTCAAGGCCAGGCTGGATGGGTTCCTGGGCAGTTTGATCTAGAGAGCTAGTGGTTGGCAGCCCTGTCCACGGCAGGGGGGTTGGAACTAGGTGATCTCTGAGGTCCCTTCCAACCCAAGCCATTCTATGACTCTATGAAATCGTTTTGTTGGTTATGGATGCTATCAGGACAGCCAAGAGCAGAAATGATGGCATATCTTCATTTCATGTAAGATTAGAAGTTTGTCTGTAAGATTGATCTGTAAATAAGACACCCAGAGGAAGCCAGTAAAACCAAGGAACAGTGCATCTTCTTCATTTTTAGGCTTAAAAGGATAACACTCAAAGCATTTATTGAAAACAGTTTTTCCTCTGCACTCTACTTGCATGGGTCTGGTGTCTTCTGTAATCTGTAAAGAGATAACAGTTTAGTTTTATTTTCCTATTTATTGCTCTTGCAAAATTTCCACTTTAAGAAACTCTTTCTGTTTATTTGAAGGCTTATTACATTATGAATAAGTGTTTACTTCTTAACCAATAAAAAAATCCTTGAAAACAGCCCTGTATCAAACAAATAGAATCATCTTAATAGGGACAAGGACAAAGACATTTTTTAAAAGGAACCATTTCACATTGAAATTAAAGTTATATTTCTGCATAGGGTTTCCATTGCCTCTACAGTTTTTGAGCATGTGACAGTGAAAAAGGGAGTGAGTTAGGAAAACTTGGAGGCAGAAGCCCTACAGCTGCTAACTCTATGGTGAGGATTTTCTTCCAGGACAAAGGACACACAGATTCAGTATTCTGTCCTTCTCAGTGGGATTGATTCCATGCTTTCTGTTTTTCCCTCCTCTTTGTACTGGTCTCTCTTCACTGTTTCGGGCAAATACCATTTCATTTTGCATAAATAAATAACAAGTTCCTGGAACTGAGAATGAAGGTGCTTTCTCCAGGCTAGAATGTGATTCGTACAGTCTGGCTCCATGGCAAGAAGATCCTCTGTCACCACCAGCATCACCCTCCTGGCAGAGCTTTGGATCTAGCCAGGGAAATCCAGCCAAAACAGTCCAGTAAATTCACTCTGGATGTACAGATAGCCTGGAGAATGACTGAAAGTGTTATTCAGCTCCAATAATCCTTGCCTTGAAAGCTGTACTCTGAGACAGAAATAAAAATAAGACAGCTGGAAGACCCCAACCAACCATTAACATAATTGTACACCTCCCGTGTGGCATTTCTCTCTACTTCTTTTTCCATGGGAAGAAGTTGGTCAGCTGAGTTTTGTGAATAGTTGCTAACATATAGTGGAGAAAGAACTCTGAAGAAGGACATGAACAAGGAGAAGTGAGAGACGCCAGTTATCACAAGATTACATAGCTGCTTCAGGCTTAGAGAATACCAGAGGCACAGTGGCAAAAGGGGCAAAAAGAATCCCGTTCAGTTCTCCTGCCTTCTGCAGCAACCTGCCATGAGCAAGGCATCTTCCCCTTCTTGTCATCAGCCTACCTGTCCTTGGTTCCAGCTTCTGCTCCCTGGCTGGCTGTAAGCAAATGACACAGCCGAGGGCTGACAGTGGCCTGTGGAAATGCGCAGTACGTATTGCCTCCTGAGCAGGCGTAGTCCTTGCAGGAACAAGCACCACATCTGGTACCAATTATTGCAGATTACTTTGAGATGAGTAGTAAAAGTGTCCGAGCCACACAACCCTGAACAAATGTGATTATTACAGTTTATTATATTCCCTTTTTTGAGAAGACCATCAATGGAATCGCAGGAAAAACAGTTCTCTGGAATTTTTTGGATGTCTTAAACCACAGCAAGCTCTCCTTTTTAGGTAATTTGTACAGATTTGGTGAGTGCAGGGAGTTTACTGTGTTTGAAATTGTTAGTGACACTGAAGATGCTGCCACTTTGTGTGGTATGAGTTACTGAACTGATGAAAGAGGTGCTAATGGAGTCTTACTTTGCAGTTTCAAATGGGCTTTACATTAAACAAAATATTGACCTTATAACCCCTGTCTACTAAAACTACCCTGTGCACTTTTAAAATTAGGTTCAAGGAGAATGCAGAACTGCTCAGAAATAGAGTGTTATAATTAAAAATACAGTCTCTAAGCAATTAAAATTGGCTAACTTTCTGGATCAGTGTTTCTTTGATCCTGAAATCCCATATAATTTGAGTATGACTCTTTTAGGAGGATGGTAATTGAACAGTCCTCAGCTTGTCTCTTCCTTTTAAGCTATCATGCTATACTTTGGAATAAGCACAATATATTTGATAAAGATTTAAAACTGAGAATTCTAGGAACTGCCCCTACTCCCGGTTTTGTCTGAGGATCTGCAGTTTAGGAAGAAGAGTTAACTGCTGGTCCCTGGCCTCCAGTTAGACTTTGCAGCATGCTCTGATGTACGTGACAGGTTTTGTGCAGCCTTAGGCAGGCCGTGGTTTAAGATATGTCCTGTCAAGTGGGCTTGGCTGTTCTTCCTCACCATCCTTTCTCTTTGTGAATCTTAATCTTAGGTCTCAGTCTGTATCCCCATTCGCAGGAGGAAATTAAGCATCATGAACACCGTTCCTGCAGCCATGTGTCTAAACTGCTTCATTGGCTGTGCCCTTACGTTACCTACCAATAGACAGGCTGCCATCAGCTCTGCTTTTGGTACATCACCCCATGGCTTAGGGAGGGAAGTAACAAATATATGAGACGGTATCAGACAAAGATCCTAAAATTCATTGAGCTTTATGTTACATGCCAGCACAAGAATAAGACACAGTCTTGTTTCAGTCAGTAACAGAATCTTACAGATGGAAATTCAAAGCTGATGATAGCTGAATTCTAAATACATAAGCCGACATGTCAAAATGTAAGTAGGTATGAGTGAGGTTGGAGATCTCTAATAACAGGGTTTTTATTGTCTATGTCCTAAATTTGAGCCCAGTGCAGGACAAAAGATATCTGAGTTCAAACATGTCATGTTTAAACTTAAAATTACTGTTTTACTTGTCATCAATGTGAATGTTAGATGCTTTCTTTTCGGAACATGGGACAGTGCTTCAGTACAAGTCATTAACTGTAACCCCCTCTATTTTATGCAGAGTCATTTGCTGCTGGTTTTGCATACATTTTTCCAACGAATCCACCTGTCAGCTGTCATGCGTTCTGCAGCATTTTAATATTTCACTGTTCAGAGTTAAGAAGGCTTATGAGATCTTGGATCATTTATTGATGTTCGGTGTGGAGTTTCATTATTCCAGGATGGATTATGGAGGCACAAACTGTTATTCACATGGCTTCTTTAACAACAACTAACAGTGTTTTATTGGGGAGATTTTATGTAGCTGTACAGTATGTTTAGAATAATATAGTGTGGGGTATGCAGAGGACAAGATACCAGCATTTGTTTGTATTCTAGGACACAAGGGTATTAAGGAGAAATGAAATGGCAGCTGCAGCTGTTGTAGGCATTCCCCAAAGGGACAGTGATAACAGGATATATATCTTCATCCACAGCTGAGTTAATTTTGAAAGCAAAGGATGAAAAACGAAACTAACCACATACAACAAAATCTTGGGTGACAGCGGTGGGAAAGAAGTAGCCTTCTTCACAAATCTGTGATAAAAAAAAAGGAAATCCTTCCACTAGAAAAGCTAAAAGAAGATTTTGTTATGCAGCTGAAGCATTAGTCTGTCTCACAAACAGAACACGGGTGATCTGTGTGTCTAATGGACAGTGTTTAAAACATTCTGCAAACACTGTATGTAGCGAGTGCCAGGAATGCATTGCTCAAAGAGGGAATAGTTTTAAATCACTTCTAGGCCTGGCATTAAAGGCTATATTTTCTATGTTTATGTTGTAGATGTATTAGATAGAAATGCAAAGGAACAGAACTGGCAAGAGAAATTTTGCTTTTAGTCAGGCCCTAACTTCATTCCAACTAGATTTATATTCTGCAATTCTTCTAAATTGCTATAATATTTTTAATGGAGCCAAATATAGCTTTTCATTTTGTCTCTGAGAAGCTTTCAGTCTGTCTCCTGGATCTCAGGGATTATGTCTCAATGGAAACTTGCCAGGCACAATACTGTGGAGAAAAATGCCTCAAACCTTTATTTCATCTTTACTTGACCCTCCCACCCAAGGAGTGTGATTCACAATAAAATGTCCTCATGTACAATGATTTCTCCTCTACATACTGATGGACTTCAATATCATAAAGCTACATCTTTACTGTCAGTTCTCAAAAATAAAATTCTCCCCATGGGGCAGATTCACAAGCAGTGATGATGGTATGAGTGTTATTTAGGCAAGACTTTAATTTACCACCTGTTAAGCTAATATTACACAGTGCAGAGCTACAAAAACGTACATCTCTCTACAGCCTGGCTCCTCAAGGCATAATCTGCCTGATGCACAGCTCAGTTCCTCGACTTCCCTTTTAACTCAGACTGGTACTGAAGGAGCAGACCAACCTTGTCTTCTAAAGTTTCTTGCTAAAGAATTTCTTTTTCTGCTCATGATTCTTAATGGACTAGTGAAGAAGGTGATTTCCCAATCTGTACACACATATTTGCCATGTCCTGCTAAACGTGGGCTTTTGTGTAAAGCTGTCAAAGTAATCATGGGTGAAGTCTAAGCAACAGATGTGTTTCCAGATCAAAAGCTAGGTGATTTTGTAGAACATCGTCTTGCCAGCTGGTCAGCTAGTACTGAATTCTGTGGCCATCTCCAACCCTGTTTTAAGAGAGAAGCTCATACAGAAACAACAAGTACTGTCTGGCCTCTGTCCATATCTAGATATGTCTCAGCTGAAAACAGTCACTGTTGATACTAGGCAATGGGAAATTTGTGTTACAGTATGGATATGCCATGCTGAGTGTGCCAAGAAGAAAGACAAGAACCTTGTGGTAATGTCCCTCTGTACTATGTGTCCTGTCACTTTCTGGGTGTGCAGGATGCTTTGAAAAAGAAGTTGCCATCTCCTGGTAGTAGGTCTCAGAAAATGGTAGCAGCTCTACAGAAAATCAGTAGATACTTTCTGATCGCTTTTGCCTATTAGTTCATAACAAATATTTCTAACATTGAATGAGGGAGGGGAAATCTATTAGGGTTTAATTTGCTAGCTCTGTCTCTTTCTGACGTTGTTTGTGCCTTTTTTTTTTCCTTTTTTTTTTTTTTTTTCCGTTCCTGTGATTCCAGGATTTCCTTCACAGCTTGTGTATCATTAAGGATGACTGTCACTAGCCCTTTCTCTCATAGTGTATCTGAGCAGGTGCATGGGTGGATCTACACACATTCGCAATTCTGTTGAGCTCACAGTTCAAGGCAAGGCCCTGTTCCGTAGGCTGAGCATAGTAGGTAAATAGGCCTGCATAAATTATACTGAAATAGGGAACTGGATCAAGCTACAAAAGTCAAATTTGGGTTTACAAACATCCATTGGTTGCTGAGATTTAGAAACTTCTTCTTATCCATTATGAGCACTGAGCTTATTTTGTAAAATTTGAGTCTACTTTAAGGTCTACTTTTTCTAGTTTTTCTTGTCCAGAATACCATTAAAATTTGGGGATGTGCTGATTTAAGTTTATTTAATGTTAATTTTGGCCCATACTAGAAGGAAAATATCTGCCTGTTTAAACCAATTATAACTAATTAAATCTTTGATTGGGCATAATAGAATTTAACAAAACTGGTTATGTTAAAACACAGAACATTTGAAAGTGAAAAAAAGTCATTGTTGTATAACCTACAAACTTTGTAGGATGTGAGAATGAATAAATCCTCTTTGTAAGGTTTAAAAGTATTCGAAGCAATATTTTTTGGATCTTTTATGAGAAGAAGTAGAGGAAAAACTTGGTGTGTCATAGAATCATAGAACCACAGAATGTCTTGGGCTGGAAGGGAACTTAACATCCACCCAGTCCCAACCCTGTGCCGTGGGCTGGTGGCCTCCCACTGGATCAGGCTGCCCAGGGCCCATCCAGCCTGGCCTTGAGCACCTCCAGGGATGGGGCACACACAGCTCCTCTGGGCAGCCTGTGCCAGGGCCTCACCACGGTTCACCTTTAATAACAGCAACTATTCATTTGCTATGGTGAAGAAGATATATTTACTTAAGCTCACTTGACCAAGATATTGTGGGTTTTTGTTTGTTTGTCTTTTCTCTGAAACATCAGCAATAGGTTGCATTGGCTCCTTAACTCTTTGGGTTGGGTTGTTGCTAAGAGCTTATGGAAACAAAGGTGATGATGAAGTGTTTACTGCTATCCGAGAAACTTATATCATCCTTGTTTCAATCTTGGGGACATATCATATTTGTTAATCGGAAAACCTTTCACTGACATAAACATTTCTCATTTGTTTTTATCTCTCCATCATTATAATTTTCCCCATTGGTATAACTGGTTGTGGTAATTAAAGTATAAATAGTTATACCACGTTACATGTTAAGCTCCTTTATATTGCCAAAAGTTCTGCAGAGGAAAAAAAAAAAAAAAAACACCTTAGGGGTAATCTCTGAAAAACTGCAGGTGAGGTCTGAGGCGATATTCTAATGGCTCAGCAGCCACAGCTGCACAGTGGGACTCACCCAACTGAGAGAAGAGGGTTTTTGTTTCTGATTTACTGAGGCACGCAGGGTGCTGCTCTGCACCATGGAAACGCTTGTCTTAGTCCCTGCAGTGGATGCGTGAAGGACCAGGTTGTTAAAAGGGATACAAATTATCTCTCCATTGGAGTGTGAAGTTGAGTTTTACAAGCTCAGTTCTCAGAGGCGGCAGTAGCTGGGTGTTAGCAATGACCTCTGCAGCAGCACTTCACATCGCACCCATGCACTTCCCAAAGAAACCACTCAGGGTGCTGCCACCCCTTTCTGAAGACTGCCTGTAGCCTTGGCCATCATGCTGCTATTTAAAAACAGTGAATCAAGAGCAACCACTGATATAACACCTTGCTTGGTTCAAGTTATTGTTTTATTCATTCCTTGAAAGGAGCTAATGGGAAATCATGTAAAAGCTGGCAGCTTTTAGCACTTCCAGCACTTTTGCCTGTCCTGGCAGCGCGTTGCAGGAAACTGATAGTGACACAGCAGTGTCTTTAACAGGGAGGTGCTCGCTCAGGTTACAAGCAATTTGTGGAGAAAAAGTCCTTTGATAAAACCCACTAGCACAGCAATTAGTACTTTGTGGCTTAAGAATGATTTGTGATTCTCCCTCTTCTTTGGGAGAATAGAGGAACTCCCCTGCTACAGCTGCCTTGCTTAATGTGCAGTGCCACACTGCCTGCAATATGATGGCAAGGAGCTCTGTCAGGCCACCAGGTCTGCAAGGCATGGGCCAGAGCCACCATCTGGCTAGTTAAGGTGTGCCGCAGGGATGAAGGTGAATCCTGCTGGATACTGCTGTGACTCTGCAGGACATAAAAAGAAAACTGATGGGACAGAGAGTGATTTGGGCTGAAATCCAGCCCAGTGTGACCAGTCCTCTTCTTTGCCCCGTTAACTCCTGCATAATTTGAGTAAAGGTTTTAAAGTGTGAGGGATGTTTTTGTCCTTAGCTGATGGTCTTGTAAAGTAACATTTACAGTTAAAGCAATCAAGAGCCACTGTGGTGAGAATTCCTTTGTTCTGCGGCTGGTTTAGACCCTGGCTTCAGATGTGGTGGCAAGCAATACACCTACTGAAGACCTTCAAGTTATTCATAATCATTATTACCTTGTCAATCAGGGCAGAATATGGTAGGGTTTCCTGGACATCATGAAGAACCAGCTTTACTCAAAACAAGAGCTGGTTCTTTACTCAAAACCTTTGCCCAATGAAGTCATCTGTATGAAATTTGCATTTTGAAATAGTCTTTGTATTATATTCTGCTTATTATTCTAACTGTTCCTTATGGGAAAAATACATAGGGAAAACGTTTTGAAACACTGTTAACTGGGCAGGTTTTTTTGTTTGTTTGTTTTGTTTTTTGAACATATTTGAAGATAATGTAATAAATAACTTCTACCTATAACTTTGTAACTAGAATTATCTTTGAGCTCATGGCAGGGAGAAACAGGAACAAATAACTGCATCAGCTGCCAGATTAATCTACTGCTTTTTCAGTGATTTTTTTTTTTTTTTCCAAATTACAGTAACCTAGCATTGCAGATTTTTAGAAAACAATCATCTTGAACTATGTCTGTGTTACAGAATAGTGCAGCATGGCAATAATAGGTAGCCACAACAAAACTGCTGATGCTGTGGACCTGTTGTCCACACTACGCTCCTTTCAAGGGGTCTCACTCCAGACTTGTTTGATCCTGAGAATTATGTTTCCATTAGTGACTCATCTAATGACCTTCCAGTTCAGTTTCACTTGAAAAGAATGCAAGTTGTGTGTACCCGGTCAGCTTTCTGGTGCAATCCAAAGCACAGTAAACTAACATTACAGAGAGTTCACTTCCAGATTGCGCCCCTGATCTGTACTTAGACACAAACACAAATACACCCTTGGGATGACGCTGCATTAGCAATAAGTATTTGTGGTGTGTACCCATCAGAAGACTGCGCCTTCTGTGCTAAGTACAGAAGAAGTATCTCCAAAAACAGCCACTGTGCTTTAAATCTCCCCTAAGGCCTATGAAATGGAGGAAATCTGTGTTTATATGTGATCTCAGTTAATTCAACTAGCAGTTATTAGGAACAAATTGCAATCACTCCTTCCTGTAACAAATGCAAATATTCAGATTGCCAGATGGATTTGAATGAGCAACAGACTAATTTTGGCTTACAGTAATAATAATAATAATAAACTTAAACTGAAATATTTCTGCTCCTCATCTAAGTTACAGTTAAAAATGGACAATGTAGGGAAATATTTTGAGAAATACGAGACCTCAGAACACTATAGAGTATTTGGGCCATGGTTCCACCACCTGGAGACTTAAGAAGGTGCAGTAGAAAAATGCAGTATTTGTGTAGCTGGTATATGTTCTAGAATTATCAATCACGTACATGTACGTTCAGTGCTTATGCAGTCTGCCCAAAAAACTTTGATTTCAGTAGTTGTGATCAAAAACATCTGCCAGTTGAAAATATCTTGTATTTACATTCTAAACTCATCAATTCCCAGAGTGCTAAATAGCAAGGACTATTGATCTTTGAGTGTGAAGTTTGACCCTTTCCTACTAAAAGGAGCTGCATGTTTAATAACCAAAATGTCTTGAGATCAGCTGCAAATTTGCACAAATCCAATAATACTAGTGACTTTAATTCTGTGATTTGACAGTGAGTTTATTTTCATTGCAGAGATATTGTCAATTTCTTGTTTTATTGTTTAAAATATCTATTTCTAATGGAAATTATTCTCTGTGAGATTTATCACACTCTGGATCTGCACCAAGAATAAGGGAAACCTTAATATTCACTGCGGGCCGTTTTTCTGTTGGAGGTCTCGTGTCAGAAGATTACACATGGGGAAAACCTCTGCAGACAACTGGCTTCGAATAGGAGCCAGTAGGGAATTCAGAGGAGCACAGCCATTAATGTGTCAATTCATACATACAGTCCAAAGGAACAAAACATTGGCTGAAGAAGTCTATTTTTGACTGCATTGTAGCAGGGAACCAGCAAACAGACAGCAAAACTGATTCCTGGCTCCAAACATCTTGTCTGACACTAGCCAGTGTGGTGTAAGATGTAGCAAGGGATTTATCTGATCTCGTAGCCTAAATATTAAAATAGCAGTGTGGGTACAAACTACCTTCCCTCAAAGGGTAAGGCAGGCATCCCAACATCCTGTTAGCACCTGGCACCCTTTAAGCCACTTTGAATATCTAGGTGCTCTGGTGCTTTAGTGTTGCTCTCTGTTGTCTTTATTAAGCAGTATTAATTATATGATTTTCAGAAGTTCTTCTCATCCCCTTTATAATTTAAGGATTTGGTTTTCTTTCTTCCAGAGGAACTCAGTAGAAAATTGCTGACAATCTAGAGCAGAAAAGAAACATGAAAAAAAGAAGTCAGAAGCAGAACAACATTGCTCATCTGGACCAAGCTGCTCTGCAACACCACTTGGTAAGACCAGAGAGGCTTGGCAATTCCCAGTTTGTGAATGCGGATATTGTGCTTCGAAGCCTGAACTACAGCATATCATTTGTGCCTTTGACAGTTTACCATACAACTTATAATCCCTTCATGGGTAATAGAGTGCTGACCGTACTGAAAACAATGTGAAAATACAGCCTTCAGACAAAAACCTACTTTGCAGAGCTGCAGTGTTGTAAGAGTGCTGCTTCCTTTAGTTCTGAGAGTCCTGTTTTATTGGGATAGTATTAGTAGGTCCCAGGCAATGCCAGGATCCCAAAGTACAAATGCTCCACACTGCTTGAAGTCTGTGTTGAAAGAGTACTGGTTTTCTTTTCTACACAGTTCTCAGGCCTGAATCGTTTTACACTTTTCTTTCCCACTTTGTTTCCTCTAATTGCTCTGTTGGAGATGTACACCTCTCTTTGTTTGGTAGCATTGCTCAGGGTGAATCTCCTAGGAATACAGAGATTGTACAGCTCACATCTGGTTTGCAGCATGTCCTCGTTTCAGCTGAGACAGTGTTAATAACACACCAAAGCTCTGGTTGCTGCTGAGCGATGGGTGCATGCCCCAGGTGGTGCCACTCAGCAGGGGATGGGTGGGGCCAGGACAGCTGGCCTGAATTAGGCAAAAAGATATTCCTTACCACATGCAGAGGACTATAAAGCTGTGGGGAGTTGGCTGGGAGGAGCTGGCTGCTGCTTAGGGATTGCTGGTTATTGGTTGGTGAGTGGTGAGACCTTGTGTTGCTGGCGGGGCTTTGGTTAGTGCACAGTTTTGCTGTTAGCTGGGCATCAGTCCGCAGGTGGTGAGCGATTGTGTTGTGGAGGTGTATATGTGTACAGCCATCACTGCATTTTTCTCTTTTGTCTTAGTTTTTATCTTTTTACCCATGAATTTTATTGTTTCTGGTTCTCTGCCTCATCCTAGCTCTGTGGTGCTTAGCTGCCTGCTGGGTTAAACCACAACACAGTATTAGTAGAATCAATATTGACAGAAACAAAAAGCTATGCATGGCACTAGAAGTTTAGAGTACAGAAGGTACTGTGAATGTCCTGTGTCTTTCACTGGTTTGATAAAAATATTTTTCTGTGATCTAGCTTTCTAGGCTGATCCAGACATGCAGGGTAGGTCATTACACAGAAGAACAGATGGTGGGACTGAATATGCAAAGCTTAGGGTTTTTTTTGTTTGTTTTCCAAATTAAGTATCTTTATCATGAATCAAAGTCAATAAGTACATCTTCAAAGTGCTGGTCCTTATGAAGGCTATCTAAATGCAATACTGATGTCTGTAGAGTGTAGCAGTGCATGAATAATGAAGTAATCTCTGCCTTTTGTGAAGCGATGCGTGTATTGGTCTGGTCACCTTAACAATAGAAAGGGAGTAGGCTAGAGAAAACTGCTATTTCTGGATAATCCTGATGTAATTTTGAGCTGGGGGAGCTTCCTTTGGTGGTGATATTTTCACCTGTGCACCTCAGCAGAGCATCTTTCAAGCTTCAGTGGGCCCTCAGGCTCCTCAGCAGGAAGGGGGCTGGCAATAAAGCACTGCTGTCTGAGGAAGAACTGTCTTGCTAGCTTTGCTAAACACTTTAATTGTCCTGTCATTACAGGAGTAGTTCACTTCAAGTAATTCAATTTCGGGTACTGTCTAGGTATGGAAAGTGGCTGGTGGGAAGTAAGGAAATGTGATGGATTGTAAGGAAATCAAAATGCCTTCTCTGTTCTAAGACAGTAGGAAGGAATGATAAGCTATACTTTCTCTTTTCTGCTTAAATGGGAATTAAAGAATCCTTGTGCCAGTGGACTTCTGGTAGTAGGGAGTTACAAAGATTTAAAAGCCTTGGATTTTTCTCTCTCCTCTTTGCTTTGTAATTTATTTCTGACTTGCTCTTTTTATCTTAGTTGCATGATGTCCCCTTTATGCCTTGGGCTCCTTTATGTCTCTAACACCTATAAAGGGATTACAGTGTAGCTTTTCTTGTCAACAAAAATTCTCCTCATCAGATAAATTACTACCTAGAAGAGTCCTTTGGAATCCTTGGAGCGTGAGGAAGGTGAGACTGCCAGGACATCTGCAGATATGAGGAAGAGTCGCATCTGCTACCTGTGCTGCCTTGCTGATGTTGCCTGCTCCATACTGCACCCAGCATGGGATGTGCCATCTTAGAGAGCCCCATGCCCTGAGGTCACACTGGTGACGGATGCAAACCAAGGGTTTGTGCCGTGCCTCTGCTCTGCTTCTCAGGGATGGAAACTTTGCTACTTTGCTACTATAACTTTTCTGTGATTTACCGATGTTCCAACAAGGAAAATTGAAACTGTATTGCCTGTGGCTAAAACCAAAACCCGGGTTTCAGAGGAGATATTGAAAATGATGCATTCTACATTCTAGTAAAATTCCTTCTCAGAATGTCTTGAGGTGAGGAGACAATGTCCCTCTTGCAGCCATTCCCAATTCACCAGGCCTCATCCGTGCCCCAAACCTATAAAAAGAGTCAAGAGGGCAAATGGACTGAGCAGCTCTGCTTGTTGGCTTCAATCTGGGAGGTGGTAGGAGGGCAGAGGAAGGGGAGCCCTCTGTCCTATAAATGCATTGTGGTTGGCTACATGCTTGCTGCTACACAGGGAAGGTTCTGCCAGCACTTTTGGGCTTCATACCTCAGCTGTGAAAAATTGCTATAGATTGAGATGTGTTATGGGAAAGCCAAGCTTGTGAAGGTCAAGTTTCAGCTGTGGGGGAGCCAAGTGCTATTTGTCCATCTGTATTTCAAAGACTGTGTTTTAAAAGTCCATTAATATTTGTGAAGCTGTGGTTCTGAATCCTGATGTTGGTCACCTGCATCCATATCTAAATAACTTTGAGGGGGAAGTGAAGTAAAGCTTAACGACTCATGCTACAAGTTTGGGGCAATTTGACCCTGACTAATCATTTTCGTTTTTAACATTTGCAGAGTGTACTGAGATGCTAATTCAGGTTCACAGGTTGTTTCCCACCAAATGAAGTGTGAATTTGCTGATGTGGAAACATCTGTACTCTTGTCTAATAGGAATCCTGAAATAGGCACACTCTTGGGAAGGCATTTAGTGCTCACCCTGAAAGGAGGAGGAATACTGAGAAGTGTTCTTACAGTTAAGACCTGTTAGTCTCAAAACCTTTAATGATGGGGGGTTTTTATTCTCTGCATCTCTCTGCAACCTATTATAAATTGAAAATGAGGATGTAGTGACAGTTGCTTACTATTTCACTGCATAACTTAATGTAACTGAGGAGGGAAAAAAAATGCACTTTCAGTCACTTGGAATAATAAAAAATGCATGCCATTTATTAATTATTCTAATGAATGATCTTGCTGTGAGTTCTGGAAGAGCAGAAAGTGTCTTCTGATTTAAAATTAAGTATATATGCAGGCTTGTTAATATCCATGAGCCCAAGATTGCAGATTGCTTTTTGAAAAAGAAATGTCAAACCTTCATAATAGGCCTTCAAGGTAGGCTGACAGTACCAGTTACCCTGAAGGGAGGGAAGCTGAGGAGCAAAAGGCCATGCCATTTTCTCACTTGCCAAAGTCCGAAGAGAAAGCCAGCAGTTCTGCTTGCCAGCTTTATGTCTTGACCAGAGGCAATCCAAGCCACTTTAAAGAATTACTGTTCATGATGTGTCCCACTAGCATTAAGGCTTGACCTGGCTCACAGCTGGAAGTTAGGGCATGGAAGGTCACTCCCCAGGTTTGCTCATGGGTGGAAGCTTGTGAAGCAGCTGTGGGTCAGCTCCCAGACTGCTGGCAGTCCCAGCTCTAGAGCAGGTGAAACCTTCTCTGCTTTGTGCTAATAGCCAACAGACCTAGCCCCCTGAAATGTCCGTGTCCTTTTGCCTTTGCAGAATGAATGAGTATGGAAGTGAAAGACAGGAAGAGGCATAAAAGTAAATCTGTATTATCAAAGGATCATTTTATCCTGGGCCTATTTTCTAAGGAACAGTAAGACAGAGCCAGGGCAGCAACCATACTTGACTGGAGAATCCAGACCTGTAGGTATGGGAAGAAGGCAAGCATGCTAACCATGTCAGGTCATGGCATCTTATCTGTTACCTAATCTGC
This sequence comes from Alectura lathami, assembly GCA_013399715.1. Taxonomy (NCBI): domain Eukaryota; kingdom Metazoa; phylum Chordata; class Aves; order Galliformes; family Megapodiidae; genus Alectura; species Alectura lathami. The sequence continues at coordinate 73,098 of VXAV01001897.1, forward strand.
ACATCACCAAGTGAAGGAATCTGCTAGAGTAAACAACAGCTCCTGAAGAGGCTGAAACCTAGCTCGTCATTCTCAAATGATGGGCCCAAACGTGTTTCCTGGCTGCCACATCTGGGTGTGTACCCTGCCTGTGCCTCAGCTCCATCTTGGGGTGACCTTCCTGGCTGTCTGCCAGGGTGTCTGGGCATCATCGTCTGCCACTGAGCGTCACCACCCCAGGCTGGAGGCCAAGCACAGATTCTCTGAATTGCACCTACTGCTTTTCTTGAGGCTTTCCTCTTAATTATCCAACTACCTACTGAAGCAAGAGGAAGGTGCAAAGGATGAAGCCATCTGCAAGTCAAGATGTAGAGCTGGAGCCTCTACTAGGAATTGTGTGCTTGGCATTTGTGTTTCACTCCAGATAAATGAAAACTGCAGCTCAAACAATGTTAATAAGGTCATCACTTCTCCAGAAGGACTCCCACAGAGGCAGTTCCATTGAGGTAGGTTTTTCACCCATGGAGTGTCGGTGCAATTATGCTGTAATTAAGAGGACACTTGCTGATCCAATGTGTATGAGAAATATAAACCTTCCATATCAAAATCAATATTCAGCAGGTGATTTTCCTGTTCACTCTATGATTGGCGAGAGGTGTGTTGTTGCATTGCAGAGTATGTCTGGGCCAAGATTTCTTTTTCTGCCAATACTCAGGACTGAGGATAAAATTAGAGCTTGAGACTGTTATACTTGAATAGACCTAGATCATTAGCCAAATTCCAGCTTATTTATGTGAGATTAATGTTGAGAAGTCCTGTCAATAACTGATCATCTCTCTTCTCACTTAAACCAAATGATTTGATGTTATTCTGATACAAAAATAAAAATCTCCTCATTGGATCTCTAGTTATTCCTAGTCAATGAGCAGAATCACACCAAAGACAGGCCTGCCTTTCACACAGGCTCACATAATATCCACTCAATTCTGCATTCAGCTTTATTTCATCTGATGATTCTGATATGTTTAACAATACTTTTTCCATTTATTTTTGTTTGGTTTTAGAAATGAAAAGCCAGTCATCATTTCCCCTCATCCTTGGCCAAATATATATATTTGAGAAATATTTTGCTTGTTCAAAAATGTATGAAGGAAATTTCAGGATTTACTAGTGAAGCAGTATTCCTGTGGAGATCTCAGCCTCATTATTCAATTTTGTGTTCCTATAACTGCCATCGTGTAGATATGACGTGCATAAATGGAAATAAATTAGGTAAAAAAAAATACCCTTTCATCTACAAATTTCTAATCTGTTCAAAGACTTTTCTGTTTCTTGTCTCTTCAAGCTTTAACTGCTGCCAGAAATAGGGGGTGCAACCTAACCCTCATAAATAGAGGAAACTTCACAGCAAATGCCTTGTCTGATGTCTGTGGGTAGGACTCAGTTCCCTAAACTTAGATTTCTGTTGCCAACTTATGTTACCTGGGACATGTTACTGGGTGTCCGTTAGGCACTGCTGGCATGGTGCAGGAGTCCCAGGGTCTGTAGATGCTCAGCCAGCTGAATCCAATGCTTTAGGCACAACACCTGGAGAAGTGCTGTACATATTAGACACCATGAAGGATAGGTCCTGATAAAGGTACAGTTTAAAAAAATTATATGATTGGGGAAAAAATAGTAACTTTGGAATGACAACTTATGAAGTTATTTTGAAATATCAAGGGCAATGAAACATCTTACTGGAACCATACCTAGAACAGTAAGGGTATGAGTTAACAAATTAGATGGGGTACGGGTCAGGCAACACTGGATGAAACTGTCTAGTTTGCAAAATCATCCTGTGAGTTGTTCCTGATGCCCTAAATTCTGAAGGACTTACCTTCCTGCTAGGTGATTGTCTGGTGACAGCAAGAGCATTGACATGTCAGTCAAACAGCACTGATAGGTTTTCCCTGGATGCCTATAGGATGTTTCTTCCAAGGCACCTTAGAGGAGAAAGGAAATTTCACATTGCCCTGTATAACTTTCATGCTTTCCAATTGTAGAGAGTAAACAAGATCTGAATTGGTTTAATCCCTGATCTGGATGTAGCTGTTATTTGATTTAGGAGAAATAAAAACTCTGATTTGTAAAAGACAGGTTGGGAAACCCAAACTACTCAATTTTTTTCATGAATAAACATGCTCTCTTGTGCCTGGACCAAAGTTTTGTCTCAGAAAGTGCTCATTCACTGTTAATTGGCACAATCTGTACTACATACCTCAAAAATCGCATTTTCTGGTGTATTTGTCATCCTGTGATGTCATGGCAGGGAATTATGGAACCATAAATAGCTACTGAGTGACCTAGTAGGAAATGCATTGTAGGAAAATATACAAAATACTCTTTTTGTCCTTGAACGTAAGACATGATAAGAATGTCGTTCAGATCCTTGTAAGTGAGGGACAGTCAGATATCATTTACTGCTTATGTTCTTTCTTACTCCTCCCCCTACATAAACAATCCTGCTTAAGCATTACAGTTCGTATCCACTTAGTTCTTATCCTTACCTACCTGTCTTAAAGCAGTGTTAAGTGACATTATGAATGAATAATGCAACAAAGTTAAAACCATGCCTTCTGGCAAAACAAACAGAAAAAAAAATCAGAAAACTTTTCCAAGGCAAGTAGGATGAATCATAGATAAAAATGTTTTAAATATTAAAATGTATGCCTGAAACCACCCTTGCAAAATCTTACTTTAGCAAATCGGAACCTGCAGAAGGATTATGAAATGCTTTCATAAGTTAGACCATATTGGTATATTCAAGTATATTGGTACTTGAAAGTCACTTAATACTGCTAGATGTGCAGATGACATCAAAATGACTTTTCAAAAATGTGAAGAAAGGAAAATTGGGAAAAGTTGGCTTTAACTTGCATCTTTGTGACAGCAGCCTTGTTCAAGGGTAGGAAGCTAAATACCATGGTAACTTGGTGACTAGTGTTTTCGGCAGGATTTAGATGACCTTGGTCATTGTCTAAGAAGTCTAGTTTTCTGGTAGGCACTCTGTCTCTCATGCACACTTCTAAATGTGCGTTCTGGTGATAAGTGGTTAGTTCTGCCAGGAATCAGACTTCATTCTGAAAGCTGTAAGTGCTTAATACATTTCTTTAATCTTTACTTGCCTACAACAGTTGCAGCACAAAATAAGCTGTTTTGTTGTGGTTATTGCAGGGACACGATCCAGTTAGAAGAGTGATGTTGGGTTGACGGTTGGACTAGATGACTTTAGAGGTCTTTGCCAACCTTAATGATTCTATGGTTCCTATTTGTAGGAGGAGGAAGTGGGACTACATGAACAGAATGGTCTTTTTGAGCACTATAGTTCTGAAAACTAGAAAAGCAGCAAATTCCTTCTGCTATTTGTACTGTGCACATTCCTGCCTTTGGGAGCTGAAAGAAAAGTCAACATAGCACTCACTTCCATAGCTAAGCTTAATTCACCTCAGGTAATATTACAGTCATGACAGTGCTGTGCCATCACACTGAGAAAAATATTGTTCCCATTGCAAAAACTGTCTCATGAGGATGATCAATTGTAGAATCCAGCCTCTGCTGCTTTGTGGAAAACTATCCTTGACAGGAAGATGAAACAGTTAGCTGCATTCATAGCTGGCTGCACTCATCTTTCTGTCCTGTTGCTGTTTAGGGAAAGGAGCAATTGGCAGAGGGGACTGTGGCTTAGGCCTGCTCTGCAGGGACTGTGAGTGTGATGTGCCAGCCTGGAGAAGCCATACCAACTTGCAAATGTACTCTGTGAATGAATATGTCTCTGTTTCCTCAGAGAGGTCCTCTTTTTCACCAGGAAAACTTGGGCTGAAGTCTGAAAGTCATGGAGAAAAAGTCTTGCTCTTTGTGAATGTATGAGACTTGCACAATACTATGCATGTTTTGGGTATCAGAAAAAGGTCATCTGAAAACTATTCATCTCCTTCCTGCGGATCAACAATTGGCACGGTTGAACCTGCTCCCACAAGAACGTAGAATGTTCTGCAGAAGCTGATACCACAAAATACAGGAGTAACTGCATTTGTGTTTCTGTAGTATTTGACAGACAACTGATGTTGAAAACAGATGTAGTTTGAATGCACTTGTAGTGGTAAATATGATCCTGGATCTACGCCAAGCAGTAGCTGTATGATTGGAATTTTCTAGACATGATATGGTTTTTGAGAGTCTCAGTTTTAAGTCAGAGACTGAAGCCATTGTCAGGCTCCCTAGAATGTCTCTGGCATGGGGGCAAGAAGTAGCAGTATTTATTATTGACTGTGCCACCGAAAACATTGGAGTTTTCCAAATGTTTTGATAGCCTCTTTTTATCTCTTTTATGATGGTTGGAGAAAAGTATTGTTGTAGATGGATATTCCAGTAACAAATATTGAATTTTCTTTATACTTTGCCCAGAAGAGAAGGTGATCTTTAATGTATTTCTTGAAGCATGTGGAAAATTCTTCTGTACATCACCAGTACCTGCCATCATAAAGCTGCAGCTTTAGGCAATGCTTTATTCCTGATGATAATAATTCGAAGCTACAAAGAATTTTCTGGACTCTCCGAGAATGGCAGCAAAAGCTGAGTAGGCGCCTTAGAGATCTCTTTTGAGCAGGAAGTCAAGAAAAGTGTCATGTCCTGAGCTCTCTGTATTTGGCGATTTCCCTGACCTTGTGACATGGTCCAGGGGAAGAAGTAACAACTATGTCCATCTGCAAGACAGCCTTGAAGGAAATGCCAGGAATAAATTGTCTACCAATGCCATATCTTGCATGGATATCCTTCTGATATTTATCAGTGGTAATGCTATGAATCCACAATCATTCTTCTGTCTATCTAAATATGCATAATTTATGAAAGCACCTGCAGACAGTGACTAATCTCCAGGATGTGGGATGGGCTTTGTACCTTCTCTGGAAATATGCTTTTTCTTGAGTTGATTTGATGGGATTTACATCAGCATGAGGCACAGTGCTTGTGCTGTGGGGTCAGCTCTGAAGCAGCGCTATCCACAGTGATGCCCTCCCACTCTAGCTAGCCTCTGGGGTTTCAGAACAAATTAATGCATGTAGGCAGCTAGGAGGGATGCTGGGCCAGAATCTTCTGGGAGCAAATGTAGCTGCTCTGGAGCTGAATTCTTGTGAAATTTGCTGAGTCTGTGAACTATTTAAAGTGCTAAGACTGTCTTGGCAATTGAGGGACCCCCTGGAGTTACTGTGCTGGAAGCAATGATTTCATCACTTAGCTTAGACTTCATCTGAGCAGAAGTTGTTCTTGTGTGGTTGGGGATGACAGCTGTTCAGTTTTTTGCTGTCTGTGTTAAAAGTGAGTAAAAGCCAGAAGGTTGGAACTGTGCTACACATTTAGCACGTTGGGGTGCATGTGGCAGCCTTTGGAACATGACCACATCACATTCGCACCCTGAATGCCCCCCTAGTGCACTTCTTCTGCCTAGAGCCAGCCAGAAGTAATATATCCTTCAGGTAGTGGTTTTGTTTATAGTATTTCAGTTACATGGACAGTTAAGGAAAATGGTTTATTAACCCCATTGCAGTGAAGCAGAGAAGTTCAGTGTCAGAGAGATAATGTGTATACAGCATAGCCATGGTTCAGCTCTGGAACAGCTTCCCAAAAGCTGGAAGCCCAGGGGCTCTGTGTTCTCCAGAATCCACCTGTACTCCAGATAACTATACTGAAGAAAGTGTTAGCAAACAGGATGTAATTCTACACATTCATTTCCCTTTCCAAGGATGTTACAGGTGTCTGAAAAGTCCAAGCTCAAAAGCAAGATGTGTGTATGAGCCATCCAGAGATCTTCCATCCCCTGGCTGTGCTGTAGCAGCGTGTGGTTCCTCTGGGGTTTTCATCCACAAAATGCACCTGTTATTCCTGTCTTATGCTTCCAACAGATGCATGGCATAGGGATGAAGGAATAAGAGATTATTATGGGGTTTTCTCCTTACAGCTCTCTCTGTGCTTCACCTGTGGTGACTCATGAGACTTCTCCTGGTGGTGCAATTCTGATCTGGTGATTCCAGGCAAAACTGTAACTACAGGTCTTTGGGCATGAGAAAATTTTGGTGTGCTCCTAATCATGAGCCTAATCCACCAGGTGTGGGGCAGAGCGAAGGCAGAGGCAGGGAGTTGCTCTGTGCCAGGAAGTGTTGGCGAGATAGCACAAGGTTACTGCAGTGGCTGTGGCGACTGTTTTGCACCGAGGAGTGAACTGGAGCACTGTAGTTGGAAGCTAGAAATGGGCTGTGGCCAGAGAGAGACAGAAGTGAAGTGAGGTGCCTGGCCTGGAGGTTACAGGCTGACAGCTGGATATGCACATCCTTCTGTGGGTTGCTGAGAGACAAAGCAGAAGGCTTGAAAAGGAGATTAAGGTGAAGTGCCAGGTGCAATGTTTCCTCCATTAATTTTGTGAACCTGTTTTTCTTATCTGTGTTGTTTAACTGTGTGCCCATGGTTCCTCCTAGAGTCAGAGTGGGCATGTGAGTTCAGAACCCTTTCCTTCTTGCCACATTTAGAAGCAGCTGCAATAGCAGCACTTGGTATTTAACTGGCAGTGCCAAGGCACAGGAAGTGTCCAGGTCTGTGCTTCCATGGCGGGGACTAGAAAAGATTTGAGCCACCAGGCAGAAGGGGAAAAAACCTACAAGATACTGAATTGCTTGGAAAGTTAGGGGAGACCTAGTGACTGAATGTCTGTGTGAAGCGGGGTGATACTGCAGTCTCCATGGCAGCAGCTCCAAATTGTACAGTAATATTTTGAAATGTAATATAAATTTTAATTTTTTAGTCTTAAGCCATCAAATCAATTTTACTATAAATATCCACACTACCCAGTCTCTGAAAGAACTAAGACGGAGATAATTTAAGACTGTCCAACTAAAGAGCTAAAAATGCAGTTTATATTCCCTGCCAAAATACACTCCTTCAATTAGGAGAATATGGGAGTTTAGGCAGGCAAAAACAGGGAAATATAGAGGTTACAGGAGGAATGTGATCTATACTTCCTTGTATGTCTCGATTATGACAGTCCTCATTTGTCTGGCATCTGGGCTTTACATGCATGGTACTTCCCACGATTAGTTTGCACTATAGATCAGCTGCGCCTCTACTGGAAAGGAATCCATACAAGCTACAGTGGAGGGTTGGGTTCCCTGGGTAAAATGCCTTTCAGAGGCTGCCCTTTGGCCACTGGGATATATGGGTGCAGATGAAATTTAAATTTGCTCATTTGTTAAAACCAAACAAGAGAGGTTATGCTTGCATTGTATTGAGCTTGCAGACCCTCTGAGAGTTTCGTCCTGCCTTGCTGTCACAGTTCTGCTGTCTGACAGGTGGAGAAGTGCAGGCCCCAGCCAGCCTCTGAGGTGCTGTCCCCAGCCCCAGAGCTTTGTAACTGCAGTGGCCTGAAGCTCTGCCTGAGCTGGGGTCCTGCCAAAGCTGAGTTAGCTGAATTTCCTCACCTGGCTGAAGGTGTGGTGTTCTAGAACTCAGTATATGTACAAGAGGGAGCAACTAGGGCTTTTTGGTCTTTGTTTTCTTCATCAAGTCCTAAAAGCCACTTCTCCATGAGTCAGTGGGGATGGCCTCAGTGGGTGCCCATGCTTATGGACAGAGAAATAGTTTTCAGAAAACAAGAGGCTGAAAAGGAGCAAGTTCAGGAGAACTTGAAAAGGAGAGGTAATGTGTGAAAGTCTCCTGAGAGCGATAAGCTCCAGAGGCTTGCAGTACTGTTGAATCCACAGGAAACAACAAGCTCAGGACCCAAAAAGGCTGCTGAATCTGTCCACAACCACCGGCATGCAGCAGTATCCACCAAGACCACTCCCAAGAAGGCAGTGCCTGCTGTGTGCAAACAGCCACAGGCTTAGAAACACCCAGTGAAGCAAGAGACCTCTGACAAGAGGCTCTGCTGAGCTCACCTGTGCCTTGGTGTTCTAATAAATACCATCTGTGATCTGTCTCCACCTGACTGGATCCTCTGGGGAAATTTCCAGTAATCACACTGTGCTGCTGGAAAGTTATCAGTGGAAAACATGCCCTTATTCCTCAATGTTCAGATGTAATTACCCAAGGAGCTGTAATTTGTTTTGAAATATTTGCATTTGTGGTGGAACTTTATGTGCAGGAGCTGTTATGTCTGAAATGCTCACTTAATCATTGCAGACTGGATTTTCTAACTTCACTCCTATTTTTGCTACTGCATGCAGGCTATTGGATATCTCAATGCCTGAGGGCTCTTGTAGATTGGATGCTTTGAAGACCAGATGAGAAAAGCTTTGGGCAGCCATAAAATGGAGTCTCTCATGAAGGCCAGAAGCTCAGTCTTATCATCTGACAGAAATCAATGGGCAGCAATCTGTCCATCAGACATGACAACTCTGACCAACAGTAGAATTACTAATTAAAATATAATAGTTACTCACACTCTTGGTGAGTTATATATTGCCATCTCTAGTAGCAGCTACATCACAGCCAGCATTTCTTTAGAAAATGAGAGTATCTTATTCTTTCTGATATCTGCAGAAACATTCAGGTATTGCTAGCAGCTCTGCTGCTAATTGCGCTTAAACCAAAGTGAAATGTAATAAATAGAGCATGAGGTAATTACAAGGTGCTTAGAATGTCAGATAAATAAGAGAATAATCAATAAACAAATTTCTAACAACTGTTCCTGTGGAAACTGGAGGCTCTGGCTAAGTGGAGATAGAGATGCAATGACTCAGGTGCTGGGCCTGAGCCAAGGCTCTGCTGAGTGCTCCCTGCTCTTCCCCAGCACAGACAGTGCTTTCTGCCTTGTAGGATTAGGCCCATTTGCAAAGTGGTGTGTTGTAATGTTTGCAGTTAAATGAGCAAGAAGGATCTGGCAAATGCTTGTCTATAAGAGATGCTTGGATTTGGTCCGTCTTGGTGTGAGGCTGCAGCCATCTCTGGCAAAAACACGGCGTCTGAGTAAGGAATAGCAGGACATTACACAGCAGTTTGGAAGACAGTGTGGGACTCTCTGCTCGAAGTTGGGAATCCAGTGTCAGCCATCATGCTCAAGGGGATCCCTTGGCCTTCGACTGCTGTTGCAAGTTTTGAAGGCCTCCCAGAGGTCCCATCATATCTATCAGCCAGTTGCCATGAGGGGGTGGGTGTGCATAGCCAGCATATAAATGTAAATGCCAGTTGTCTCTTCATTGGTCATGTATCTTCCCATTGCACTCCCACCATGCTGGCTTACTTGGTTTGCAAGTCCTTTCTCTTGTGTGTTTAACTTCTTTCAGCTTTCAGGTGCTCATTGCAAGTCTGAGCAGTGGCTGATATTGCTCCACCATTACTGCTGTGGCTGCCTGGAGAGTCCCAGGAGAAACCTCTGTGCCTAAGCTCTGTACAAGTGTAGGAGACCTCACCAGCCTTGCTGGCAGTGCTGCAGGTGGCAGGATTGGTCTCAGCACTCAGAGAAGTCCTTCCCTACAGCTTGTGTATAGTGAGTGCAAACACCCTAGTGTCTGTGGCTGCATCCTTAACACAAGGTCCCCTTCCCTTAGCAACTGGATTTGAATCATAGAATCATCTGAGTTGGAAGGGACCTTTAAAGGCCATCTAGCCCAATCCCCCTGCAGTGCACAGGGACACCTACAGCTGGATCAGGTTGCTCAGAGCCCTGTCCAGCCTGACCTTGAAGGTCTCCAGGGATGGGGCTTCCACCACTGCTCTGGGCAACCTGTGCCAGTGCTTCACCACCCTTATGGTAAAAAAAAAAAACTTTTTCTATACCCAGGCTAAATCTCCCTTTTCCCAATTTGAAACCATTTCCCCTAGTCCTATTGGAACAGACCCTGTTAAAGGATCTGTCTCCTTCTTTCTTGTAGCCCCCCTTTAGGCATTGAAAGGCTGCTATCAGGTCTCCCTGGAGCCGTCTCTTCTCCAGGCTGAACAGCCCCAACTCTCTCAGCCTGTCCTCACAGGGGAGGTGTTCCATCCCTCGGATCATTTTTGTGGCCCTCCTCTGGACGCGTTCCAACAGTTCCATGTCCCTCCTGCACTGAGGACTCCACATCTGGACACAGCAGTCTGGCTGGGTTCTCACCAGCGCAGAGTGGAGGGGCAGGATCACCTCCCTTGCCCTGCTGGCCACACTTCTTTTGATGCAGCCCAGGGTGCGGTAGGCTTTCTGGGCTGCGAGGAGTTGTCTTGGGAAGATCTCACTCTGTTTTATCTGTGGCCATAGTCAGTGGGCTACCATGGGAGAAGCACTCCCTCCCTTGCTCAGTGCTGACCCCACCATGCAGCAGAGCCTGGGGACTGCCCATCTCCAGCCCACTGGCCCTGCCTTGCACCAGCTGCATATGGTGATGAGGGCTGAGATGTTAGCTCATGATGAAGGGTAACATGATAAATGTGGGTCACTGCCTGACACATGTGGGCAGTACAAATGATGATCAACAGGCACAGGCTGAGAGCTTCTACCTGAGGAGGAGGAGAAAAAAAAAACATGTTATTTCATTTAAATGTGAGCCAAATGCTGTCTCACAGTCATTTTCAGGCAGAAAATTTAGGTGTGGTCTCCAGCCTTTTCTGTTGGTACCACAGATGGTGAATACATTATCCAGCTTGTCCCAGTTTTTAGCTGTGTCTGTGTATGTTTCCTACACATGTTCCTCCATTTACAGAGACTCCCAGTACAGGTGTTATTGACCACAAAACTGGAGCTGGTAGAGGGTCACAGTCATGTACCAGTGATGTAAAAAGTGAAGCATGCTAGAAGGGGTAAGCTCAGAATTTCTAAAACAATTTCCTGTCCCTCCTGCTTTTTATAAGATCTCTTTTTAAAGTTCCCTTTCTCTCCAGGGACTGATTCTCCTTTGTTGTATGTACAGCATCTCATATTACCAAATACAAGTGAGGAATCCTTGGCATGGCTGTTGTATAGATGTTTTTTTAAAATGTCTATCTCCATTCATATCCTAAGATCGTATCTCTCATATTCTGGATATTTAAATAAGTATAATAGAAAAAAAATCCTTCATTAGAAAATAATACATTTTAATGCATTTCAGTAAAAAAAAAAAAAAAAAAAAAAAAAAAAAAAAAAGAGTACAGACATCTCACAGTTCCAGAAATAATTACAATTACATACTTTTTCTTAATCTTCAGATCAATCTGGAGTGCTAATGTGCTCAGTTAGAAAATTTAGTTGATCAAAGCAAACCTTAGCTCCCAGCTTAGCATTAAAAACTGAAATACAATATGTTGACTTAAAATAAGCAGGCACACCCTAGAGCTAAATATGAAATGTCACAGTTTCATAAAGGACAGAATTTAAGATGATGCTAACATGGAATACAATGCAAAAAGATGTTAATAGAAAATATTTTCTAAAACCCTCTTCTAAAATGTGCTGCCTCTTCCATGTTTGTATATATTTTTAGAGAGGAACTTATTGTTCACAAAGGGAAGACTCTGAAAATATATATGTGAAAAAATATAACAGCTTTTAGCTGTTAATAGCACTGCAGAGATTTCAGTAGAGACAAATATTTGTCTTTTTTTCTGTTTGGGGGATGGCTTTGCAAATGCTTAATGAGGAAGCTCAGAGAGCTGTTTATTTTAGGGTAAGCCAAGGACTGAATCAGGGAGAGTCACATTTTATTTCATTTTATTTCACTTCTCTCTGGACCACTGCCAAGACCTGCAGGACTCCTGTCTGCTCACTGCTGCTGCCACTCGCTGATTATTTCCCCTCCTTACATAACCCAGCGCCAACCCCAAAGTATAAGGCAGCAGGCAGTGATTGGTGGTGTTTAACAGAGCCTCCTAAACAATTCTCCTTAAATGCCACCAGTGCTTCTTTCTGGGCATGGACAATTTCACGTGACTCCTCTGGGTGCCTGGTGGTGGTGGTGCCAATGCCCACTCGTGTCTCTCTGGCCCCCGGCAAGGGAGCAAGGTGAGGGGCGGATGGGAGCACTGCCGAAATGCTTCGAGTCCCGCTGCAGCCTTCCTCCCACACCCACTGCTCTTGGAAGTGGGTGGGCAGGGAGAGGAGATGTGCATGGAGGGGTGGGAAGGCATCAGGATTTGGTTTGGGCTTGGTTTTGGGGTGGTTGAGGTCTTGGCTGCCTGACGGGTATTGCCTCGCCCAAGACTCTGTGCTGGCCTGGGGACAGGCAGTAGCCTCCCCCATCCACTGCCATGTGCATAAGAGAGTAAGACATTCCTGTTGCTTCCAGATCTGTACAGGCTTTCCCAATGCAAGCAATCATTGCTCATTGACCTCAAATTTTGTAAAGATCCAGCGCTTCTGGTTCAAGTGATCTTTGTGTATTTAGCTGGTAAGGTCCCAGGCTGGGCCTCGGAACAGCTCAGATGGAATTGGCTGTATTTGGATTTCTATGTCTCTAGTGGAGATGGCAGTGTTTAAGCATTAATTTGTTCTGCATAACTTTGCACAGGAGGCAAACACAGAGGTCAACCTCTGTTGAGCTGAATCACAAGGTCCTCTCAGTTCTGTCTGCCCACTGCCTGCTCATCAAGGTTAATGGGAGCCAGCAAGCTCCAGGGGCCCCGTACTCTGATTGCTCTGAAATCTTTCACAGGCCATACTGACGATCAGGGGTACTGTCAACTGTGTTGGTCTCCCAGAGTTACACCTGCTTACCCCAGTTGTTAATTTATCTATTAAAGTGCTGCTGAGAGATGCCACCTTTCTCAGATCAATATTTATTTAAGCTGGAACTGCACTGAGGTGGTTATTGAAAGCATTTGCATAAGGGGACTTATACAGTAGCTACTTGCATATTGAACCTCCAACACCAGCGGTGCAGGGAAGTTTGAGCATTTAATGAAATCTCACTCCTCTGGCGCTGACACCAGACACCCCAGAGGACAGAGGAGATTCTTATTTTCATGCTATTATTAATCAGGATCCTTGCTCCGCTGAATAAGCCTGCAGAGCTGAACTACTGCAGTCTGCATTACTGAGCTACCACCCGAGGACCAAATTCATGAAGGAATGAAGAATTTCAGTTCAAAATCACAGCCCTAGAACCACTGCCTCTGCCTCACACACTCAAAACGTCACAAGTTCCAAAGCTCATGTTGTGCCTAAAATAGTTTATGCTTATTGCATAGCAGGACATCTCCACATTTACTGCACATTTACACTCTGGTTAGAAATCAGAATCTCTTCCCCTTCATCCTCCGTACGCCATATAAGCCTTTTCAGGCACAGTTAGCACAGATAACTGCTGTTCTGAGTTCAGGATGAAATTTAGATGTGATTTCACTTCAAACCTGTAATGGCTGTTGCTGAGGAAAGAATGGGGAGAGAGCATCCATCTTTTCAAGAGTCTCTAATGGTAGATGCTGCTGTCTGTGCTTTAAAAGAGCAAGCCTATTCTGAAAAGGAAGGCTCCAATGTTTAAGTATGAAGTGGAGACTGAGCTACGAGCAACAGGCTTACAGAGGCACCACTCTCAGTTACAGAGAAATGCCTGAATTCAGGGGCAGAAACAGGATTTCTGACCACTGCTACCAACGTTTCTGTCTCAGAGATGCCCTCCCCAACCTGCTGTCAAGTTAGAACCATAAATCTGGAGCTGTTCATGGCCCCAGCGCACCTCCTCTGAGCTTGTCTGCATGGGGCAGGCCAGGTCCTGCGCTGGAGGATGGGGACGACGGATTGTCTGACAGCAGAAGAACCAAGTGGAGTTTCCCAACAGAGTGCTGAGCACCAGCTGCCCTCATCCTGATACTGAGAGAGGTCAAGAGGATAATCCTCTGAACTGCATGAGGCTAAGAGGTGTATTTTCACCTCTTGGCAGAAGGAACAGCACAAAGCGGTCGCAGAGCGGCAACTCTTTGAAGGAGAGCATTGGGTCGGCTGCTCAGCACGTCACCAGCCTGCGGTGACCAGGCTGCCTTACGGCAATCAGATAGGGTCTAAAAGAAGACATGGGTAACCCAAACTCTTTTTTGGCCAAGCGTTCACAGGCACTGCCACCACAGCTGAGGCTGTGTGGTGACGTGACATCGACTCCAGCCTGCGTGGGAGGGAACAGGGCACTGCGCTGTACACAGTGCTAATGCTTCTGGTTAAGCATAATCCACCCGAAGGTCTTCTCAGTACAACAGAGTTCAGCGGAGGACTAGCTGAGTGTGCTGGTTCAGAGGGCACTAATGCAATTGTGTGATTAATTTTTGTCTGGGCTTTTACTTGCTGTGCTCAGTGGGGCCAGGCAGCATAGCGCAGCGAGTGGCTCCCAGGGTGAGCTGTGCTGCAAAGGAGATGGCTGCTGGCCTGCCAGCAAGTCCCCTCAGCATCATGAGTCACTGCCCCAGGGGAAAGCAAGCTCCATGGTGATACTGACAGCTGAAAGACAGTGAGGTGGAACAAACAAAGTAATTTCTTAATAAATATTTATTTCAAGGAAACATATTTTGCTTAATCTTCCTTCCCTTGACGTTAATGAAAGTTCTGCACTGACAAAAGGTACTGCAGCACTTGTGAAGTGTTTTGACATCTGTGGAGGAAAGGTTTTAAATAATAGCAGAGGATTATGTACTCCTCAATGAGAGCATGAGCTAGCCCACTGGATGAATTAGTAAACACGTTGTTATGATAAGTATGGCAAAATGCTTCTGACGCTTCGTGCTTAAATGTGACATGTTGACAAAAGGAAGCTGAGGATTTGGTTTATTTTATTTTATTAAAATTTCATACTTGCAAAGCTTGCTATAAAAATCTCCAACTGCTTTCTCTTTTAAGACATTAAGACTTCAAAAAGAGACAAATATTCCAGTGCTGTTTCACAGGCGGAGAAATTAAGGTAGGACTTAAAGGTCATGGGACCTGTGAGCTAAAGGCTGTGCCCTTTGTTCCTACAATGATCCACAAATGGCAAATTAATAATTTTCATGACACAAAAACATCAAAATAATGTAAAAATGTCACAAAGCAGATGTTCTTTGTATTTAGATATGTGGCAATGGCCAAGAAAATTTACTATGTCCTCACCCTGCTATACAGTCTATTCTATTCTAACTCACACCGTGAACACTAGAAGCATAGAAGGCCCCAGGTGCCTTTCTCTGCTATGTGGAATACACGTTCCTGTCTCTGGGGGCTTCACCATTAATTTCTCAAAGCTTCTTAGAAAGTTTTTCTCATCTCTCCTCCCTGCTAAGTCTGCCATAAGAGACACTGCACAGCTCTGTGGGCAGGTGATGAAGGCTGTACCCCAAATCTGCAGGTCTGCAAAGTGCCACTGAAGTTACGCCAAAGACTTTTATTTCTCTCTGCTTTCATCTTGATCCCTGCACTTATTTTAAGCACTTGTACAATGCTCCTTGCGGTGTTACTGGAGAATCTTCTGAACGCCAGACTTGATCTCAAAACTGAAATGTCCAGCACCTTAAAGTGATGTCTATTGCTAACACAAACTTCAAATTTGTTTTCAAGCATTACACTACATGATACACAAGGGATGGATGTTTGCTACTAAATGCTAGACAGACTGGTATGGAGAACTTAAATTACAAATTACAAAAACTATCATGGAATTGTTCAGTTTTCCAGTTGCAGCCTACATCCCTCCTGCAAAGGAAGCCCACAGAAATGGCTGTTCCCAGAGCTCCAGTCTGCAAAGATTATGTTGGGATCTATGCAATGAGATGCAAGGCTTTTAAAGGCTTTTTTCATGATGTTATGTAGACATCTCCTGCCTTTCAGATTTTTGACTGGCAGTTTCTACTAAGAGGCAATGAGACATTAAGTCAAAAAAGGATGTAAATATAAAAGCAAACAAACAAGCAAACATAAATAAAATCAAAGAAGCCTGCTGCCCTGTTTTCTGTTCTACCTGAAAACTGTTGTTTTCCTGTGGGAATGAGGTTTGGCATGCTTGTGCTGTCTGCATGTCTCTCTGTACACCTTCCAATTTCAGTGACATTTGGCAGAGAGGTAATGGTCTAAAACAGAATATGCTTTCAAAAACCTCATAAATGTTCTAGAGGTGATTCTCTGGAGGAGGCCGAAAGGGAAGGAACTTGAGTGAGAACCTCATGTATTATTACACAGCAGAGGATTCAAGAGATAGTTATTTCATACATCCTGACCACAGACAACATTTCCAAGTTTATACCTTCTTATGTACAAAACCAGCTACCTCTGAAAAAAATATCCTTGGAAAATCAGGTCTGCCTAGTACTGGTGCCAAGGGATCTGCTTGTTCCCTGCCTTTTTTGATGTGTTCCATCCACTTGGGTGACTCACGGGGACAAGGACTGTCTCATAATAGATGTCTGTACCCAGCACAGGGAGTACCAGCATCAATGAGTCAAGGGCTCTTCCACAGTGAAGGCAATTATGCGCTGATGCAGCCTGTTCACTACGCAGCTGTAACATGCAGATCAATCAGTAATCTCTTTTCTTCTCTTAGGTACAGCTAATGGATATTCTGCCTTCCAATACTCCTCTGTTATTAATAAGAATAATTATTTATTATCATAGGAAGTGAAAAGGCCACAGATGAGAAGGAAACTCATTGCAACATAGCAGAGTCTGATTCTTCTAAAAGTCCGGAGACTAAATGCACAGAGGAAGTGTGAAGTCAGTGCAAAGAGGGGGCACTTATAGCTTGCACCAGGTTTGCTTGGTGGTAAGGAAGTATAAAACCAAGAGTGAACGACAACCAGACCTCTCTCTGCTGCCTTTTTACAGCAGAAGGACTTGCCTGCCCAACTCATTCTGTCTTCATCCCACATTTGTGGCCATCAGTTCCAAAAGCTGTCTTGTCTCGTTCTTCTGTGCAAGGTGAGCGTTGGCTGCTGGAGCAGCACTCCAGCCACGGTCGCAGGAGCACAATGGGGCTGCCTGCGGGCTACCCCCAGCTGGCTGCTGCAGACCCTCTGGGACAAGAGGCCGGCTTCATCCTTGGTTTGTGAACAGGTGTTCAGGTTGCTGTTGGGCATTTCTGGTCTCAACTACAACAGAGAGCAGTGCTTCCTCCTTCATCCCACAGCAGCCAGCATGCTGCTCATTTTGCTGCCTCATACTGTCTTTCCAAAACATGGCCCAAGGAGAGCCATCAAGTAAGCAATGTTGCTGTTAGGGTGTCTCTTCTGCTGACCTTCTCCCAGCACAGGAAGACTAGGTAGGCCTTTTGTTCCCTGTTCGACCCTGCCTGCCAAACACGACCTCTGCCTGCGTGAGATCAGCCTCCCAACACCAGCCCCTGATCCCCATGCACTGCTTTCCCCTGCTTCCCTCCCCTCCCTGCACAGAGCCCTGCTGTGCTGCAGCTGAACTTCTGACCCTTGCTTGGCACTCTGCTGTTGCCCTGTGTACAAGTAGATTTAGTTACCACAGGCTAGAAGATGCCAGCAAACCCAGTGTTACAGCTCTGATTACACTTACATGGGAGAAAAATACTCTTAAGGCAGCAGCTGACATTTTCTTCTTGTTTGCATCTGTTTTCTAAGATTTTTTTTTCTCTTTTTTGATGTGTGCTATCTTTTTTTTTTTTTTTTTTCTCTCTCTCTCTTATTTGTCCTTGTGCATCTGCTCAGGAGCCAGCTGTGAAAGGCTGCATCCCTCACAGTAACACAGTGTGCTGCTCCCTGAGCTGTGTAGGAAGACCCTGCTGTGGGTGAGGGCAAGAAGAGGATAGAAACAGAGAGTAGTGTCTACAGGCTTTTCGGAGGAGACGGAAGCAGCAAGTCCATGGGTCTGGACAGAAGCAATGGCTGGTTCCCAGGCAGTCTGACCCAAATCCAGGCTGCAGAAGGAAAATCCCTCCCTACTGAATGGCTGCACAAGACACTGCCCATTGCTGCTGCTAGGAAATAAATAAAAGTGACATTCCAATGAACTCCAGTGCAACCTCCAGTACTCTAGTCAGTGCTTTGCTTCTCTTATTTTCATCACATCATTCTCCCATGGCAGTTGTGCTCTGAAACAATTTATAGGTTTCAAAGCCTGCTCAGAAAGTATTTTCAAAAGTATTATTCTTTCACAGAATTTATTTTTGATATAATAGCTTTTTTTTTTTTTTTTTTTTTTANTTTTTTTTTTTTTTTTTTTTTTTTTCCAGATCCTGTCATCTTATGTCTGTATCAACTTCCCTTCTCATTTCCAGCTCTTAACTCTACATGCCACCATTTCTTCCTCCATTTTACAATGGGCATGTTATGTTAGTGAAAAATAATCAAGGAATGGATGATGTGCTCTAAAACATATTACATTGGACATAGTCATTCTGCAGAAGGGCTGGTTAAATGGCAAAAATGCAACAGCAATAAGCTTCAAAAGTAAATTATCTAGTGAATATTATTATATTTAGTTGCTTAAGATAGTTTGTAATCTCCAGGACTTCTGTGAGAGCATTCAGTATCTAGGTTTTCTGGATTCTTCTTTAGAAGGAAATAAACGGTATAGCCTGAGAGGTCCCTTCTGTAAAGAAATGCCATGCTTTGTGCCTTTGGTATGAGCTTTTCTCCTTTTGCTCCAAACTCTGCTGTTGGTGGCCTCGCGCATGCTGAGGGCTCCAGCACAGTGTGAGCCACGTGCCTGTTTCGCCTCCTCCCTGGAGGCTGCTCGAAGCAGCAGTGCCGGTGCTAGCATCTCAGCACGGGAGAGGAGCCGCGGCACCTCCTGGCAGGCAGCTGGCGCGGAGGGTCCTGCTCTCAGCAGGAGCTGATGACTGAGTTTGGAAGAGATGAGAGATGTCTCTCTGTCACTGATGTGCCAGCCGAGCAATCAGTCTGAGCAGATGACAAGTGAGCATTCAGCAAACAAGGGGCAGTCCACCCTCTAACAGAAAGTGTTTGTTGGTTATGTATTACACAAGGCTCAATTACACAGACTCTGTTAACAATAGCTCACCATTCCATCAGCCACATGTCCTAGGAGTCATGGGAACCCGAAAAGGCATATGGTTCATATGGCGTATGTGTATATATATTAATTTTTGTAAGTTTAAATGTATGGTGTGTGCGCCTGTGTACTGTGACTCTGTGTTATAATCAGCAGCAATCATTTGTTGCTTGAGACTGGCATCCTGTACATACTCACATGGCCTCTATCACCACCACTCCTCAATCATTACTTTCCTTATCTACACCTGTTCCATCTACAAAATCAAAAACTGAGTTGAGGCAGCTATTTTTCTGCTGCATTGTCCTGCTGAGCTGGGGTTAGTTTGCCCAACTTTTTGCAGATGATGCAAAAAGCTGTTGCCTTGTTTCCTGTTTTTTTTTTTTTTTTTTTTTTTTTTT
>VXAV01001897.1:92401-115104 GCA_013399715.1 Alectura lathami
AGGTGTTGCTTTTTTTTTTTTTTTTTTTTTTTTTTTTTTTTTTTTTTTTTTTCAGTTGCTTGATTTTGGAGTGGTGACCCAGGATTTTCTGAGCTTAACTTTGCAGAAGCTACCAGGTCTAACCGTCCAGCCCATGCCTCACACTGCAGCCTCTGAGTATTTGTCTTCTTCACTACAAACACATGTGCACCTGCAGTGCAGGCTATGCATAGGACACATTGTTATTTGTTTCTTTCTTTTTTTTTCTTTTTTTTTTTTTCTGGAAAAATATTTTCCTTTTATGTAGTTCAATGTCATCTCTATGAATGCTTGCTGTCTTCCTGTCATTTTGAAGCACAAGTTGATTCTGCAGACAGTGCAGCACACAGCATTCAATGTTTAAGCTGTCTGTTGATCTCTTCCCAAACACCATGGCCTTGAAATGAATGTGTTAAACCACAGCATAAATTCATGGCAGAGAATTAGGACTAAATTTGGTAACTGGATTTAACAGATTATGTTTACAAAGTAGCTGTTTCATTCTTTTCCTTTCATGCCATACCCTGTTCCATTTAAACTTGACATCTTATTTTTTAACAGAACAGATGCCACAATGTTAATGACTGAGACACAGTATCTCATTATTCTGAAAAACAAAGCAAAACAAAACACCAGCAACAAAAACTTCACAGCTTATCATCAACTTTCATGAGAGAACTTGCAAACAGAGCAGGAAAGTGCAATCGGGTACAGGAACCTGATGAGGAATACAGATAAATGTTAAATAAATTATTACTTGTGCATTATTAAAAATAATAGTCACACTTCTATAGCTCCTCTCACATAATGAACTCAAAGCCATTCATAATTAATTTCACAACACCAGGTGGGTGAAGTAACTATACCACAGACTTTTTATGAGCAAAGAGCTGAGCTGTCAGAAGCGAAGTGTTCAGGGTGATACAGCCTCCCCTTGAACAGTACCCACGAGTTTTCCCAAAGAGCACTCCAGCAGGTAAATAATGTGGGCCGGCAGCCCAGCTTGTTTCCGCGATTGAGGCATGTGGAGCTGGGACTGTCTGTCCTGGATTTGGCTGGAGTCTGACCTGCACTAACCCAGAGACAGTAACTGCATGGGACACGGGATGTGCATCATAAAATCCCGAGCTGCCAAAAATATGTCTCACAGTGCAACACCATGACAGTGCACTAAGGTCTCACATCATTTACTGTTGGTGAAGTCTGAGAAATTGTAATTCTGCACAGAAAAGTGAAAAAAGCACCCTACCAATGCACAAACACTGCTTTAACTCATGAACAGAGATATGGGAAGGGCCGAGACTGGAAGCTGCTGTACCTCGGGCACACAGGAGGGGCGGGAAGAATTCATCTGCTGCTGAGCCCTGTGAGGGGATTAAAGTCCTACCACAGAAGATTTTCTAATGTGGTATATTCCAGAAAAAAAAAAAAAAAAAAAAAAAAAAAAAAAAAAGCAATGACATTTACTGGCACACTGACAGTAACACAGCAGAGAGTTTTATCAGAGCTTAAGTCAACTGTGCAGCTCAGATTACTTCCACTTTCGTAGGCTGGGTTGCAGAGTGCTGTGGAAAGCAGTATTTCAGAACACAACATGGTGAAAGAGCCTGAGCTGTGCTCACCCAGGAGAGCGTGACTTGCCCTCGTTTCCGCTGCGATGCCTGGCTTTGCAAATGGCAGATGTTTCTTTTTCCCAGCTTTCATCCTTATTTTTCTTCTCGTCAACAGCTGAGTCAAATTGCACCATACATGTCATGTTCTATGACTGCATTTCTCATCTGGAAACAGCAAATTTTCTGTGAAAACTAAATAGTATTTTCTGAAACTGTTGTTTTTCTCCAGAGTATAGCCTGCTGAGGTGGGCACTCTCTGTACCTGCTCACTGCACCACCCAGGGAGCAGCAGTGAGGTCCTGCAGGCAGAAAATACTATTTTTGGTTCTGTACTTTAAAAGCTTATCTTTTTTTCCCTCCTCCTAACATTGTGTGCATTATCTAGTCATGTTCTAAAGACACTATGAAATTCTGTATTTGAAACACTTCCACAGAATGTGGTGGGTTTTCTTTGGTAGAGAGACAAGTAGGAAGAACCTGTTTCATTTCACACGTCTGCAAATAAAGCTCCAGGCAAATTACTGTTTCTTCCTCCTCATTTTGGTTTTATTTAAGCTGCACCAGGGGCTTGCAGGGCTGGTACCAGTCAAGAAATGCTTGCAAGCGGCCTCCAGCACCAGATCTGGCAACTGCTCTCCTGAGAGGCCTGGGGGTTCAGGGCCTGGGGTGGCCGTGTCCTCTCCAGCACTGAGGGACCAGAGGCCCTCCTCCAGAAGGTGACATCCAAACTGCGACAACAGGTAATTTGCTATTCATGTGATGGTGGAAATGCTGCCAGGACTCCAGCTGCTGGCGGCTGAATGAATGGGCTGCCATTCACGAGGGACTGAGCATTTTGCAACCGTGAGTTTTAGCCCCATTAAATATATGATTTCTTTCCTCAAAGCGCCATCCTTTTCGTGGGAAATATTTTGCTAATTCTTGCCCTGTGGCCTTCTACTGCTTTAGAGAGTAAGTATGCAACAGGGACTGCGTTATAAAACGGGCTGTGTGAAGATTTAACGGCTATTGTGATATTCTTAATAACCTGGTGAACAGCAGGCTCTTATCTCTGTATATGAAAGAGCATGAAGAGAGGAAATCTGTGATGAGGAATGGCTGTATGAATAATTTATTTGACATAAAACTATTTTGTATCTTGACAAATATCTTGTATCCCTATGATACTGGGAGATCCCGAGGCAGCACAGTTTGTCTCTAGGGCAATGCAGTTTTTTTGTTATCTTCATTCCTCTTTTTGTAGCAGCAGTCTTCTTTACCCTTAGATATCTGGATTCATCATTAATAATTACATGTCAGGAGTTTTCTGACTCTACCAGCAGTTGTTTTGCCACTATGCATTACACACTTGCAGAGGGAACAGCAATTTATTCTACAGCTCATGAGACAGATATGACCAGGAAACATTTACATTTTTGTGAAGGAACTGAATGAATGTAAGATCTGAGCAACAGAATTAAGTACAGGTTTGGCGGTTGAATGAATTTTTACCAAGTAAAAATGACACTAGGATTAGAAGGGAAATATTTTCTGGGGGGAAAAAAATAGAAAAGAAGGAAGGAAAGAAAAGGTTACCTCAACTGTTCTGTAGTTAGAAGATGGTATTCAAAAGGTTTTTTTTCAATACCATCAGGGAGCCAGAGTTTATGCAGATTTGACATTTTCCTGTTTCTCCTCTATTTGCAACTGGAGCCCAAGGTGAGCAGCGTCCTTTTTGTTTGCTGTCTCTAAATATCTGCCAGGACAGCTGTTTGCTCAGGCCCTGCGCACACACAGCATGGCGAGGCCCTCCTGCCCCATTCGATACGAAGGCCGCTTGCCACGTGTGGCCTAGGCATTGCAGTGCCGGGCCAACCAGCAGCCTGCTTGCCCCACAGCACGCGTGCCAGCCCTCCCTGCCTGACGCCAAAGCACGAGGCCCACCCTGATGGGAATGGGGGGCAAGGCTGGGCCAGGGATGTGCTGTGGCCCAGAGAAGACACCTCCTCCATGGTGAGCCCATGGTGCTTCGGGTCTGATCCACCAAGTGCCTGTGAGCATTCCTGAGGGAAAGCAGGGATAAAGATTTCGGTCCAGTGACCTCCCTGCATGCTTCCTCTCACTGTAGTTTTAGGAGGACTCTGCAAATAGCCCAGTGCTCACCAGGTGCAAGCATTCATAAAACAGGTCAGCAGATACTAAAGGCATTAATTTGTAGGAATACCAGCAGCAGCTGGCTCTTTAGCCTTGTTTTACACACAAGCAATGGAAGTCTACCACACTCACCGCACCTTGCACAGATGTTTTAGCTTCCAGAAAGCCCAAGTCTGCAGAGGAGGACAGAAGGACAAAATTGTGGTAACGAGATGCCACACTACTGAGCGATGTCAGAAAATGTTGAGTGCTGAGAGACACTAGCTATTTTAAAGTTGAAGGTGCCCAGAGTATCACAAAAAGTGCTGAGCATCCTCTCCATCGGTTGCCCTCAGCGGGAGCAGAGACTATCGACTGCTCTCAGGTGACACCTAGAACTACCAGGATCCCCTGCTAATGAGCTCAGACAAATCCCTGCCCCTAGGCTGGCTTGAGGACAGCTGCCAAAGAGAAAGTGGAATGGACTCTGCGCCTTCACCAGAGCAATGGAAGAAGCCTGGGAAACCCCATGTTTTTATTTAAATCACAGATATGAATATGAGTTGTGAAAAATGCCACCTCAGAACTACAACAGCTGCAGAACAGGTTGAAGCTCCAGCCTCCAGGGCTCATGTGAGTTGTGCAGGGTGGCTGTTCCACCAGTCCTGCTGCTGCCTGTGCCCCGTGCCAGGGAATGGGCAGCCCAGGGCAAGGGGCAGCTTCAGCAGCAAGACGATGTATGCGTGCAATGGCAGAGAACACAGATAAATCAGGAGTCTGCACAGTGATGATTTATCTTCAACAATCTCTTCAGAGCATCCTTTTCCCCTTTGCTTATGTGTTTGTGAGTGCCCTTAGTGGAATGAATGTTTGACAGAGTATGGAAATGACCCATGGCAATGGCACCTAGCATGGTGATCAGCACAATACCTACGAATGTGGCAGTACTATGTCCTATTTCCATTACTGTCCTTTTCTTTTCCTGTCAGTCATTTCTGACACCATTTATTGCCATTGTCACCCAGCAGCTCTGCAGCATAGTGCCAAGGAAGCTAATGATGCATTTCCCAAGAGCACCTTCCTCCACTATTCTTGGCTGCTTGTTGGTTTTACGCACACCAGTGGGCTTGTGTTGAGGGCCTGCTGTCATAAACAAACATAAAAAAACTTCTCTCTGCTGGATCCAGCCTTTGCAGACTATTTAGCTTATTTGAGCCCCTTTGCATTGGGTCTAGCGCAGCAGGGCCCACAAAGGCAGGATGAGATCATGCCACAGGAGCACAGGATCCGTTTGGGCAGCATTAAGCACCCCTGTACAGTACAAATGCACAACCTTGTGCATGTGCAGGGATGCCCCATGACACTCCTAACCAGCTGGCTACCAAATGCACAATGTACCATAGGGGAAATAGGACTGTGAGGTGTCCAAAGAGCACACGCTCAGCAGGGGTGGTTTGGCAGGGCTGCTGTGAGCATCTCAGGGAATATCTTTGTAAGCAATCTCTGTTATCACCATAAATTTTAGAAATCAAAGAGATTTAAAACATTCTAGAGATCCCAGTGTATTAAAGCAGGAGGCAGTGGAGATTAATAAAATTAAACCCTGCTTGTTTCCGCTGTAGTGATGTCCTCCTAAACCTCCAGAACATAGGAAAAGGATGTTAGGTTACGTACCAGTAATCAGGCTGGAAGGGGAAGAAATTCCTGCCACAGTCAGCATGATCAATTAAACAGAAGTTATTTTGTTTTCCAAATGAGGCTTTGGTGGATTTGTGGCAAAGCTGACCTGAAAGGAGCTGAAACTTGTCTGGGGAATGCTTTTCTTTGGAAAGGGCAGGCTGATGCCTTCTACAGCTGCAGGAGCAAAGAAGTGCTTTTGGGGTCATATAGACAAAATTGCCTGGAAACAGCACGAAGTCACCAAGCAGACAAACAGCGTGGCAGGATGATCACATCCTGAGAGAAAAGATGAAACTAGGTCATAAAATTGAGGGAAGAGGAGAAACCACACTTACTATTCATTAGTGATTCTTAGGTTGCTTTGTAACACAGATCAGAAATGATTTCTATTTCCAGCCTGCTTTTAAGAAAACAACTTGATTTTTGCCACTCTTATTCTAGAAGCTAAAGGTATTTCTTACTTCAGCTGCCTGATAGCCACACAGACAGGAAGGGGTTACTGCTCCCTTTTGTAGCCTCCCTGATAGCACTGGCAGCACCTGGGCCTCCCAGGAGCCAGCTGAGGGAGGTAGGAGCAACCTCCTGAGCTTCAGGAGCCATGCAAAGCCCTGGGGCACCAAGATCTTCTCAGCAAGGTTCTTTTAAAGGTAAGACAAGCCTCTAAACAACTGCCTGGACTGTTCTTGGTTTCTTGTGCATTTTATGAAGTATATGTTTAGCCACTAAAGCTTAGCTAAAACCTCACTGGAGCTGTTATATTCATACTGAAGCTTGCCTATGTAAGAGAGCAGCTCTGAGCATTGCTGGGAGCACTGCAGTGTGGTTTCTCCTTGCCCACTGAGAAGTGTTCACTGTGGGTGCTCTAATTTCTCAGTAGTTATGAGGGGCATTCACATCTACTGTTTCTCTGCTGTAAGCAGTTTCATTGCCTAAGTAGAGACAAAAATACTGGTTAAAAACCCCTCTGAAACAAACAAAAAAAAAACCTTCTGAAATCAGGATTTGGGAGAAAAATGTTGTCCTACTACAGGTGTAATCGACTAATGGGAAGAGTATCACTGACTACCTGCTGTGGCTATGTATGAGGGGAAAAAAAAAAAAAAAAAAAAAAAAAAGAGTGAAAGCACTTGTCTTTTCTCTAGTATTTTCTTTGCTGTGGTTAAACACAACATTGTTATACTCAGTGTGCCTGGTGATAGGATCTCCTGAAGCAGCAGAAAAATATTATGACTTGACAGTGTCTAGCATTGACTTTCAAATGTGCATGGCTGCAAAGACAAGAATCGTGCTGTTCCCAGGAAGGTGGTAACATGACATTTCCCTGTGCTTTTGGAGCTCTTAAAGGCCAACAGATTTATGGTATGCCACAAACAATTTGAGGACTGTTAAAATACCTGCTGTGGTGTTTCAAACCTCAGTTAAAGCGGGGCTTCTAAAGGGGGGAGGAGAATTTATTTATAGCATGCACGTCTTAGAGTCACACGTAACAGGAGTGGTTGTGTTTCCTCAGGGTGCTTGAACAGACTTGTGTAGGTAAAACTTGTCTGTTTGCATGTGGTTATAAACACGTTAATGTGCTGCAGCAGAACTTGATCTTGGCAAGGCCTGCTATGTTGCTAGGTGAAAATCTCTGAGACCCAGAGGTGCCTTAGGATAACATGAGAACATTGTTTCCTGTCTAAATAATACTTCACAGGTTTTCGCATGCCATTTGTTCAAGAGACTTGTGCCTGAATTGCCTTCCATTTGTCCAGAAATGACAGGTACTTTGCCAGAAGGGAATTTTCTTACCGTCTATGATGGCTGACATTGCACCACCCGCTTATGCAGGAGCACAGCTCTGTCCACTAAGATAACACGACACAAAGTTACAGGTGATGTTGTGACATAAGTCATGGGGTACACCAGGACAGAAACCACGTTGTATGTTGTTGTTGTTTGTTTGTTTTGTGTGTGTGTGTGTATGTTTTTTTTATTACTATTTATTTGTTTTTAAGATTTGGGAGCATCTGAAACTTCAGCTGAGTTAGAATTACTGTGCAAGATTGATGAGTATGCCCAATTTTCTTTCTTTTCCTCTTTAAGATGCTGTTGTATTCAGGTAAATAGTGTGAGGCTTGTCACACCAAGCCTGACAGCTGAGTGCAGCTGAGTGTTTCTGAACTGTGGCTGTAATTGCTTAAAAATCTGTTTGATAAATATATACAGATTTGCTAACAAGATAATAAAGATAATCACACATTTGGAGGCTGCAAAGTACAATTGACCTATAATTACATATAATCATTAGTAGCCACACTATGTTTATTTACTATCATTTTAAGAATATTTTGCAGCTGTTATACTCCAGCAAAACAGTATCTCCCATTCCAGCCATGTTTCCCAGTGTACAGCTCCCAGTCCAAGGAAATCTAGAGAGTTATTTTCTTTAGTGCCTACAGCTACTGTATGATTTGAATAAGATACAGAGTAGTTGTGGATGTCTTGCGTGTATACAGCAATGATATCCCTGTACTATACTGCAGAGATTTTTCATCTACGACCTTGGCATGGCTTGTGGTCCTCTGCTTATTAGCCTGCCTTCCCAGGGTTTATGAAAAATTTCAGATCTTGCATTCATCCTAGTAGCTACCATTTAACACTGTAATAAATAAATGCTTGGTAATGACATTGAGCCCATACCTTAGACACTGAAGGACTGCAGGCAGAAGTCAGAAGCTGCTATTCTACTGTGTCTCCCACAACACTATCTCTGGAAGAACCAATAGTTAAATCCTTGGAAGCTAGGCCAGAAACATGTGTTTCTAAACTAAAGAAGAATTAGTGACCATATATATCAGAAGATCACACTTCTTCCTGAACCGCTGTACTGTTGGTTTATGATAGTTCAAAGCAATAGCCTTAGGAGATGCTCTTAAATTAGCTTTTCTGTAGTGTCTCATGTACAAACAGACCAGAGTCTCTTGACTGAAGATTTTATGACTCTTGAGTAAGATAGTCTAAATTTATTTTATGTAAGGGTTAATCAGATGACATCTGAATAGTGATAAAGGCGCTGCAGGATATAAACTTTGCAAAATATGGAACTGCTAGAAGTGTAAAATAATACCAAGGCTAAAATATAAAATCCTTTCAATTACTTTATGGCTATTTAATAAGCTGAAAATTAGGTGATATTGCTGAGTGGTCTCCTTGCTTGAAACAACTTTCCTGTTTCATAATGAGTTTGCCCTTTCCATTGTGCTTAGCAAGGTTTGTGTCCTGCTTTTTTTTTTTTTTTTTTTTTTTTCTTTNCTTATGGCTTTGAGACATATCTTTGAAGAAATAAAATCAGTTTCACAGGCAACATCTGTCAAAAAGCAAATAGAAAATGGAGAAAAGCCACATCTGTGGCTGATATATAAGTGCTGATATATTCACATATACAATTATACATACAACACAGTGTTGGTAAGAGAACTCTTTACAATAAACTCAGTGATACTAAGTGATTTTTTTTGGACATATTCTGCACAGACCTAGTATCTATTTAGAAAGCCTTTATCAACTAAACCCTTATGATCTTTTGTATGCTAAACATAAAAGGGAGAAGGTGGTGTACTAAGCAGTTGCTAACCAATAGAAGGTAAATATACTAATTTGGATTATTCAGTTAATTCAGTGTAATTCAGGGTATGTTTACTTGGCAGTTTTGCTATACAAACTGCTTTCTCTGACAATGTATCTCCCATATTTAAGCTGTTTACAAATGATTCTGAGCATTTCCAGCTTCTGAGCACTCCTAAACTCTGAAACTGTGAATAGGGAAATTAGTAACACAACCATCTTACCAGCACAGAAGTTTTAATTTTATTGGAGAATGACTGGAGATACAAGTCTGTCTAAAACTTGAATATCAAGGTTTCTTGGCTTTTGCTTCGTTCATCTTCTAAACCACAAAGAAATATTCAGTTTTGTTTTTATATCTAAAGAAAGAGGCATCTTCCATTCTACATCCACCTTCTGCTCAGTTTTTTCCAGTGATGGCCGGAATATCAGTAAAATACTACCCTAGCCAGCAGAGCTCAGCAGTGCAGAATTACAAGTGTATGCATAGACATCTGCAGGGAACTGTAAACTTGTAGCAGCCCTAAACTTTTAATAAATTCCAGCAAGCAGCGAAAATTGTGTGAGCTGCCTCTTGTCCTGGCCCTCTGATGAAAGCTCACCCTTTCTCTGACTCCACAGTGTTGTGTGCCACATGTCGTGTACTGCCGTGTGTTTGTGCAGTCTCACCTGAAAGCACAGTAAATGGCAATTCTGAGACGTCTTGGGGTGGGGTGGGACAGCATGGCATCTTACCAAGTCTTACTCAGCTTATTCAGTGTCCTGGTAGGCAGCAGCTTTTTCCCCATACATCTTGAACTAATTTTTGACCTGCATTTTAGAGTGTCCAATTCTGTCCTTGCTCAAGGGGCGTAGCTGACTCCTGCCAATAAGTTTCCACAGCAACTGTTTGGATGGAAGCTACATGTCCTAGTTTAGACAAGTAGGTTGGTACCAGAGGTTCTCCTAAGCTCTGTACTTCATGCTGCCTATGGCAGAGAAACATTTGGTCAAAAATAACTGTCACAGATGGCATTCACACACTCTAGCATCACTGGAGAAGGCAAACTGACCGTGGTCCTACTGGTGTTTGGGTGTGATGAGTAGCCACTGGGCGAGGGGTGGGTGAAAGGGAGGACATGAATGAACTTACAGTCACTCATTAGAAGGATGACAAACACATGGTAGTGAGAGTAATTAAATATAAAAGCTTCCACAAAGATACTGTAGCTTTTTTTTTTATATCAAAATTTGATGCTGTTCTGGCAGGTAGTCACTAGTCAAGCATAAATCGGGTTCATTAAAAAGAACTGGCTTAAAAAGTTTGGCCCAGGTGATATCAGAGATCTGAGTGACCAAAATCTCTAGCCCACAAAAACAGGAACCAATTAAAGGAAAAAAGAATGAGTGAGAGAAAATAATAATAATAATAACAAAGGGATAATTTTTATAAGTTTTAGCTGCCAGTCAGTTGCTCTATTGGCAAACTGCTCTTCCCCTGTCCAATGACCCCTGAGACTGCTTTTTGCAGCCAAAATGACCCACAAATGTGAATTCTGCTGAATTTCAGCTGGTTTTGTGACTGACGTTATGGCTACAACATCTTGGAAAACAATCAAAATCCGTTAGTAAACCTATCCCTTCACTATCAACATTTAAATGGACTCCTCCATCAGAAAGAGCCCAGTAACTGGGCTGGCCTAAAGACGAACTGGAATTGGCATTACCAGCCATACACTATGCAGGCATTTCCTGTAGGGAGGTCGAAACTTCAAGACCTCCCAGCAATCTGCTTTGAACTTCGTTCCAGACAGCACTGTTGTGGACACCATCCCCTCTGTAGATTGAAAAATTGTGTTGTTTTCTTACAATATTTTATTTTTTACTCCCAAGCGGCTTTATGAATGCTGGCTGGACACAGCTGGAGCTGTGCTACAGGTTAGAGGAAAAATGATCTCTACGCTACAGGAATGCTGTCTACATTATTGAGGTCACCCCGTCCTAACAGGATCCTACCACAGAGACGACCACGGATTCCGATGCACCGCACTGTGCCGTACTAACCGAACTGAGGGCGGCTGGCCCCAGGGCCTGCCCACTCATCTGTTCGTCGGAGCTGGCGCTGAATGAACAGAAAACAAAATCGAAAGGGTCTTCCACAACAAACAGCCTGCTCATTCATCTGTTGTTTCGCTGTGGTGCTGTTCTCATTACCACATTTGATTTAATTTGTACATGTGCTAGTCACGGAGAAACTAAAAATATCATCATACCCTTGCTTTGGGGCATGAAAGGTCAGCAAAGCAAATAGCTGCTGCCTTTTGGGACAATCAAAATACGCCATGTAAGATAAATTTGGAATGACTTGCAGATGCTGCACATTAAGGAGCTAAAAAGATTTTAATCCTTACTTAGAGGCGTGGGTGTTTTAAATTATTTTACAAAAGAATCCTGTGGAAAGGACTCCTGATCATATGTGGGCCTTTTCCCTTTCAAAATCCACACACATCCCAAAATTAGAATAATCATGCCAGATCTATGTTCTAAGGAGTACTGTTCACCAAAATGCAGAGGTATTCGTGGACTTGAGCAGTGATCACAGTAGGTGGGATCTTATTATCACCTATGAGGAACAACTGAACTGCCACACAATGGATTAAAAACTTAATTTCTGTTACTAGTTCCAGTTCATGCAGAAATAATCTTATTTACTACGCAATTTTAAAAATACATTGAATTAATAATATGACATTCAAAAATTCTCAACAGTTGTGTTTAAACTGCTAAGACAAACATTTTCTTTTCTGATAGCTTTACAAGTTCAGCACTGTCAACTGGAAAGACATGAGTATAGCAGATCAAAGGATGGAAGTTCCTCATTAATTCCTCCTCTCTAGCGGAAAGAAGTCTTATTTAGGCAATGAAAACTACTGATAGCTAGGGTTCTGTCTTAATTGTCTGTGACAAATTCTGACAATACACAGATCAATGTGGAAAAAAATAAATTTCCATTAAAGATGCTGCATCAATTCAACCAGTAATGCTTTCGCCTTTCACAACTTTTTGTGACACCAGTTTGGTACAGTGTTGCTAACTGTCACCTACTGGGTGCTTTGTCAGGGAGCCTGTAGGTGCACTTCAGTGAGTTCCCCATCACTCACCTTCACCAGCTACAACAAAGACGAGGGTGGGGCATTAATTAATAGTAAAAAGGAAGACAATATTCATAGGCATGCTTAGGGTTGCTCCCTAAGCCACAGCAATTCATGAGATTTTAAAGGCCTGTTTCAGGTCGTGTTATTTCAGAATGCCTTAACATCCCACATTTCTTAAAGGTCTTTTTAAAAGATCACCTCGGGTCCATTTATCCCTTTTACTTACAACACAAACCTAAGTGACAGACAGAAAGTCTTCATCTGTTGCTGCTAGCAATACTCTTGTAGTTAGGATGACCCAAACAGCTTGTTAGCAATAGTGCTTATTGGGTAGCACAGGTAACCACCCAGTTAACGTTTTGTTCTCAATGTCAGTACTTCGCAAGCTTCTCACATATCCTTTTCCCTACTGAAATGAAGATTAAGCTCCCTCTTCTTTGCAGAGAGGGATGCATTTATTTCTGCTACTTAGTACCACTTCTGCTGAGTGTTTCAAAACGCATTACAGCCTCTGACTCTTAATTTCAAGGTAATAAGGATGTAATTTTAACTTACGTAAGTAAACGCGACAAACCATACAAACTGGAATTTATTTCATTCATACAGTACAACAAGGAATATAAGAATTTCTGTTTTGCCTCTGTATTTTTAAATTCATTTTTGGTTACTTGGTTAGTAACACACAGTCAGAAAGTATGGTATCAAAAGTCAAATTTGAAGACCAGTCATGAAGTATTCTTAATCTGTGCTGCTTGACAGATTGTCATATAGGAATATTTAAAAACTTTTTTTTTTTTGCTGCAGAAAAGTCAGAAAAAAAATATTTTAAAATATTGAATGCAGACTTGTTAATGTATCAGAAAACTATTTGAAAGTTTTCATACCAGCAATATCCTGCTGCTCCTGTATTCTCAGTTGTACATACATATCTGCAACATGTTTTCTAGCTGCATTTTGAAAAATCATGTTTTAATATGACATAAGCAAATTAGGACTCCCAAACCTTCCCTGCTACTTAAAGTAGCACGGGGTTTGCAACAGGAATGGATTAAGTGCAGTTTACCTACTAACAATAAAATGTATGGGACATTAACTCTGGCTAACTTCAAGCTGATTTTGCATGTTCAAAAAGATGTCATCAGAGCATAGCAAAGCGCTCTTTTAATTGTTTGATGAGCTGCTGTGTATCAACATGGCCTGGGAATGCTTCCTCTGACTTCTGAGCAGCTGTGAAACTCCTCTGAAGATCTCCAACCTGCAAGAAACACACAAACCAATTTTGTAAATACAAGCATGACAGTATTTGCACCATATATCCTGTGCAGTACCTTTCTGATGCTCCCAAATGTTTAAACACAGCTGGTCCTGAGACTAAACAAATAAAACTGAAACAGTATGGAGTTGTTTAAACTCTGGGTTATGTCCCTCTTACTTTAAGGGGTGCGAAGAAAAAGAGAGAAGTATCATTTTTCTTAATAGGAGGGATGCACCAAAACAGTAACTTTATATCCTACCTGACTTCTTGGAGAAAGGACAAGGTACACTACGCTCACTACTTAAAATGAGGAGGAATAAAAAATGGAAGACCTGATTTTAAATTCCATAAAAATACTGCCTTATAAATACAGAAAGGAGAGGGTCAATCAGGCCCCTGCAAAGGTCACAACTCCATGTGATTTCCTGCTTTCTCGTGGAGAGGCAGAATAGCACCAGAGGGCTGATGAGATGTACATCTCACATCTCTGCTGCTTTTAGAACAGTGTTTGTACACTGTTCTCAGCTTTATTTTTTTCATAAATTGCCATAAGTTTTTTGGAAGAGGGAAGTGCATATAAAGAGAGCATCTTAGAAAGTGGGTTCAGAAAAAAAAAAAAAAAAAAGTTTGGGATCTTATCTAGANCAGGAGGAGACCTTTTTTTGCCTGTGTACAGCTTTGGTACAATAATTCTCTAGAAGAGAAGAAAAACAGAGTCCTGGCCAGAGAAGTCCTGTCCTTGCCATCTGTCTTCTCCCACAACCTATGCAGTTCCTCTGCGTAAAAACTACATAACAAACCATTTGCAGGTTAGGATTTACTTCCTGATCTGTATGTATGGAATGCAGTTATTCCAAACCATCTTACGTTTCACAATGAAGAGGGTATGCTTACAAATTAATGAGTTGTTCTCTCCCTGACACATGTACTTTGGTATCTGTAGGAGCTGGACTGCCCACACAACATGGACTCATAACAG
Organism: Alectura lathami; assembly: GCA_013399715.1. Taxonomy (NCBI): domain Eukaryota; kingdom Metazoa; phylum Chordata; class Aves; order Galliformes; family Megapodiidae; genus Alectura; species Alectura lathami. Next base: position 106,799 of record VXAV01001897.1, read on the forward strand.
AATCCTGAAGGTGTAGGCTCAAGCCCAGGAATATTTTTTTTTCTTGTAAGAATTCTGGGACTTGTACACATTTCTTCTTACTAAAAGTAATGTCAGACACACTGTTACTTCAGTGTCTGACACTCTCACTACGAAAGAAATTGCTAACAGAAAAAAATCAGTGGTGACAAAGCTGAGAACAGGCATTCCTTTTGAGATCACTAAAATCATGGGATGAACAGTTGGTATTCTTTCTGTAATTAGTGACAAATCATCTGATACTATTTCACTTCACATGCTGAAAAGGCCAATGGCTGTAAAAACTGTAGATGGAATTATTAATGAATTGATCATCTTCCACGCATCTGGAGAATCACAGTTACTCTGCAGCTAGTTAGCCTCACATTCTCAAAAGCAAACATCTTCACGACTACTTTCACGCAAACCTTCTGGGTATTAAAAGGAAACTGTAACTGAAGTTTTCAGTTTATGCAGTTCGTATGCTTTTGTCCTACCAAATAGGTACCAGAGAGGTAAGACAAAAGTAATAACAATAAAACAACGACTACCCCATGGAGGGTCCATTTTAGATTTTATGAATAGGACAGTGTATTACCTTTTCTGAGAGTATCGCAAAATTAAAGTGGGGCTCATACATATGAGGTGCTAAATAGGAAGCAGTCTGCAGCAAAGCTCTTGCCTGTGTAGAGAAAGAAACAAAAATGTAGTGAAATCTGGGAGGGAGAGAAGGTAACAAGAATCTAATGCAATTTTCATCATTCTTGAAATAAACCATTCTGTGTTCTCTTTGTTAGTCCATTCCTGGCAATGCCATGTTCATATGTATTAGTTACTCCAACAGCACATTGAGGCATAACACAGTTCAAGAGCAGCAAAATGAATAAGACTCTTGGCTGAGTCCGAAGGGACATGTTGGGACCATATTCAATTAGGCAATTCAGTTCTAAATACTGAATTATTCATTTAAAGGAAAAAAAGAAATTTCAGAATCCAGAACTAGGAAAAGAATTAATATTATGCCCCTCCTTCATCGTCCCTGCAGCTTTGTTTGCGTGTGTGGCATTAAACTGAACAAGCCAAGTCTTCTTTTCTCCAGTGCCTGGACAGCACAGCTCTCATCGCTGCCTCTTCAGGGCTACAGGGAGGGTTGGAGGATGGACACGTGGGTGCTATCATCCAGACTCCCAAACGACCACGCATTCTGGTTTGCTCAGCCTGAACTGACCAAACTTCTGGAGGAATACAGTAAAGTGTCTCTCTCATGAAAGAAAGAAAGAAAAAAACAGAAAAAGATCATTGGAGCTAGGATGTACTTTTAAACAAATCACTGAGGGAATTTGAAGCTGTAAAACTTGACAGTACTTCATTAAATACTGCCTAACCTACTTGCTGGAGTCACTCCTTTTTCTGACCAGCAACAGAGTAGTGTTAAAAACTAATGAAAATTAAGTATCAGAGTGGGCATTTTTATGCCATAAATTCAATAAAAAATGTGGGTCAACTTGTGAACACTTGCACTAAAACATGGAAATATATCAGATCTTTTAAAAACCATGACATCTGTAAACTGGAAAGGCAGAACATAGAATTTATTAGAACTCCCTCAACCCAGAAACTTTAAGTACATGCATGAACACTGTGAAATAAAATCAAAGACAAGCAAAATGTCTTCATATTTTTTCTTCTGCTATGCATACTTTTATTGCTCTGATGATCCTGAATTTTTATTATGTATGTGATACAAGAAGAAAATTGAAAATTTTAAGCTAAAAAATAAAATAGAGAATATTTGATTATAACGTAAAGGCTCTCCAGTCCTAATTATTAGCAATGACAACTTCCACAACTGAAAATAAGTTCTCTGTGTGGGACTCAAATGCCAGTAGTATGACTGAGTATGAAACTGAAACCAAAACTGAACTTCATTTGTCACTGAAAACATCCAGTGCTGGGTTCATTTCAATATTTCCAAGGCAACTGCCAGCCTACCTGAATAAAGTTAACTTTGAGGATNCTGCAACATAACATGGCACACTCACCTTAGGTAACATGAACAATCAAGCTTACTGACATTGAAGTGTTTCACAAAAATTTGCTGCTTTTGTACTAAACGCCAAAGTAATCTTGCTGAAAAAAATCTTTTAAAAGTTGATCTGATTGCTGTTTTCTGACTCCCAACAACAGCACATTATCTATGTTTATGAACTGAATATACTGTCAAAGTTGTAACTTAAGTGATGGTTACAGTGTGACAGGTTTTGTTCAGGGTATCAGTTTAGAAAAAAGATCTCAACAACCACAGAGTCACTGCAAATCTTGTTCATCCTTGATGAGTCACTTGGATATGCTTAAGAATGAGCAGTGTAATGGGACATGGCATGCCAACATGCAGGTTACACTGAAACATGAATAAAACTTGCCAACATTTTCTGCCTGTAACAGTAAGCTTGATGATCACATGATGCTGCTGTCTCAGAGAACCAACACATTCAAGAACAAACAGGCCAAAGGAAGCATTCTGCTTAGGCTGAGATTTAGCACCAACCTGCTCGATGTGACCCTTCTGCATTTCCAGCACAGCCAAGTTGTTGTAAGCTTCTGCATAGTCATTATTGTTGAATAATGTCAGCCTGAAACACTGGTAAGCCAGATTCAGGTCTCCTATCCCCTAGAAGTAAAACTGTATTTTAATGTGTGAAAAGAATGGAAACAACATGCATCTGTTTTGTTGTCTTGGTTATCTTTTCATCCATATGTACTACCATGAAATGCAAACTACAATAAAAACATGCTGATCAGAACCATATGTGCTTTCCTCCCAGACCATCTCATTTGCTTCTCATTCTTTATCCAGACAGAACTGTTCTTCTCCAGCACAAATTTCCATGCTACAAGTGAGATTCACTTCATCCAACGTTTAGATGGCTGAAGTATCATCTAAAGACCATGCTATATGCTACTCTTTGTAGCAGGATAAGGAAAACAGAGCTGTCTCCAGGGAAAAAAACATCTTTTCTGTCTGTACATGGATTAAAAAACCCACATATATAAGTCTGGTTATTAGAAGATAAAAAGTAATGGAGATAGATCTTGTATGGGGCCTCTGACTACACTTTAATGCTCTAGTTTTATGACCAAGGCTGATAACAGCAATCAGGTTCAACCTAATAAGTGAAAACTACTGAAAAATACATGCACATCCATTCAAACTTCAGCATCTTAGGCAGTATAAATGTGTTTATTCTAGTTGCTGCACAATCAAGATGGGCAGTTGCGTTTCTCTCTTTTGCCTGTTCTCCTCTCCTGAAGTACAAATAAACCCTAAATTATGTCTGTACTGCACTTTATCCAGTTTCACATTTTGAAGTAGGGCAATGATTCCTTCCTAGCCATTCCTTTTCCAGTTTCTGTAAAATGACACTTATTCAGAAGGATTGATATTTTTCATACCACAGCCACGTGTCCCAAGTTGTACCACACATCTGCTGTCTCCTCCTCATTTTCAGCCAAAAACAGTGCACGTTCAAATGAAGTTAGTGTCATATCATATTGCTGGGCATAAAAGCAACAGAGGCCCAGATTGTTAAAAAGCTGGCAGTTATAAACACCCATCTGCAGCAGCCGCCTAGATTAAAAGAAAACATTTCTTAAATTCATTTTTTAGATCAATTTTGAATGAGTTCTGTTGTAAATGACAGAATTATCTCCACCTTCCTCCCTATTCCAAGAGAGTAGAATAGCCATGTACTTTATAATAACCATTCACTTTATTTTGCACTCTCAGACAGTTTTGTTATGGTGTTACAGTTGGTGAAGGTGTCATGAAGGGCAGCGCAGGGCTTTTCTGATTAGTAGAACCAGAGCTGTGCAAACAGGATTCATGTAAATTAGATAACTTCCAGCATTTTGACTCTCATGATCTGACTTTACTGTAAAACAGAGCTGTACACAGACTTTCTCCATTTCCTCTTTCCAATCCCATAACCTCAATCAAGCTGTAATTTGCTGCCATTACTTTTCATAACTCTTCAGCTATCAAATTTTTGCTTCATTCCTATCCTTCAGCACCGCTTTCATCAGTACTAGTACACCTTGTATATGAATCTACGTTGATCTTACTTTGGAAGCATACATCAAATTTTTGATTCAAATTGATTTTGTTTATTTGCCTTTTAGGATGGAGATGTTTTATAAAAATTCTGTTAATTAATAGTTACAGGGAAATAGGTATGCTAGGAGGGTCAGGGAAAAAGAGGGCCGCAGTCTTCAGTATCACTGTGAGTTTCTAAAAAAACATAACAGCTCAGGTACAACAGAAATTACATGGTAGTGCTTACACCGACTTCATCTGCTCTTAGACTTAGGAACATGAGTCAGACTCCTTTGGAATCTGGCTGTATTAAAATAAAAAGCAAGCAGCATCNAAGTTGAGGGTAACGCTCAGTTCTTGACTGCCACATGCTATGAAAGAGCCTTTCTTTCTTGTTTATTATGCAACCAATCAAAGACTTCCATACTCTGTTGATACTTCTACAAGCTTCATGTGCAGTGATGACAAATTTTTAAGAGACAAATATTTATCACTGGCAGAGAAGATACACAAGTTGGAGTGCTGATTTTACGGTGATATTTCTCCAAAAGGTTAATCAACCTCCCATGTCAGCCTCCAGTGTTCTTGTTCTGCTATCAGCATTACAAAATCAGCCCTTTCTGTCACCCTTCCATACATCCAGTTCCCCCTCCCTCCCCACAAGCGTAGATACCTGTAAAACCGTAGAGCTATCTCGGGCTGGTCTGAGTAAAAACGGTTACTGCCAATACATGCAATGGCTTCCACATGAGTATTGTCTTGCTTTAAGACATCTTTGTAGTACTCTGCAGCTGAAGAGATATCATTCATTTCCTATACAATGGGAAAAAAAATCAGATTAGTTCTAGTTTTTATCACTAATTTTTATTATAAAACTTACTAAAATACCTATTTACTGAGTGCTTTATCTGTGCCCTGCTCAGCAGTTAACTGAGATTAATTATGTACACTCTTAGAGTTCTCTAACTGTACATGCCACATCACTGATTGGCAACTTCACAAGTGACACACACGAGAAGAATGCATATACTTTTATCAGTGCTAGCTGTACTTGTCATAGCTCTATGACACTGGTACAACAATTTTTATTGATTGATTTATTTTAAAGAAAAAAAGATTGGCCGTAAGTTTAGTATGTGCAATGGGTATTTGCTATTTTCCACAGTGCCTTATGATGCACAGCACTGTACAGTCGATTTCCCAGTATGGAAACATATGGAAGACTTACTTCTCCTGTCTATGTCTCTGTTACTTTCAATACTTTGTAAGTCAACTTAGGAATTGCTTTGAACATAAATGAGAATATAACTGCATATGAAGAATTATTAGGTGCCTTTGAAAACAGGAGTCATGGACTTATTACCAAAACTTGTACTTGCTAGAATATGCCAGTTAAGTGAACTGTATTTTATTAAAAAATATGCTTGAAAGATGTATCAGGGTGGACTCCTTGCTGTAAACAGTCACACTGTTTCTGAGGAATGCAAGTTACCATAGGACTCTGCCCCTTATTAGAAGAAAATAAAATAAAATGGTTAAAACACACTTTTTTTTTGTTTAGAGAGGAATAATTTTTACCTGTGTGCTATAGACAGAGTGTACTCTCAACCTGACTAAAGAACAATTATTTAACCTCAGCAGCACTTTTAGCCATGAAAATGTACTTCCTACCATTAAAGGAAACAGCACTAACGCAGTCCCCTTACAAATAATGATTTTTTAAAACCAGTTAAGGTCTACAGCTCTTTCCACAGCCAAAAGGTAGCGACAAAGAAAAGCTCCGATTAAGATGCCTGATGCTTATATTCCACTTATACCGCTCTGTGCTGCAGTACAAATCTTTGCTAATAAAGATGTAATCCTGCACTCAGGTGTCAGTGCAAAACTATATCCTGTCAACAGTAGGCTGCTCTTTAATAATTCCTTACAGGGTTATGCAATGTTATGTACATGGTTCTGCAAAATCATATCCATATTAAAAACTGTTTAACAATTCAGAAAGAAAAGCCTCCAAAAATTATGCTTCCTTGCTGAAGGACAAAAAGGATTTATTATGAAAATGGATTAATGCTTAGGGGTTAGATGAAAATGATGAGAATAGGAAAGAATGCCAAGTATGAATGTTGAAAAAAAAACCTCATGACTTTGTTTAAAACATTGGTTTGGGAATAGCATCATAACTAACTTCTACTGCAAAGCAGTAGTAAGTCTACTGCTTGACAAGAAAATACACACTTCTAAAATGCAAAATACATGGTTAGTAATCCAAACTGAAATGATTACTTTAAGACTACTCTTACTTAAATAACATCTACTTCCTAAACTAAGAAACATTCACATTCCAACTGTTCTCACTGGCTTAAGAAATCACCCGTGACTTACAGTACAATGAAGACAACATTGATCTGTAGACTATCTCACTGTTTAACCCTGCCAGCAGGCTGCTGGTGACTTGAGCAGCTTTAGTCCTATGAAAAATATATGAACTAGACCTAGAGACATGGACAATATCTGGACCACTTGACTTCCGTGGTCTTGCTTCCGTGTGCTTGAACAAGGGAAAACAGGATCTCACTGGTGTGATTAACCATTTAAACAAATAACGGCGCAAGACTCCCCTGACACTACTTTAGTCTCTTAGATAATGTTACCTGTCTTACATTAGTGATACTGGAAATTCGCGTACTTTATTTGTGGGCAACTAACCTTGGCCACAATTACACAGTGCATACATACCTCATAGATTCTGGCAATTCCACATGTAAGAGTCACTTCTCCTGGAAATCGTTCTAATCCTTGCTTGAAAAGGTTTAACGCTGTTACAGGCTGATCCAAGCGCATATACACCTAAGCAAATAGGAAGTGTAGATAAATTTCAAACGTCTTTCATACCAATACTGCTGCTCAACAGCAGGGAGGTTAAATGGAAGGAATGACTTCTCCCTTTATGCTGCAAAACATTAGCTGAGATGGTGAATAATACTGAGAAAATAATGCAGTTAATACTGAATAAACATAAAACAGACTAATTAAGATAATTAAATTTGTATACATGTCATCTAGACATTATTAATTCATCTGGACATTACTAAGAAACTAAAAAGGTTTTCATCTCCATATCAAAATAATACACTTTGACACTGAGCCAAAGGTACTACCTTGAATATGCTCCTGTTTAATATATTTTTAAAAATATATATTTGGGCTTGAAAGAACTGGATCTTCAGGCTGATAGTGCTGGACTAACAAAACATTTTACTTAGTCAAATAAGACTGCACTGCACCAGGCAGTGATGCTTTCAAACCTCCTTACTGCTCTGCCAACTTCTCTGTCATAAATAATAAAATCCCTTATCAGCAAGAGGGCAGTTTGGTCCCTGTGAGTTTGGCTTCTGTGTTGATTATGACCGCATGTGATGCGGATAACTTCGTGTGATAACTGGATAAAGGACATCAATGTGTTGATAGAGACCACCTCTGCAGCTGTCTGAGGGTACAGCTGTAAAGCTCGCCTGTCGCAGGGCATGTTAAAAGCAGCTACAGCAAAGGAAAAACCCCCACACACCTGCTTTAGGAAACTGAATGACTACAGTGATTAATCTGTCTCCCACTGAGTGGAAAAGTGTTTTGAGTGCTCCTGATGGAAAAATATTACATTAAATAATAATACTTGATATGACTAAACTTTAATAAGCTGGGCGTTTTGTTTCTTTGTTTGCATGCTTGTTTTTTGACCTGACCTAGCTATGAAGCACAGCTATCTTCATATTCTTAGAGCAAAAAGTCTAAAAATGGAGGACTGGAAACTCCACGTTCTTTTTTTTTTTTTTTTCATCTTTTTATCTTTGTGTAAATATGTTTTATCTCTTACCTCTTGTATAAAACTCCCTTTTCAAGCCCTGCTGGGTCAGGAAATATTTTGTAACTTCTCAACAATTTTGACTTGTTTAAACAGTCTTTTTTTAGGGTTTTTTTTCGAATCCTTTAACCTTTCATNTTTTTTTTCGAATCTTTTAACCTTTCATAAATTATATTTCAAGGGAGAGTTGGCTTTCAGAAGAATATAAAAAAAGATTCTGATAACTGTTACTATGAAGAAGACAGCCAGAAAATTAATTGGTACTGTAGTATCGATCAGTTTACACTGCGCTTGAGGCAATCCTATTATTTTTTGAATGGCTGCTTAACTTAAGACTTATCTTGTTGGTATTGACAG
>VXAV01001897.1:123258-141566 GCA_013399715.1 Alectura lathami
TTCAATCCTCTTAGAAGAATGCTATGCAATAAATGGACAGTGTACAGCTATAATCATTTGATACTAGATTAAAAGCTTCACATAGCAGTACATTTGGAATTGGTTCTGATATATGTTGTCAACAACAAAATATTTTTGTGTGTTATCAACTGGCTGAAATGACAGTATCAAAGAAGCAGCATTAGAATTCAACTTCAGATCTAATCACCCACCAGTCTGTAGTACAGCAGAAAATTAAGTAACTGTTTAGTCAACTATGCACTATCGACACTACCAGTTCTCTCATACAAGGTTCAAATAGAAATTTTAGTTCTATTTCAACTTGATGCATATAGCTAACACAGTAATGAAATATTTTGACACTTTATTCATTCAGTAAACTAATGATTTCCCTGGGTGAGCTGCCAAAAAACTTCTGCAATCTTTATTTCTGGCAGTTTAAACAATACTTACCCAAATTTGATCTTCCCCATTCAGAGCAATAACATATGAAGAACAGCAGAAGAAAACTTTTGGACAGCGTAAGAGAGAAACTATATAACTATGAAACCTTCTGGAGAATAAAAGTTATGGACAATGGTATGGACAATACACTCTTTCCCCTGAAGCCACAAAACATCTCAGCACTATGGAATTAAATTTCTAGCAGAAGTGTCCAAACTAATATATATATTTTTTGTAGTTTCACCAAATATATTTCATTTCTATTCACTCAAGTGCATAAGCAATCACCTCGGTGGTTTCAAATGTTAGATGATGTTCATGACAGTCACTATTTTGCCAGATATTTTCACTTTCTTCTTGTAACAGATAATCTCCTATAATGTATCACTCAATGCCAGGCCTCAGGTACTCTGAACTTCCTACACAGTTCAACAACCTGACATGTAGTACTGCTCAGACTCCAGGAAATTCTGTTAACCTGAAATCACTAAATATGGGGACCTGACCATGTTGATAGATGACGGATATCATTTTACAACATTTGAATGTTTTGCCTTTCAAAAAAAGGAAGAGAACAATCAGTATCTTGGTATTTGCATTTGTGTACTGAGATGTGATGTACTGCCTGGGTCATTAGTTTAGCAGAATACTAATAGAAATAACAGAATTATACTTAATAAAAACTGAAAATTAAACATATAAATTACTCACATTTTTTACATCATTTTCATGGTGAAAAATATATTCGAACAATGCCTGTCAGATGAATATTTAAAACAATGTCATATTTGAAGATAAAAATTAGTAAATATTATCTTAAAATCCAAAATCTTGCTTACATTAGGCAGAAAATAATTCTTTGTGCAAGCAATCACATTTACACATCACAACTGCTGAAATATACACCCAAACAGACAAAAACTATAGATGTGCTACTTTATCACTAATGAAAAGCATTTAATTATTAACTTGCTGCAAGAGATTAGTGGAATTGTCTTTAATCTTTGCTCCTTAAAGTCACTTAAAAAAAAAAAAAAAAGAAAAAGAAAAAGACAGCTATAATTTGAAAACCTAGTACCATTTTCATGATTTTCCAACTGTAAAATCAAGCAGTGATCTAACAAAGACTTTTTGCAATGTGTAGGTAGGTGCTTGTATAGAGCTAAATTCAATTAAATTAAGCATACATTTATTAGACATGAGAGCTGAGCAAATTCTGTCTTAAGAAAAACAACATTCTAAACACTACATAATTTTGGTATACTTTAGAAGGCACTACCTTCTAGCTGTTCTAACAACTGGTACATAACAGGTAATGGAGGTGGTATGTTAAACTGAATATAATGACACTGAAAGAAACTAGGTTTCTAAAGGGAGACTGGAAGCCTGTATCCCCCCAGAAACGTAGTACAGGTGGTAGCAACATAAGGTGCGATGGAGCTGAACATTGATCCTTCTAAACACTCAAATCTCAGGTCTTAATTACTGCAAAAGAACAACATTTTTCTAAATTCATAGTATACATTAAAAAAAAAAAAAACTTCCCTAAAAGGAGAGAAAGGAGAGGAGGGGAGGGGAGGGGAGAACAGTAATTCTAAGGACTTCCAGGACTCTTCTGCCAGCTTTTCTCAGGCAAATTCTTAAAAGGAATTCAGGAAACTAGAAAATTACTAATAAATTGTCATGGCTGGTGAGCAAGTAAACCATAACTTTTCTTCTACTTTTGTTCAGAAATGAATCTGCCCAGAAAATAAAAAGAAAGTAAAGAAAGATTACTAAAACTGCATTTCTAGGGAGATTAGAATAGGCATTTATTTATACGGTGATTAGAAGTGAAAATAGCAAACGAATAGAATATGAAGTGGTAGTAGCCTCCTCCTCTAGCTCAAGAATAAGGAGAAAAATCAGTCAAAGTGAGTAAATCTAAAAGTGATTAAAAAGATATTTTCTTGGATGGCTGGCATGAGGAATTCACTGTTGCTATCTGCAGGCCCTGACCTTCAAAAGGATTTAAATGACTCAACATTAACTTAGATAAAAATATCTAGAGTTATCTTAGTAACTCTGTTAAAAATCCACAAGCTAAAGAAGATAAAACTTCCTGTTTCCTAGCAGAAACCAGTTGCTAACTGAGATTTAATAGAGGTTCTCTCTTGGGGACAGGTGTTATCTCCTATGCTGCATTTCCTGCAGCAGTCCGTAACATGACTGATGCCAGCTACTGTCAGAGACAAGAGACTTATCAAACTCCTTTTGTCCATTCCTCTGTACTTAAAGAACTAGGAAGACACAGTCAAACAATGAAAAAATAGATATTCTAATTTGAAAAGAGATGTGATAAGTATATTTTCCAAACATAAGAAGTACATAGAAGTACATACAAACACAAAGGCTAGTTACGTGCATTTACGAATTGCAAGATTTATCATCTCCTTGCACCTCAGAGAGCTGACAACTCAAAGAGTTTTAAAATTTCAATCAGTGATTCTCAAAACAACAGTGCAGTCTGCAGTCTCACCTCCTGCTTTGGCTTTAGCCTTAATGCTGTCTTGGTTTTTTAAAAAAATTATAAATCCATGTAGACCCGAATTTAAACTTAGACTTTACAGTCTCTGTGAAACATTAACATCTTAATGTATTAGGCTCATAATACTGACAAGTACATTTGCTGCCTATGGATGTTTCCATGAGCACCGTTGATTTATATTTTTTGGCTTAAGCCTCTTTTCATATGAAATTGAAGGACAGAGCTACTTCATCTTCCCAGAAAATGTTAACTAAATAATTGTTAAAAATATCTATGTTTTGCATTCTTGAGAGCTGTTGCTGAGAACAAATATTTCATTTGAAAGCTAAGTTGCCTACTTAAATAGTATACAGATCTATCAAAGGAAAAAATAAAAAGCTAGCTGTCTTTAAGGAGAAGAGCTAAGCTTGGTTTCTTACAAATCCGTCTTGTGTTCCTTAATCCTTTCCACGTTTCTTACATTCTCCCTTTTTTATAAAATCTAATGGGTTCAGAATAATGTGTGTGCTGACAGACTGCTGACAAGAACATAATCAGACAAAAGGCGTGCAGTTTCTTCAGAACTGGAAAATAACTGACTTGTAACTGCCCTCAGTGGAGACGACAGTTTGCAAGCCTTTCATTATCCAGCCAGACTAGAACTTACTTATATCTGCTACCTACTCTTCTGTCTGGTTTGGTCAAGAAGTCAAGAGACAGAAATGTAAGGAGCAAGAGAGGATTGCCATCTATTTGTATAACAGGACAGGATTCTGCTGTGTTTTCCCTCGTGACTCTTTAGTTGCCCTTCATCACTCCTACATTCACAGTCGAAGGTGATTTACTCATATAATTTTATCCTATCCAAATATTTTTCCTGGCTTATACTTTCAACGTTATTGCTTCAGTTTCAAGTCTGGTAACCACTGCTAGTGGGTATAAGATAAGTAACATGGTATTCTTATGAATTTTACATCTGCAACAACAGTTCATCCCCAATCTCATGTATAGCTTCATTAGAACGACGCCAGAAAATTAGAAGCAGATATCACAACCGTAACCAAAATAGCAACATACCTTTGCCAGTTCAGGTTTTTGAGCATATTTTGCTAAATTCAGTCGAGACAGATTTATGAAAGGGCCATCTGGATTTGTTATCATTGAAGCCTGAAGGGGAGAAATAAGCTTTTAAGTGGAAAGATCCCCTACACTTTTCCTGAAATTTTTCAAAATATTAGCAATATACAAAAAACAAAAATAAAAACAATGCAGTTGTGGATGCATTCCTCTGCTTTGCAATAAGGATTCTTCTTAATGATTTCTATCTTTTCCGAAAGTCAGGAATCTGTCCTACTCCCATACAGTCCCTGAAGGAGTTTGCATCAGTTACCCTCCAGAATTACCCTTTGCTTTCCTCTCTTCACTACTTCCATAGTGTGCCTAAGCATGTAGCACTGTTACATGGACTGAAGGCAGGTGGGATATGTAACAAAAAAATCTTCCAGAAAGGTTTAGGGAGATCAGTTTGTACCCACGACAGTGAGAATTTGCCAATAACATGATGCTAATCACCATTAAACATTCATGTCAGTTGCAGTGTATTAATTTGGCCAATAGAACATGACAAAACCAGTACAGTTTATTTCCTTTATCTGATGAAGTGATAAGATACTGAGAGATTAGTAATTGTTTTGTAGTAAGCTGAAAATCTTGGAGAAAGTTTGAGCATGCTTATGGCAAAGTCATGTCATAGTCTTTTTGTGGCCTTCGGTGAATAAAAATCAGTCTCACAAAGTTTGGGTATTTGTGGGTTTATGTGAATTTGAGAACTTGTGGACTGATGTACACTTTGTCCATGAATGGACTAGCAAACTAATGAGGTGACATTTTCAAACTTGACTTTGAAGACAATTTAAACAAAATATTAAAAAGGCGACCTCCCTCAAACTTGAGTTTAGATGCAGCTTTTAATCAAGTACAAAGTCACTGTACCAGACACTACGATCAGGAAAGCTGTCCTTCTAAGAACAGAGCCAGGCAACTTACCGTCCCCAGCCTGCCATATCTCCCAGAAGCACTAGTGATTGGACGAGCTGTGAGAGCTGTTCGAGGGGTTCTTATAGCCTGTTCCACANCCAGTCCTCCCAGGGCATAGTTGCAAGCCATATCTCCCAGAAGCACTAGTGATTGGACGAGCTGTGAGAGCTGTTCGAGGGGTTCTTATAGCCTGTTCCACAGTACTCGGCCGTCCACTTTGCGTACTGGGTCTCACAAATCCTGTAATAGGTCTTCCTGACTGAGTTACTGGCCTGAAGATATTAAGCACATTATCCTCGTGACAACTGGTATTTATTGATTGAGAGTTTAAACACTCATATATGAAGTATTTCATTTTTAGAAGGTAAATTTAGGATTTCCTTATGAACAACTAATCACACGAAAAAAATAAATAAATCATCACATACCTAACAGCTGGGCTGGGACCTCCACCTTGGCTAGTTCCAGGGAGTTTCAAAGATGTTCCTGGTCCTATAAAATAAAATCATTGCTCACTTCACCTTGAGGTACTACACCCTTGTCCAAGGGGCTCTAAAAATGCCAGTGTCTTACATAAACTGGAAATTTCTTGGTTCAAGGTGGGGAGACACAGCACTAGACAAAGAAGAAACAAACTGCACTGCACTATCAGTAAATTGTCAGACTGTTGCAAAAAACCTGCCTTGGTGAGTATGGAAAAAGTAATCCTCTACAGATTACTCTAGTTCTGTCTTTCTCTTCACCCCTTCTCGGTAGATGGTAAGGATGTGCTGTTCCTCTTTACTTTTCCTCCTCACATATCCTACAGATTTCAAATAACTCTTCACTAGTACCTGTACAGCATCCATTTCACTAGAGTGTAAGCTATGATTTGAGCCCGTCCATTCTGTGGGGGCGAGGCAATACTGTCATTGTGCACACACTAGTACAGTTACAGACCACCTGGACTTGATAAACTAAGGCAAAATCGTTAGCTACAGGGCATGTGTCTCATGTCACTAGATCACATAAGCCTCACCCATAATTTACGGCATAGAAAAGTTCAAGTTCATCTATACCCAAAGGTGATCAGTGAAAATACTGAACTGGCTGGAGCCCAAGCAAGCAGGCGGAGGGTCCCCCTTCTCACAACTTCCTGTTCTGACATTTCCAAACATTTCCTAGAACTGAAAATATATTGATACTTAGATTGTTTCCTGCCTTCTTTTTTTTTTTCACCAATATAAACCCCCATGTCTGTCCTTTTTTCCAGTCTCCTCTCTCTCTCCCATCCTCAAGATGTAATTACCTCGAAGATGCTACCATTTCACTGTTGAAGTGAGAAGATAGCTTTGTCCAAACTGATAACCTCTAACTTGATCTGAATACTTTCTACTTTTCGAACTCCAGGCTGATGCCAAGCACCTCTGCCTTCAATATCCTATAAGTCACCTGACAGGAATTGTATCTAAAGTTAACTAATACAAAAAATGTATTAACTATGATACCCTTAATAAATCCAAGTAAATACGTAAATGATGCTGAAATAAGGACCAGAACACAGGATCCTCTCTCTTCTGGCTAGCCAGATCTAGGCTGTTTCTTACATGCTCTTCAAAGCCCTGTGAATCTTGAATTTTTACGCCACAAAAGAAAGCGTGGACAGTCCACCAAGCAGTTTCTAACATGATATCTATGATATTATTCTTTCTTCTGAAATATGGACAAAGTGGCTTTCAACTTTTCAGGCTAGCAGACAATGAACCAGTCTTCTACTTCCTGAGCCATTTTTTTTTAAACTATCATGATAAGACAAAAAAAGATAGGACATTAAGATTCCTTTTCCAGACATGTTTTTAAGTAACAATGATTATTTTGTGCTTTCAGCGTACTTGGGAGAATGCTTACAGGATTTAGTTCCCTTGATCTCACCCCAGGCAATTCAGTTTTGAGTCCTGCTTTGAGAAACCCAGCTAAGAATAGGCATCAAAAGGAAATGGCAGTTCACCTGGCCACTTGCAGCTGCAGAATTTAAGAGCTTAATTTCAGCAATTAGTGATGACTGGAGAAGACTCCTTTAACAACCTAGTTAATAAAATAGCTGTGATTATTCATAATGCCAATTAGTATGAGTTTCTGAAAAATATGTTGCCAAGGTAACACTTTTTAACAAGGTTACAACCTTAGATGATAAAGTTGTTTGCGTTAAGAGTCCAAAGGTAACACACTAGATTTTTTTTTTTTTTTTTGTAAAATGATGCTACAGGTTGCTTGTATCGATAAACAAGAATACTGGAAAATTAACATTGCAAAATGATAAGAATTTTAAAAACCTGTAGAACACAAATTTCAGTATGTATATATGAAGAAGAACCACAGAGAAGTTGTTGTTTCTAGTGGACTCTATAAAATTAATTATTTAATGATGCAAGAGAAAATAAAACAATGTTTGTAGGATAGGTCTGTCTGGAAACTAAGATAGGGACAGATGCAAAAATGAAGTGGATGTGTAACTGATGCAAAAGAATTTGAACTGCTGAGTAAGGAAACTACAGACAATAGGAGTTGTAACATGGTAGGTATGACCGCACGTCTTTTAAGATTGCGAGCTGTAACTAGAGGATATGCTGAACCATTCCCCTCAGTAAAAGAACCCAAATCAAGATAAAGAAGCAACAACTGGAGCTATAGTTGATAATTCCTGCTAGAGATACGGTATACACTGATAACAACAAATTTAATAATTTACTAAAGACTGCAGTGGGTTCCTTCTCTCTGGAAAGTTTTTATACCTTCCAATAAACTACATACCACCTCAGGCACATCTGGTGGATTTGAAGCACAAACAGCAAAGTCTTATTTATCTCAATGATTCAGGAGTCCAGGCTACACTACCATATTGATTTTGGCTTTGAAATCTGTGACATGCTCTCTAGAAAGTCACCTCTTTTTCAGTTTATGTATAGTACTAATGCATTTTTCCAGAAATGTCCTGTTTCTCAATAATATTCATCAAACGACTTTTCTTGGCAGATGGTCTTTACCACAGGGGGCAAAAAGTCTAAGTGATATTATTATGCCGTTTTGAGAAAAATACGTGTAATTAGACCATCAAAATGTACAAACACAACCTGAGTACTGCTTGACTGTTTACATGTGACCAAGCACATAATGGCAATTTTAAAAAATGTAATCAGAGGGATACAAACATGCAGTTGCCTACTTCTATTCAGATAAAAAAAAAAAAAAAAAGAAAAAAGTTTTTAATGATTCAAATATTAGTTCTGGTCTACGTCCAGTTCTTCCTTTGAATTCTCTGACATGGCAGGTGGTTGAGAGACACACCTAATAAAACGCATAAAAATTCCTACACAGTCCATACTAGACAAACAGAGCACATAGAAATAATGCCAAAAAGTGCAAATAGTAGTGGAAGATTATTAATGACTGCTCACTTAGATGGGAATTGACAAAACTGAAAAGAGCAGTATGCAAAAAACAACAACAGGGCCGAAGAATTGCCCTGGAAAGGAAGAGAGGAAAAAGAAGAGAGCAGTTTAGAAAATATGTGTGGGGAATGGTACAAAAAGGTAATGTCCGATTTAGGCAGACTGCTGCCTACAGTACAGCCATAGAGGTGAGATTCAGAGTACATCAGGGGCATATATTTCTCTAGCTTCCCACTAGAGAAGAAGCCAGAAAAAAGAAACCAATGCACTGATGAAAAACACCTAGCAAGTACAGAGATGTATAGGATGAACTGGTAAAATGGTGTTTGTCTGAATCCCAGACAAATCCCAGGCAGACAGGCCTAAGTCAAACAAGATCATGTGATCCACGCAACGAGAAAACAATTGAGAATTCTTCTTGTAGCAATAGCTAAAAGCCATGAT
Source organism: Alectura lathami (assembly GCA_013399715.1). Taxonomy (NCBI): domain Eukaryota; kingdom Metazoa; phylum Chordata; class Aves; order Galliformes; family Megapodiidae; genus Alectura; species Alectura lathami. Next base: position 132,118 of record VXAV01001897.1, read on the forward strand.
ACATCACCTCAGCATGTACTGTTCTATGACAGATGACAATCCTGACCAACACAGTTCCTGTTGCTTCAACATACTTAAAAATTGTTCTTACGTGCGACTTGAGCAATGGCATTTTCATCTAGCATCAGCTCCGCGATTCCTTCTTGATCCATATCGATTTCATCCACGTAAACCATTTCTGTCAAAGCTCGTGTTTTCAGGCTCCAAGCAGCCTGAAGAAGGATAAAGGAAAAAGACAAACATCTTCAAGATACCAATTCAATAATTTAAACACCAATTGTGTCTTTAAAAAACATATATTATTACTCTTTTTACAGTTTTAATTTGCTTGAATAAGCTATTGATTAAAGCAACTGGGTACATCTGAACATCCACTGCAGGTGGACCTAACGCTCATTTACAGTCAGGGTTGCTTGACATGCACATCACAAGTGCAGCTTCAAGTGTGGCCCCAGCATGCTTGGGAAAGCACACGGGGAGCCCACATGCTCAAGGAGGGCCAGCAGGCTCACGCACAGCGTGTCCTGCCAATCAAGGCAGCATGCTGGTGGTCTCCCTGCCGGTCATACCATACAGCTGCATGACGGAGGTGGAAAGGGGATCAGACCTTAGACAACTCTTTTGGAGTGTAACTGCTATAGTCACTGAGTCTGAAGGACTGAATTTCATGCCTGATAAAAGTTATGACTAATTTATGTCACGGGCAACTGAGATGCTGTGCTTTTGATGAAATCCCCAGCTACACGCGCTATTCAAAACCCACTGCTGACAGACACCTCACTGACATTGGGTTGGGAGAGGAGGGTAAGTAAGGCCACCATAATGCAAAGTAATGCCTTTCCCAGGCATCTGTTGAGAAAGAAGGAAAATCTTTTAACCAGTAATCTTTTAATTACTATAGCATTAAGTATCTACAAGTAGTCTTTAAAAAAGATAATTTAAAACTCCTTTGTTCTGAGCATCAGCTGTAAAAACATTTAAATGTATAGACTGAGCATCTCAGGTTGTGAGATTACTGGAGCGCTTGTTAGTGACCTGAACTGACAAACTGCTACATTAAATGTCTTGGAGGATTATATGAGCAGAGTAGAAGGGGGAGCATAATCTCAGACTATGTGACAACCCTCATGTAGTCCATAGAGACAGCAAATCAGTGGGGAGAAAACAAACAGTACCAAGGGGTACTTCATCCAGAAGCACCAACTACATAAGCACAGATCCAGTCACTTCCTTGATAAGTTAATATGCCTGCAATGTACTCATAGAGCTGGCATGATAAAGGGAGCCGAAAGATCAATCACTGACCTTCCTTCAGATATTGGACACATCATCGTAAACTTTCCAGAGTAAAACTCTCTACTAAAATAATCAGATTTGCTTCTTTCTGACATGGACTACCACCCGAGCAACATTAGTATTTGCTAAGGGAACATTTCAAAATAGAAGTAGAATGATGCTACTGTTAACAGAACTAAAGGTCAAATACACGGAAACACTTGTTCTTTAAATAAGAGATGGGAGATTTCATAATTTAACTCATTATCTACTGGGATACCTTTTGTTCATCAGTCTTCAGACCATGCCATCCTCTACCTTTACCTCACACTGTATTTCTATGCAACCATACTAACTGCCTAGCAAAAAAAAAGTATACCTAAAAACGTTCAAATGTTTAGGTCTCCCTTTCTTCCAAGCAGAAGCAGGGGAGGCATTTAGGCAGTCAGTTCAGCCACAATTAGAAACCTTTGTTCAAGTGAGAAGGGAACAGGGCAGGATGATTTGAATCTAGGCCAGACAGACATAATCCAGATTTGCTTATTATCTTTTAGTTTCTTCTTATGTAGTAGGGTGACAACCTGTAATTACCATTGATACTTGCAGTTGGATGTTCAAGATCCTTAACCATTCATCATTATTCTAGACATGTATTTAGTTTGTTAATTTATTTTTTTTTTTTTTTTACACCTTAAAGGTACTCTGCATTTTTTAGAAGATGTGTCTGAAGTCAACATAACCAAGTCTATATTAAGAATATGCTGAAATCACAGCCCTCAGTATAGTCAAACACAGGATAATTTCCTAACAGAGACAAGAAAAGCTGCCCATAATAATGATCATTTTCTGTGAATTGAAAGTAGTAACTTCTCTAAATGAATTGCTAAAACAGGACAGTTCTTAACACAGACATAGGCATATCATTCTGATTTTTCCAACAACAAAGATCGGAGAACATGTTTTTACTTTTTCTACTGAAAAGCCCAAAAATCAGATAAACAAAAAATCTAAACTTAAAATCTAAATCTAAGTGTATTTTCATTTCCAATTAATTTGTGGTTTCATTCTCCAAATTATCTGTTCTATTATCACAAATTTTATTCCATTCAATATGGAAACTAAAATAAAACAATGCAGCAACTATCTTGTGAAGCATAATCTTTAAAGTCTTTCAGCAGTATTTCACTGAAATCATCTTGTATGCAAACAGCTTACAAGACGTCATTGGAATTAACAGAAGACTTGTAAAATATGTTACTGACTGCGGGCTACAGCTAAAAGAAGCCACAACCTGCACATTACTGTTCTTCTCATTGCAGCAATCTGGTAGTAATGCAGACAGAACAAAAACTGATCAACTATCCCATCTTCCATTAGTCGAGCAAAGAGAGATTCCATGCATAGAGGATAAAATCTTGAAGCTGCAAGGTAGGCAGGGAGAATGAGCTGTAGGAGCAGGAAGGGCATGGATAACAACCCTCTGTTACACTGGATTAAATGAGGCACAAAACTGAGCCCTAAGAACCTAGATGTTGTTCTGCCTGTGAAATATACATTCGCTTTTTCCTAATCTCACCAGCTCATGAAGGTCATTCTGTTCTAGATAGATTCAGTGTACCCCTCAGAAGGCACTGAGCTACTGAACTGCTAAGTAAATCTAAAGAAACATATGACAGAAATAACTATCTATTTACTGTAAAACCTGCCTATGTCAAGTACCCCTTATTTAACGTACTGCCTGGCCAACGATGTAAAAAAATTTATGCCATTAAGGATGTAACAGTGAAACAAATATTATTCAGTACAATAGAAATTCTTCCTAATTATTGCATCGAATAATTGTATTAATGAAAAGAATTTTACCTGAAGTACTGTGTATCCAGTTTCAAGCTCCTGACAAGAGAAGACATAGAAAATAAATGGAAATGTTAAACAACAAAACAAGCAATCGAGAAATCAAACCAAAATATCCCGTGACCTGCTCATCTTGCACAAACATTTTCTCTTACATATCCAAATTTCCACTTTACTACATGATCTCAATCTACACACATTCCTGAGTTCAGCAGTACTTTACAGAACAAAAGCAGATTTGCAGTAAATGCTTTTTTTTTTTCAGATACTGTTTGCCTTCTTGTTTCTGCTGCATTGGCCAAAACTTGGATTAATATTACAGAATTACTATACTGAAAGACGGTCCATTTTCATAAAATAGTATGAAAACACTAGAAGATGTAAGCAAATCTCTCAGAAGTTAGCTAGATGATTAAGCTATGCACTTTAGAATCTCTACATATTAAAATCCCTTGTTAGCTGCTAGCAGCGCTGACACTGATACCACTTGAGTATGTAAAAGAAATTTTCTTCAGATAACAAAAACCAACCAGCAGAACCCTGCAGACAAGTGAAAACTTTAGACGAAAGTAACTAAATACTAAGAAAAGAACACGTGGGTTTATCATCACTTATTGTGCAGTTATCACATTGATACAGTATTTATATGATCCTTCAGGGCTTCTGCCACTCAGTTCCAGGGACTGGGGAGGAATGTTTCCTCCCTAGCATGTTACTTAGCTTTATAGGGAAAAATAGGGAAGGTGGGAGACAGACATTACTTTGCAACATCACTATTAGTCTTCTGTGGAATCTGATCATCTCTTTTCTGCTCCTAGAGGCAGTGGAAAATTTCTTACATACCCGGCCTGGTGTAAATCCACCACAGTTAAGCCAGCTATGTTAGACCGAATATAGAATCACAGGATAATTCAGACTAGAAAGAGACTTCAGGAGGTCTCTAGTCCAAAGCCCTAATCAAAGCAATCTCAGCTATGAGGTCAGATGAGGTTGCTTAGAGCTTTGCCCAGTCAGGTCTTGAAAACTTCCAAGGATGGAGACTGCAAAACAACTTCTGTGCCAGCTGTTCCACTCCCTGGATGTCCTCACAGAGAAACGTTTTTCCTCACATCAAGCCCAAACCTCTTTTGTTTCAATTTATGTCTGCTGTCTCTCGTCCTATGCACAACTGCTGCAAAGGGCCCAGCTCCATTTTCTGAACACCCTTATAGCAGAAGGGGAAGGCTACTTTCAGGTCACATCCATGTCTTCTTCAAGCTGAACAACTCCAGTTCCCTTGACCCTCTCAGCAGTGCTCTGCTCCAATTTACCAAAGTATCTCTTGCAGTGAGGGGCTCAAACTTAGATGTATTCTAGATGTAATCTAATCAAGGTCAGCTACAGAGGTATGATCATTCACTCTGCTGGTTATGCTCCTCTTCAGTACTGCACAATATGCTATTAGCTTCCTTTGTGAGCAGAGCATGCTGCTGGCTCATGCTGCTCACCAAGAGAAAGGCAAGGGTAGGCTCCTTCCTTTCCTGTGTAGCATGAGACATGGCCTACGCCTTTCAATCTGAGCACTTTTACTCAGTAAATTCCATGACAACAGGGACCTGGAACACCAGTGATGCTCTCAAGTCTTCCTTCTGTAGCATGCTGGAACTCCTGTGCCCTTTTAAGCGCTGTATTTGGAACCAATGAAGTTGTTCGTCAGAGCTGGAATGCGTAAAACACAGCTTAAGAACTGAGTATGTGGAACTAAACACTACTGGAGGGATTGATCTCCGCTGTCTGATGTGCCTGCGCTTGCACAAGGCACTGAAATCATCTTTAAATTTTAGATGTCCGATTAAATGAACTCCAAGTTCTTTTAGTATGTTGTTCTATTTCTAGCATTTGTTTCCTACAAAACAAGCTATTCTAGCTAAGTAATATAGAAAAGGACACCATGATATTTCAGCTTGCATTTTATTCAGTCCATTGTGTGTGAGCGTTACAGCACATATGGTGGACTAGAAAATGGTTTAAGAGCAGTAGGTGATCTTCCATACCATGTGCTGCAGTAACTAATGAGGACAAGGGTAAGAATATTACATCAATACTAACTCAAAAATGCCTTGGTTTTACAGCTGTGCTTCTTACTTCAGGAACTGTTCATTAGTTTTGTTTTGTTTTTTTTTTTTTAAAGTTAAAAAACAGCCAAAATTGGCTATGTAGAAGTACTCACATTGCTAAAAAAATTCAGAAAGTGAAAACCCTCATCACTCTGAAAAAATAAAGTTGACCAACTACACTGACTAAAAACCTTGTTCTGTCTTAATTGTAGGTGTTAGTCAGTATGTGCTGCTCATACATCCTAAAAAACATCTTTAGTTTTCCACAAGAACTATCAACACTAAATAATCCTCAAGTAGGGGTTAGAGCCCTCCCATTAAAAACAAGACAGGAATAACAGAAACTAACAGTAAAACACAATGGCTTGTAACATAGGTGGATCCAGTAGGTGCAACTCATGCAAGTAATCCACTGGAACTAGATTCGGAGTAAAGATTTCTTTGAGAGGATTAACAAGTACTTCTGCCCTGTAAGCTTGTACCTCAAAACAAAAGGTCAAATTTATTCTTCATTTACACATATAAAGCTCCTTTGAAATTAATAAGATTGTAAAAGCAATGAAGGAAGGATTTAACCTAGATCTCTAAATCCACTAAGGGCATTTTAAAATTAAAGTTAATGTGTAGATCAGTTTATTTTAAGAACAAAAATATTTAGAAAAATTATGTCTTCTGATGCTTATAGCCTAGAAGAGGGAATGAAACAAGACTAAATAGCCTATATTCAAAAAAAAAAAAAAAATCAAAACCTGCATTCTATAATCAATTTTAGCTGAGTATGATTTAATACATGTAGAATGTTAAAATCAGTATATCCTGTAAATGCCCTTCAAGAGCAGAAACACAGAGGACATTACCCAGGAACAGTGACATCACTGAACGTATTACTAATTTTTATGCATAAACTTTGTAACTGCAGCCTTTTGAACCAGTAACTGATTTCAGCTGAAGATGCTTTTTCACATCAAGTTCCTTGTACATAAACACAAACACAATACTTTTATCATGACAGTACAAAAAACAGCATGCAAGTAATAGTAGTTGAAAGTACACCTTGAGAGAACAAAGGACGAATGAGCAAGAGCAAATTCTCCCAGCAGACAATTAATGACCTTAAAGGCAGGACATCCACTGTACGTCCATTAATTACATTAGGCAATTTATTTATTTTTTTGTTAAACTACAGCAGACCTCATACATCGGTGCTGGTTTAGTGCCTTGAATCTGACATATGGAACACAAAGAAGAGTAATCAGATTAGGTAACTAATCAGGATGATCAACAGAGGCAGTCACGGATTGTATTTCCTCTAGGTCATTCTATTACTATAAACGTAGAAGACAACGCCTGCTTGGTTACAAAAGAAAATAATTAAATTGAACATCAGTGCTTTCTGTGTTTGTATGCCCAAATGCTAGTGAAAGAACATGGAGCTTCATCTGTCCTCCAACCCAAGCCATTCTATGATTCTATGAAGATTATCAGCTATGAAATGAAGTTCGTCAATAAACACAATATCCGTATTTCCTAAATGAAGGAATGCACTAGATATTTTATAGAAAAAAAAAAAAATCAGTTTTCCATAAAATCTAACTCAGCAGGAGCTGATTATTGCTCTATCAAAAGTTAATAATTTTATTCATGAAGAAATGTTTATGAATACATAACTGATTTTAAAATCTTTTGATCTCATTGATGTGTTTTATAACAATGCAAGTTTATAATGGGATAGCATTTTCTTATGCAGCAGTATCAAATTCCTGATTTCAGCTCAGTTGGCTACGAGAGGTCTACACCATACCTCTAAAAGCTTCTAATATTTACCACATCTCATGACAGAATTAAGACAGTTTATAAATGTAACTATTAATTGAATCATCAGTAAACTCATTTTTCAGGCCTTCAAATAATCTCTTACTGTGTTCTAAAGGAAACACATTGCGAATACTAAGTTACATACAGAGAGTGCTAAGTTAGGAAATATATCAGTATGTACTAGTCAGGAAAATGTATTTATTACATGTGTGTGACTGGCAAAAATACCTACTTCTTAGGCTACTGTAAAAAGCTGATTCCAGCTGTTTGTAGCTTTGTGTTGCAGCAGCTGCAATGGAGCAGGAGTGATGATGTCATTTAGCAGACCAGCTGACACAGCTAGGAAAAACGGGCTGGCAGAAATACCGCGTCTTTCAGGCATGAAAACAGGTTATGCACCGTTAGTCTCTTCTTTTAGTTATCGTTGTTAAATCATATCTTACAAAGGATGAAGCCAGTTGCCTGAGCATGACGAAAGTTCTAGCTCGTAACAGAGTTTAACGCAGCCATTCCCAGGCATTTCCTATGGCGTGGTTTGCATCATCTCCTAAATGCTGTTCCAAGTGAATCCCTGGACAGGCCGCTGTTCTAAAGTCCTTCTGTCGCTGGTTGCAGAGGTTGGGAGGCAGTGCTTAGTGAAAATGGGACAACAGGATGAGAACAGATGGCACTGTGATTACAGCAGTTGAGTACTGCCTTGCAGGGCACAGCAGCTCACTTAATCCAAACTTTCTGTAAGTGTTGTCATTTGTCTGTTTGCTTTCCTGCTGCCCAGCATGACATATCTTGGGCCTTATTTGCAAAAGTGCTTCCATTAAGGAGGATGGTTCCATTAAGGACTGTTTGACCATCAAAGGCGTTAGATCTGCTATGTGCTTTTTAAGCACGATAAACCCGACAGTTAAGGTCAGGTACCAAAAATTATATACATGCTTAGTTTTAAATGTTTCTACAGGTTATAGTAAAATACAACTAGTTTAGTTTACATGAACTGACAACAGCACCATTTTCCTGCTAGGTGGTTAAGGAGGACAGAAACAGTTTGACCAAAATGGATAGTGCCTACTAATTTCATTAACACTGCACTTTGAGAAGAGAACAGACTCCAGGAATCAAGAGACAATCCGCCTGAGGAAGGTCTTGGATTCTTAATTAACTTGAGAAGAAGAAAAAAAAGTCCTAGATCATTTTTATTGTATGCACAATCCCAACAATGTAACTGATACACTACCTTTAGAATGACTACAGAACAACGTACAACGGTTCTCCCAGCTTGCCTATTCCAACGTATGCCACTCACTTGAGTTCTAATTGCCTCAACTAAATATACTTCAAGTTTACTTCTACAGAAACCAAAGACGCTTCCTTCTAATCCTTTAGGCACGTTTGAAATACACTGCTTATTAAAAGCACCTTTTTCACATAACACTGGGAACAGGAATATAATTCTGAAATGCACATAATGAGTTTTAAAGCTTTTGACATGCACAGAAGTCATGCTCAACCCTATTTAGTGTTCAGGACCAACCCTCTTGGAATGTCTTCTTTACTAGAAGTTTTTCTGCTCATGGATCTTTGTTAGTACCTTACAATATATACCACAAACAAAAGCACCTGTTATATATCTACCCTAAACCAGTGTAAATGTTTACTGTGCTTTACATTTAGACAATCATGTGATTGTGCAGCTTTCTTTAAAGATTTTCTTCCCTTTGTGATAAAAATAATTGCCTTCTTAAAAGGCAATTATTAAAAGGCAGATTCTTAAAATCTGTACCTATAGGATGTTCTGTGAGATATAATTTACTACAAAGTGTTGTGATGGAGATACAGTCAATTCAATCACTGTTTTCCAAATTTAGCAGTGAAAGTTTTTACATACATACAAATACTAGTCCAGAAGCAACATTCCCAAATCCTTCCTTTTCACAGTAAAACAGTAAAAAAAATACACAGCTCTTGAACAACACACGCCCAAAGCTTCCAGAGACTTGGCATCTGGAGAGAGTCAAGAGAGCAGGATGGCAATGCCTTCTGTTCTGTGGTAATGTTTGCACCTAGACTGAGGTAAGACAAGCGTACCTTGCGCAGTTTAGTCCACATGGCGATACCCAAACATACATGTAAATTCGACAGTAACACCCATAAGCAGATTTTATGTTGGTCTTGGCTTTCCCTCCCGCAACAGCTCAAAATCTCCCATGACTCTCAGACCGTGCTCCCGCCACAGCTCACTTCACGGCTGCTCCCTCCCAGTTCCTCGCTCTGCTAGGGCCGGGAAGGCAAGGAGCAGAGCACGTCTGAGGAGCCGGCAGCCCGGGACGCACCCCCTGCAGCCCGCAGCGAGCCCTGGGGAGCTCGGCGGGCCTCGCCCAGCGCTGCTCGCTGAGCCTCGGCCCCCGCCAGGGC
>VXAV01001897.1:141994-156850 GCA_013399715.1 Alectura lathami
GGGAGCGCTCGGGGCGCGGAGCGGGTGCTGGAGGGCGGCTGGTGGCGGCGAGCGCCTCCGGGGGAGCAGCGGGGTCCGCTCCCGGGCTGAGGGTGGCCGAACTTGTGGGTGGGAGAGCGCTGGGGAGGATGGCCGGCCGGGGCTGCGGGGGAAACCCGGTCTCTGTAACTGGGCTCCCCGCGCCTGAGGTAAGCGTGTGGATTTCCAGGAATGCAGCTTGAGCCTTGAAGTCAGAGCCAGACACCGACCTTATTTCCGACCTTGTGTTGTTATTTTGTGTGGATTCTGTGCCTAAATACAAAGCTGTGCAGGGTTAAGAGCCACTGCTGAAGGTGATACCGAAGAGGCTTTTGTGATGTAAACCAGGAAAACTCTTATGAATTTACCTAAGATTTAAAGTTTATTCATTTCCCACTGAAGTCATAGCTAAATTTCATACTGCCTTGAGAGGAAGAAGAAAAAGGTTCATACATTGGTGACTGAAAACCAAGTTTGGTCTGTTGTGGTGAGAACTTCCAATAAACCCAGTATTCTGAATTAATTCTGTCCTATGGTTTGCTGCTATATTTTCCAAAAATGGAAAATTATCAAGAGCTATTTGGAAGAGGAATACATGCCTAAAAAAGAATACAGTCTTTTAATCCTGATTTGGGTAAAATGTCCTATAGAGCTATGAGAGGCCTGGATGAGAAGAGCACAGGCTGCTGTGAACAACTCTTGCAGACTCCATTAGTTCCTTTAGTTCATTAGTTTTTGCAGAGGTAAAATAAATAAATAAATAATGTATTAAATACTGTATTTAGAGAAGAAAAAAGCTGAAATACGATTCTTACTTTGTGTGTATTGTCGGATGTTGATTGCAACCATCAGCCCAAGGAAGAAAAATTCCCTAGGGATGCTTTCAGAAATAATTAAAAAAAAAAAAAAAAAAAAAAAAAAAAAAAAAAGTTAAAGGCGTTTTGATGTGAAAATCCCTGATGGATGAGTACTAATGTGATAGCTAAAATCATGAGGTGGGTAATATAACAGATCATTCTGATTTTAATCCTTCGGTCTCATGTAAACTGTCGGTTTGTCCTAAAATGAAGCTGCTTGAAATAGATATCCAGCCTAGCAAGATCAATGGGAGGTGGGAGGATATAGAAATAAGCCAACCCGCAGAGTATTGTTTGTTCTAATATGGGAGTAAATGACTTGAAGTATCAGCTACGGACAACTGGGTTTTCGCTGTCCCATGGAGAGTGCTCAGGGAAGCAGTGTTCTAGAGCAGTCTGTTCTGGGACCATGCCGGTCCCTGGGAAGATGAGTGGAAGGGAAGTCGCACAACAGTGTCTGTCCCTTCTCTATTTTTAAGTTGTTGTGGGAGACACGATGTGCTGCATTCCCACCAAATATGTAGGAGGCTTGCACAAGGACACTCAGTCTATACCTCGGGTCGGTCAGAAGGGTGAGCAGTATTTCTTGTTGTTGTCAGACCATCTGCTGTGATACTGCTGTGTAGCTGTAGTACTGCGGCTGAGTAACTGTGGGGCCCTGTTAGTATCTGATTTTGCTATACATTCTTTAATGTGAAAAAATCCTTCAGCTTGCATTTTATAGTTAGGCATAGCATGATGTGCTGTTCAGAGAGATTGTGAAGATTATCTGAAGCTACAGATTTGTTAAAAAGACTCACTTGAAGTTCCTGTTGCTGTTTTTACCATGTACACCATTACCATGTTAGGTAATTTAGCTCATCTGTGATGCTACTTTTTTTATAGAATGTGGTATGAAGGGCACTTCTAGTTTGTAGAGACGCATTTTACAGGCTTGAAAAGTGGGCCCATGAGAACCTGATGAGGTTCAACAAGGCCAGGTGCAAGGTGTTGCACTTGGGTCGAGGCAATCCCAGGTGTGTGTACAGACTGGGAGAAGAACTCCTTGAGAGCAGCCCTGTGGAGAAGGACTTGGGGGTCCTGGTGGACAAGAAGCTGGACACGAGCTGGCAGTGCGTGCTTGCAGCCAGGAAGGCCAATGGCATCCTGGGCTGCATCAAGAGAGGGGTGGCCAGCAGGGAGAGGGAGGTGATCGTCCCCCTCTACTCTGCCCTTGTAAGGCCTCACCTGGAGTGCTGTGTCCAGGCCTGGGGCCCCCAGTACAGAGGGGATGTGGAGCTGTTGGAGCGGGTCCAGAGGAGGGCCACCAAAATGATCAGAGGGCTGGAACACCTCTCCTGTGAGGAAAGGTTGAGGGAGCTGGGATTGTTTAGCTTGGAAAAGAGAAGGCTCCGGGGAGACCTCATTGCGGCCTTCCAATACTTGAAAGGAGCTTACAGGCAGGAGGGGGACCGACTTTTTACACAGGTGGATAATGGTAGGACAAGGGGGAATGGGCTAAAACTGAAAGAGGGGAGGTTGAGGTTGGACATCAGGAAGAAATTCTTCACTGAGAGAGTGGTGAGGCGCTGGCACAGGCTGCCCAGAGAAGTTGTGGCTGCCCCATCCCTGGCTGTGTTCAAGGCCAGGCTGGATGGGTTCCTGGGCAGTTTGATGTAGTGAGCTAGTGGCTGGCAGCCCTGTCCACGGCAGGGGGGTTGGAACCAGGTGATCTTTGATGTCCCTTCCAACCCAAGCCATTCTATGATTTTGAAGTCAGTGATAGTTCGAAAATTGTTAGATTAAAGTGTCAAAGTGGTTTTAGTTGTTTTACCAGAGACAAATAATGCTGGAGTGTTTTATACGTTTTGTTTTTAAAAGGCAGTTTTGTTGCGTGAACAACCCACCACATCAGTTGAACATCCCATTTGTCTGCATAGGAAGACAGAGACCAGCATCTCCTAAATGTTATTGATTTCAAGACTAACTTCTTAAAAACCTCATAGTTAAAGTGCTACATGTAAAATTTAATTTGTGATCACTTATTTTAAGCCTTAATATCTTAATGACAAATTTTAGTCTACAAAGTAAATTGTCTAAGGACACTTAGAGTGTCTGTCTGCAGCAGTCTTTTTAATTATTTGCATTTTCAGATAGTGAAACATAAAAAACCACAGTGAAGCAGTGATTGTGGACAGAATCAGCAGAATAAGGTTCCAAGATGCTTTGCCAGCCTGGAAGCTGTGTATTCAGCTGAGCAAAGTAATGGATTAGTCATAGATATCATCAACTACTCCCTGCTGTGACACACCTGAGGGTGTTTGGCTTGACAAGGAAAGAGGGTATTCTGTTTCATGCAGGAAAGAATGAATCTTCAGGATGACTTAGCTTTCCAGGTGAAAGCAGTGGAAACCCAGAAAAAGGCATGAAGTTGTTTGCTTTATATGGGGAACCTGGAATTCCTCAGATGAAAGCTGATGACTTCTCGGAAGACTAGAAACAATGGGAACAAATTGTCTGCAAATTGTGTGAGCAGCCAGTGTTTGGTCCCCAACCGTGGGAGGATGGCCCTTAAGGAGGAAACACAGCAAGCATTTCAAACAGCTCTCTTGGGAGGACAGGTGGATGTGGGAAGTGAATGCTTTTTGTATAAAAGAATTGCTGTATTGTATACCAGTAATACACGTATTACTGGATTTCAGCCATAGGTTTTTTTTTTAGCTCTGAGATTCTGTCTATAACAAGGGAAATTGCAGTCTTCCAAAGTTTGTCTGTGCTTCAAAAGTTTTGAAGCAGTATTTGGTAACAGCCTTGCTTCCTTCCTGTAGAAAAATCCCTGAACTGTGCTTGCTTGAATTGGAAGCTCAGACTAATGTTATGTGACCATCCAATCAACTTTTGCTGTCTACTGCTCTACCATACGGCTTTTCAGCAAAAGATGGGGGAAGATGGTCCCTGAACAATTTTTATTTGTTATGCTATTGGGAAGGGTGTTCACTATGCTTAGTGATCAAGCTGAAGTGATATTCTCCTATGGCAGCAAGTAGGTCAGGATGGATCTCCAGCTATTTTACAATTAGGAGGTTTCACAGTGTTGAGTTTTCAAGCTATAATATGCAAGGGGTTTCTGCTCTCTGTTCGGCTGCGGATACGAGAAGGAGGCTTTCAGTCTCTGCATGATAGTATGCATTTAATTCAAACGTATGAAGACAGAAGGAGCTGTCCTAGCAAGCCTGGTTCATCCACACGTGGCAATGTGAACACTCAAAACTAAAATCATAGAGCAAAATGATAGTACCTTAGAGAAAAGTCTTAGAGAAAGATGAATATCTTTATAATAATTTCATAGAATCATAGAATAGATTCACAGAATCGTTTCAGTTGGAAGGGACCTTTAAAGGCCATCCAATACAGCTCCCCTGCAGTGAACAGGGACACCTACAGCTGGATCAGGTTGCTCAGAGCCCTGTCCAGCCTCACCTTGACGGTCTCCAAGGACGAGGCATCCACCACCTCTCTGGGCAGCCTGTGCCAGTGCTTCACCACCCTTATCGTAAAAAACTTTTTCCTTATAACTGGTCTAAACCTCCCCTCTCCCAATTTGAAACCGTTTCCCCTAGTCCTATTGCAACAGACCCTGTCCCCTTCTTTCTTGTAGCCTCCCTTTAGATACTGAAAGGCTGCTATCAGGTCTCCCCGGAGCCAATTTGTCAGCTAATATTTATGAGGAAGAGCCTTTGATTGTTTCCTTTTTATGGCTACAAATATAAAGCAACTGTGATTCTGGAAATTTAGCTTTCATCAAGTCATTTACTTTCATGGCTTACCTACCAGTGTGTAGAATAGAAACGCAGTCAATCACCTCCTGCTCCCAGATCACATCATCAGTTCTGCTTGCATTCTGGAAGCTAAACATGGTGCATTGAGCACAATACTGAGAGTGCCCTTGATTGAAATGTTTATATAAGGGCAGGAAAAGATAGACAGATAAAGGTGTGTCTGCCACAGCTGTTGGTTACAGTATGCATATTTCCCTGCTCATGTGTCCTGTCCCTACATGCACTCTTCAAGGGATGAATATAAACTTGAGAATATCTGTTTGTCCTCCATGACACTTAGAGGACATCAGCTGGCTAAGCAGTGGCACTGTTTTATTCTTGAAAACAAAGGGAACTGTCTTTACGGTTGGGGTAGAACTCAGGTGGGTTTATTCATGTGACTGGCTTCCCCTTTGGGATGTCTGACTGTGGAAAAATTATGCCCTGATCCTGGAGGAACATTGCAAAGAAAATTCAATCCAATACTGACAGCTTTCTGCGTGAGCAGAGGAGTTAGACAAAACTACATGTGATTCAACCTGTCCTACCTTTCAGGTAAGGCCAGTTCCCTGTGCAGGCTCTATTTCTGTGCCAGGAGCCCAGTCCTTCCCCAGTAACAGGCATTAAAAAGTGCTCTGTCTGTCACAACCTGCTGCTGTTGCTGAGGGCAAATGTCAAGGCCTGCTGTTGGACAGGAGACCTTTGTGCATGCATCTTTCTGTGCATGAAGTGAGCCACTGGTGACTTTCAAGTAAGTTGGAGTTACTTAAACTGTATAAGCTAGACCAAAAGAAATTCAAGTACCCGAGCATCAAGTGGGTGTCCTGGGTCTCGTGTATGTAGATACACTACACAACTGGCCTACAAGTAGAATGACTCTGCCATCAAGTTGTATTCTTCATCGGGTTGACAGAAGCCTTGGGAGTATGTTTTCCTTCTCAGGAGTTTCCTCACGCAGGCTGCAGTGCATAAAATAACTCTTAGTCTGAAGCAAATGGATTGCAGTTGTTGGAAGTGTGTGGTCACAGCCTGGGAGGTAGAACATTTGGACCTCTTTTACAAAGCTGTAATATGCTTCAGATGCTGGCATTAGTATCTACAAAGTATTAAGGAGTAGTTTTCAGCTCTGGAGCATTTCCTTTGTGATGCTGTTTATTCAAATGTATTCCTAGCATCCCATCTGAGAGCTGGAAGTGTTATCACAAGGTAGCTATTCAGTAGCTTATGGGAGATTAGTGTTTGGCTTCAGTAAAATAAGTGGTACTTAATTATCCATATTATACTTAAGGAATGATCACTTCTGGCATACCTGTGTATAGTGTGTGGAGAAGGAGATAATTTTATATGTGTGTGGAAGCTGCTTTGTTTCATTCCTTTAGTTCGGGGTTAATACATTTTTTTTAATAGCTTGCTAGAGCTATCTGCTCTTTTAACCACCTCTCCCCCAAACTGAGAAAAGTCATCCTGTGGAGAGTTGGACAAAAGAAATTTGGGGAATAATCTCTCATAAGTACTTAATTTGTGGGAGAGAAACAAATTATAGATTTTCTATTCTACATTGATCGAAAAAAAGTCATAATTTGTAAAGTAGCAACGTCCTCAGAGAGATTGTACAGGTGCAAGATGGATTTCACTGTTTGAAAGGCTCGTCTACATTCTGTTTTCAGAAGTCTTTTAGTGTGGTTGTTAGCCTCTTCTGTTAGTTCAAGTAGGAGTGTGTAACTTGGTCCTAATACTCTTAATGTCCTCAAACAATAATGGATCACTCCATGGACAATGATGGATGTGTGATGAAACTATAGAAATCACCAGGTTTTATTAAAGAAAGGCCCTGTGCTTGTCATGTGTGTAGCTGCATGCCTTTGTTGTATTATACATGAGCTGACCTCAGCTAGTACATTCTGAGAGACAATTCTCATCTTCTGTGAAAGGACAGGAAATTCAGTAGTGCTGCTTTATTTACAGCTTGTTGAGATGATATCATTGTCGTGTGGGTAATTTGTTACCACGTTTTATTTGAAAGGTTTATCCGAAGATTGCCTTCACTTATTTGAACAATGCCAAAGAACATAAAATTCAGGAATCAGAAACAAGGGACAGTTTAATTCCTCATCTGTCTATAGGTTATTTTTCTTTTGAAAACTAGATGTCCCTTAGGCTACAGTAGGAACTCTAATTGTTAATAAATGAAAATATCAGGGACCTCTAATAGATATCAAGAATCTATTATTACTCATCTTTATTCATAAAACACATGGACTTGTATAATTGCTTTTTAGAAATCATAGGTTTTGTTGACTTACATATTTTGTGTACTGGATTTGTTGTGTTTCAATTAATCATTCAATTATTTGGCAGGTTTAAATGTTGCTTAGAGATTCAAATGTGCTTCCTATTTTCACCTTGTGTTTTAATCCATTTTTTTTTCTTCTACTTGGCAAGGGTGCTTTAAACTGATACAGAAAACCAGCTCTGAAAGGATAGACATAAATTTAATGTTTTTCTCCTTTATGTACTCCTACAGAATAAACTATTGGCATGCCCCAAATGCTTTGTATATAAGTATTCATACAACCCTTCTGCATAAATCTCTTAATGCTTAAACTATGAATGTAAGGTACATTAAATAGTTTCTTAAAAAGTGCATTTGGAAGACTAGGACAGGGCCCACTGATATCTAAGGCCCATTTCATTTTAAAAACGTAGGAGCTGTGGGCTGACTTTGCCTTTTGAATCATCCCATGAGGGTCTTCTGTGCACTAAGCAATCATACTTGTTTCTTGAAGTAGGAATGCTAATTCTCAGGCCTCATATCTCATCATGAACTGACATTTTTATGACAAAAGCAAGAATAGCATCTAGATTCCTTGTTTCCAAAAATCTGTTGGTATTCTAAAATTTCTCATGCAATTCTGTGGTGAAGTATCCTGTATCTCTCAGACAGGTGCAGTCTGTTGGCTCTGTCTGTTGACTCATGTTTCTCCAAACGTAAGAATACAGAAGAAAAGTGTAATCAGCAGCTCAATACAATTAACAAGAGAGCACTGATGTTACTGCACATCTACCTGGAGAGCGCCTCAGCTAGGGACAACCTGATGCCTTCAAATGAGATTTGGCATCGTGAAAGATGACATGCAAAAAAAAAAAGGTTCATTCTGATGAGTCAGATGCATTGGATATTGGGAGAATCGAGAGCAACAAATCATAGAGCAAGTTTTGGTTTGTGTGCTTTGAATGAACCCAAAGAGGATTACAGATAGGCCTGCTTTATGGGAAGGCACATAGCTGTGGCAAAAGAGCACACCCTCTTCACGTGCTATTTTCAGGAAGGACCTTGCCATCCAAATTTGAGTTCATATAATTTTTGCTTGTAGAGCCCATGTCTTGCTGATCCTACAAAGTTAGGACAGATCGTGCAAATGAAATCATGTGAAGAGCAGAATTTTGTGCTGAGGCTCAGATTCGGCATCAGGGAAAGTAATCGGCAGTAACAGCTATGGGTTTCGTTCTGCGACCAGCCAAGACAAGAACATTCATCAATACTAACTATTGCTATCAAAATAAGAATACTGCTGCTTTCTGCTCATCATAGAGGCTATCATAACCGTGGGTAACATCGTCTAGCTGAATAGGGATCATCCACTAGTTGATAACAGAATTTAGGTGGCAACACTGTTCATGTCCCAAGCTATTCCTATGACCTTAGATCTGCCCTGTTCTAGTTATGCGTCTACTGAATAGTCTTTGTGATCAGATCCACATCTCCTTTAGGGTACAGGGGGAACAGGATGTTTTTCAAGCAAGATTCCTACCTTTTTTTTTTTTGTTTTATCTTTAGCATTTCATATGAGGCATTAGTTCTTGTTTGATGGAGACACTCTGTATGCTGTGCTGAATATAGATTGTAGTTCACCCCACTGGTGGGAATCAATGCAGCTATTTAAAAAAAAAGCCTACAAAAAAGGCTGCTATGTCATTTACATTTAAACATAGGTTTGCAGAGGATGCTCTGATGACAGGATGCTCAGCTTAAAAATAAGTGGGTTTGACTCTTCTTTCTTTTCAGGTTTAGAGCATCTTCTGAGCACCTAGAACACAATCCTGTTTGCAGTAGATCTTGAAGATCAAAGTAAGAACGCTTGTAGTAATACTGAGTTCTCAGTCATATCTGAGAAGCTCGAAGTAAGTGGGTTTGCTTATATATATATAGATAGATACATACATACACACATATACATACGTATATAAAAGAGGGTGAGAGAGTACTCAGTCTACTCTATTAATCACAAAACCATTCCAGCAGCATTGTTTGTTATATTACCTTTTCATTCCTACAAAAAATGATGTGACTACTCTATACATTTACTTTCTTCCTTTCAAGAGTATTAGTCTGTTATTTATTTATCCTTCTTAGAGGGAAAATGTGGGCTATTTTATATAGCAGCTTGTGCACAGTATGTTGCCATAAAAAGTTATGTCATATAGCCGTCTCGCTCCCATATTTTCTTTTACAATTGGAATCACTTAGAAATGAAATATTTTCTGTCCTTAAAGTAGTTTTTTTTGCTTCAGTCAGTGACATATTCTGGTGTGCTGAATGGTGGTATTTATGTATGGGCACGAATCAACCTTGTACGGACAGTACAGGGAGTGGCTCATCTGCGGGCTCCCACCTATCACTCAGCAGCAACCAAAACATCCATGTGGTATTAACATTGTCTCAGCTGAAACTGGGACAAGTGACTTATAGCAAAGATCTTTCATGATTCCCTTTGACAGATAAAAATTTTGAGAGCTTTTGCAAAGTCAGCATTATATTCTCAAAACCTTGTCAAGTACTATGTAAAGAGGTGTCATCTAGACCTGATAATTTTTAATCTAATAATTTGCATCAGACAGCTGAAATACTCTTACTCCACAGAATATAACCACATGCTTTGGGCTTGATCATCATCTAATCCATCCTAGTTGTAAGGAATCAAATTGAAAATGGGTAGAAAATTATCACTGCATGGAAGCAAGGTGTTGCTTCCCACCATTCCAGATCAAATCGTAAGATGGAGCCAGGGATGGCTGTCACATAAGTAGAATTTAAAACAAATTTCATTCTATATTTAGTTTAATCAACAGCTGAAATCAATTCATTTTGAGAGTTCAGAGTCAGATTTCCATCAGAAGTCTATTGATAGAAAATGCATTGGGATTTAGTCAGCCTCTCTTGATGCACTTCATGTAAGCCTGTTTAGGTTGTCAAATGTTATATCAAGTGCTGGTGCTTGATGCAAGTTCTTCAAATCACCTAGATGAATTACTTCAGTACACATATAATTGTGCATAAAATGCAAGCTGATAAAAGCTACTTAAATCCAAGTGTGTGTGTGGTGAGTAGACCCATGTTGTGTAAACACAGCATCAATGCTGAAAAAAAGAGTGCTCCACAGAGTGGCTTTAAAATACATTTTGATGTCAGATTGTTGGCAGCCCGAAACAGTGCTTTCTTCATCCTTTATAGAGTAAAAAAGGTTTTTTTTGGCAAATTGTTCGCATGTGCTAACATAGATTTTACGGACAATTTTTAAAGTTTGGAACAGACATTTTAAGAAGGAATACAAATGTTGGTGCCTAACTTCTGAGGCATCATTTTACTAACAACAACTTCAAATCTGTAACTAAATATAGAAGTTATTTTGCATTTATTTGGGGAAAAAAAAAATGAGTTATGATGGAAATTCTTAGGCTGAGATTTTGTTGCCATTTACATCACTGTAGAAACATTTATTTCTTAGTTTCAGAAGAGAGAGGATTTAAGCTTTGCATTATGAGAGAACCCCTAAAACAAGATCTTGTGGTACTAATGTCAAGGCTAAGGAAACCAGCATACAGTTTTCGACAATCATATTTCCTCTACAGTTTCAGATGGTATTCTTTATTGTTTGTTACTGTATTTGTATCACTTCCTTTCATAGACAGATTTATTTCTGCTATGGAATGTCCAGAGGAAGTTGTTGCCTTCTGTCCTAATGATGGATGAATTTAATTTCAGTAATGTTTGTATCTTGTCCATCCCTTTACCTGCCCTATGTTAGGAAACCATTAGGTGAGGACATTTCTAAATCAAATTTCTGTGAATAAATGTAATGAAGTCCTGGTTGCTGTCTGTATTGTGATAATTACGTTTATTGTCTTTTCAACAGAATGCTTTTTTCTTCCAGTGCCCTAAATGTATGTTTGCTAAGTGAACACAATTTCTATGATTATCACAGTGTAATGTATCTTTGCAGAAGAAAGAAAAAATGTCTGTAATACTTACTTTCATACATGCGTAATTGTTCTTTTCATTCCAACCGTTGTATCTGTTTTATCAATCAGTACCAAAAGAAAGCATATAGATTCATAGTTACCAACTTTATAATAGAACTGGCTTTTAAAACAGTAACGATGTTGGATAATGCTTCAACACGGGACATGGTTTTGAAGAGCAATTGTGTTTTTCTCTTCAGAGCATGTTGGCTAAAACATTTTGAAATTGTTAGAATTTTTCAGGTACAATATAACATACTCTTGTTGCTCTTCAATTTATCATTTTCCAGCCCATTGTTATAAGATCACTATCTATGACTATTCCTTGTATTTACTCCGAGCTTGTATTTCCTAGAATCTTTTGTGTTGAGGAGAGATGTGAAGAAATCAATAACTGTTTTTCTGTGCCATCTTGTTATCCTCAATTGGTTGCTTTGCATCTTGGTGATGCAGTAGACATACTGATCAAGGCTTTAGGCTTCTATTTTTAAAAATAATTTTATATCTCTTGTTAATTTAATAATATGACTTAGTCATTTTAAAATTCTCTAGCAACTTGCATCTTATGTATTGGCTGATGTTGTATAAATTCTCTTCTTCAATCTTCCATTTTCTGATAAGAGTTACTCGATGTTTTAAAGTTTGCCATGCTATCTTTTTTTCCTTGCCTTCTTTTATCCAGTGGTAAACACACCTTTACGATCCTTAGTTTGTGCCTCATTGCTATCAAATGTTAGCAGGTAATTCTCCTGACAGTTCTTAAGGACTTTATCTGTTAAATAGATTTCATAGTTTTGAAAAATCTGATTTTCAGACATTGTGTTCCCATAACCGATTGAGACCTTTTTATCCCCAAGGATGTCGAAATTAATGTTGTCACTGTTGCTCGTCTGTCTCATATTTTATAATTACTACTTGAACCAGCTACTCTGTATTATTTAGGGCTTAATAGAGAATAATCTCTCATCTTGTGTGCTCTGGAATTAGGTGTTCCAAGAGCATTTGTTTAAGAAATCACTTCTTTAAGCCTCGTTCCATTTAGTGGAACAAGATGCATATTGTAAATATATTTATAATATGCTAGGAGATGCATCTTCTTATAATTATGTGTTATGAGACATTAAAGTGCCACTTATTTGCTTTTATTTAGAGAAATAATGCACTTGTGTCACTGTATACTAATAAAATTTATTTTTTGCAGTGATTTATCTGACATCATAGGAAAGAGATAAAACCTGTCATAGGCAGCGGAGGCAAAACAGCCAAACACTTTGTTTCGCTTAGAAAATACCCTGCTGGAAGCGCATCAAATGTTTTATTTGCCTAGAAGCTTGCTCGTTTCCCGGTCTGGCGCCTCTGAAGTTCTGTCGCCCCGCGGTACGGCCTGGCCGCGGTGGAGCCCTCCCATCGAGCTCAGCACCACGGACAGCGCCGCGCCGCCGAGCTGCGGCCCGCGCGGGCTCGGGAGGTGACACACGGCCAGCGGTCGCAGGCCGCACCGAGGCTGTCCAACTGCAGAGAAAAAGAATGGCGAAGGACTGGTGTCAGAGGCCTGCTGGACGTGTGTAACGTGTAGAAGAGCGCAGCGCCCATGGGCGGACCGTGGTGGTTCCTGAGGCGCTGGCTGCCTGGCACCCACCGTGCTGGGGGGATGTGGCCCGGCTGGTAGGTGCCGAAGGAGCTGTGTGTGTCAGAGGTGAGCGCGAGCACTAGGCAGGGTATGGGAGAGGGAGGAGTTGTGATACTACACTGCTTCCTATTGGTGAAAATAGAGGCCAAGTGTGTAAAATTTCACTTGCACCACTTATGTGTAGGCATAAGGTCAGCAAACTGTGACTACAAATAGTTTTTCTCTTGGAATTTTCTCTCAGGCATTTCCTTATCTAAGAGATGGCAGTCAATTCTGGAATAATCAAATGGAAATATTGGCTGTTTATCTGGTGCTGACATGCAGCTGCTCCCATCCTCCTTGCATTGTAAAAATAGAGTTTTTCCAACTTCCCTGTTGGGTTCTCCTGTTCATTACACGAAACAGGACCTAAAGCTTACAGTTACTAGCCAATGTAATTGCATATTAAAGTTTCTTCCTGATTGCTGTTTTCTCTTTTCCATTTTAGTCAGTAACAGTATTTTTGGAATGCGTGGCTGAAAACAGCCTTTTCACTTTCACTAAGTAACCAAATATTCTCATTCCAGTTTGAGTTATGAATAAGACACAAAGATTACCATTTTAGCTCCATTGAAGTTAATACCACACAATTATTACTGAACTCAAGAGATCCAGAATTTCACTTGAAGTAATAAGGCACTGTAATATACAGTAAATATACAGTAGCAGAAATTACAGAGACAATTATGTATTTTTGTCCATTCATCTTTAAATACGCAATAAATCTACAGTAAGGAGAACATTAATACATTCTAATGCACAGCATGAAAATAGTTCCATTTTCAAATGCAAAAGTCAAATACACAGCAAATGGCTTTGTCTGCTGATAATCAAACCAATTTAAAAGCTTGTAACAAGTTATTTCAGCCACCATGTGTGTGGTTTTTTCGAACTTACTTTCTCATCAGCTTCAGCTTATGAATGAAGTAGTCTTGCAGTTGTAATATTTTATCTTTTGCAATGAAGTTATGAGTAACTTTAGGAAGCAACTGCATAAAATCTTACTGGAAATTTGACTAAATGTATATCCACATTCTCATATTCATCAAAGGAGGAGTTTCCTTGGCTGTATATTTGGATCAGGTTTCAGGCTGCATGAATCTCTTTGCAGGCTTCTGTTATGTGCTTTGTGTTGACTTCAGAGAGCATGTGGGGATTGAAAGCTGCATCTGATCCTGGTGTCATAATCCTTATTGTCAGTGCTTGAGATAAATACTGTCTTTTGGTGTTCTAGACTGTGAAAATATGTTGACATAAAACTAAGTGGCTGGAATGCCTAAATGCATGTTTTTACACGCCTTTTTTTAAACAATGAAAGGAATAATATTAAATTTTCTTGAGAAAGGTTTGAAAGGAAAAACATCCACTAATTAAAACAGAAATGGAGTAGCACAGAAGAATGTCTCCAGAGTGAAGAAACTAGTCAGGAGTTTTGTGGAAGAAATGTCAATATGAATGGTTGAATAACAGAAGAGAAATAGAAGTAAAAGAAATGTAGATTTAGAACTAACTCCTGACAACTCACAAACAGCTGGGAAGGCAAATCTGTGCTTGAAGAAATAGGAAAATGATTGGCTTTATTTTCAGTTGTCAAACCAGACTAGTTATCTGGGAATTTTTAGAACAGGTATTCGACTTTGTAGCGCGAAGTTGTTTGTACGATCATGGAATGCACATTTAGGCAGCCAACTGTGTACTCTGCACTTTGACAAAGCTGAGTGGGAGGATGTTCTCTGGGCCAAAATCTGGGACATGGCGAGGGGGTTCCCCACACAGCTGCCTTAACCAGCACTGAGCAGTCACTCCCATCTGTAACACGGGGAAATGGCAACTTTCCTGTGCAAAAATGTCAACTTTCCTGCGGCTTTGAGATCTGGGGATGAAACTGAGTGCTCTTCTTTCACAGACAGTAAGGCATGGATGGGGGAGTGACTTCTATGTGGGATCTATGTGGGACATGACACAGGCAGTGGGGTTAAGGGGTTAAATACTAGTCATTAAGAATTACAGTTGACCTTTTCGTCACAGATGAGATGCAGGCGGCGTGCTGGGCCAGCAGCGACAACGTGAGGAGGTGGCAGCCCGAGGTGACTGGCCGGGCTGCGGGCGGGTCGGCAGACTAAGCACGGCGCTGGGGCGCTCAGGGAAACGGCAGTGGAAAGCCAAAATCCAGCCTGGGAAGAGGGAGAAGATACGGAGCCTAGCCAAAAATGGA
>VXAV01001897.1:157835-168688 GCA_013399715.1 Alectura lathami
CGGCGGGAGGGCTCCGCTGGGCGCCGGGGGCCGGCGGTAATCCCGAGCGCTCCTCGTAGCGCGGTGCGGGGGAGGTTGATCTGCGGCAGGTAGACCTCGCTGCTGGCGGGCGGTGGGTGCTTGCGGAATTGTCAGCCTGCCTGTAACTCGTGCAACTTTTAGGGTGGTCTTGAGAGCAGCCTTTCTTGCGAAATCGAGGCTCCTGTAGATCAGGAGTTCACTTTGCAGTCAGAGTTGTGAGGTGCCGAAGTTTATACGAAATAACTGAAAACTGATGTTGTAGAGGAGATCTGCCTCTGTTGTTTCTTAAATGTGTTTTCACTCTAGGGGTGCTTTTGTGTGCCTAGTGATACTGTGGAATCAGTGAGAGAATTTGAGGAGGGTGAAGGGTAGATGTGAGCCTGAGTCATCAATCCTCTCCCTTCCAGTAGGTGTCATTGCGGATGGATTTTAAATTCTGATTTCACTGCTTTTCCTGTTTGGGTAAGAGGTAGCAGCAGCCAATTTTGTCATTTATCCCACAACATTTGTTTTTTTGGTACTTAGTGCTCCAAGTCTTACCTTCCGTGTGTGTTACTCAAGAGTAACAGGTAAGGTGTGCGGACAGCAGAGTAGGTGCCATGTCTTTCATCCGTTGTTTTATACACGCTAGGAAATTTGCCATAATGGCCACGTATTTCTCGGTTTAAGTCTTATGCATGAAGAGCTTTCAGTACTTCTGAAGCATGTCTGTGAATGTCCCTTACAAGGCTGTCATGCCTATTGTGTATTTCATCTTGGTGCTAAAAAGGTGGAGAAAATTGTGCTGACAACATACCATCATAGACTGCTCTACTTGAGGTGCCGGGTATGGGATCAGAAGTTTGAATCACTGTTATTTGTGTCTTTTTAATGCTTTAACGTTCTGACCTCAATCCAGGAAAAGGTATTTCTTAAACAGCGTTTGCCACTTCTGATGTCAGGAGCTGCGGGAAATCCAGACCCGCAGCTTCCCATCCTGCTAAGGAAGCAGGGGTTGGTTACTGGCTATAATCTAAGGTCCACGGTTGCGGTGGTGTAACATTTTAAAACTGTGTATCCACCAGTGCTTCTGTGCAACTTTCAGCAGAGCTTCCTGCGAGAATGGTGTGGTTTTGGCCACAACTCCCGTTTGTTTCCTCTGGTAACAATGTTGCGTGCTCTCCCTCAGTCTCTCTCTCTCAACCCTGTCTACCAGAGATCTGATACAGTGCCCCACTTTTGACCAAAGGTGTGCCCCGCAGGAAAAATGCAGTGACCTTATCTTTTTTAGGGGATGTGCTTTGATTTGTATGGAACTGTGGATGCTGGAGTTTCTCCTGCTTTGACTTGTAATGATGTTGAGAGAAAATAATTTTAAATATTTTAAAGCATTTCAAATTTATGCTGTTAGAATTTTGCATGCTTCTTAAATATAAAAGCTATGCAGAAGTGTTAACATGCTTACATAAGTGTATTCCATTTAAAAACCACATGGCTATTTCTAATAGTAAGATTAGTCTTGCACTGATGAGTGTTTCACTTTTGTTTTTTTCTAAAAGCAGCATGGTACCATTTAAATGTAAACATCACACATTTTTCTTGACAAAACTCAGGTACCAAAACAGACTCTTGATTTTTAAAACAATCATAGTAGAAAAGATGAGTGCAAAAGTGTGATTGTATAATACAATAGTTGGCATTATTTGAACTCAGTTATCATATCACAAAAAAAATGCAATACTTATTGTGTTTTAATATGCTCAGCAAGTACCATCGGAATGCTGAGACATTTGTGATGGAAAAGCAACTGAAGGATTGATCGTCTTTTTGCAAGTATGGAATCTCATTCGCAAAGCAGGTCCAATAGCTAAAAAACTTACGTATTTGAAGAATCGAGCCATGGAGCACAGCTCCACAGCTACTGAGCAGGACAGATTGCCTGCTACATGGTGATATTATTAGTCCTCCTCGTTATGAGAACTTCTATATCGTTAGCATGCTTTGAATGACTTTCTAATTTTAAGCAGGGGAGAGAGAATTACAATTCTTAAGTCAGAGACCAGTTCTTTATCTTTAATAACAGACAATGACGTTAGGTGAACGGGCAGCTAGAGACTGTTTTCCTGTTAAAAATTTTCTTTCTGGCACTAGTGGTTTGGCTTCTGTCTGCTGAGGAGTTTTACATATTTTTATTAAACGAAAACCTATAAACCCGCTGTAAGAATTTTTAATATGATTAAATGTTTAAACGTAATTTGTTTCCAGTATGAATGTCTAATCTCAGCTTTAATCACAGTTTCACCTCTAGTCTCAGTTTGGCCCTGAGTACTGAAAAAGATGAGAACTCTCAATGTCTCAATGTTTTGTCTTAGTTCTATCGAACAGTCTTTTGTACTAAAAGAGAGTAATTAGGATCAGTTAGAATCTCTTCTTTTAGTCTTTTTTTTTTTTTTTTTTAATTGAATGGAGCGGTCTCTGTCATTCAGCTCCAATCTCTGCTTCTAAAAGGACTTCTCTTGCTTTTTGGCAATTTTTGATTTTATTTATTTTTTTTTAAATCTCTTTTGAGAATTAGTTTCCAGAAATCAACCCAGTGTTTTGGAAGATAGAAATAAGAGTGAAAACATGACATTCTCTATCTCTTTTCTTATACATCAGTACTTTTTTTTGTTGAGGTCCTGTCTGTATGTGAACGCTTGTGGAAGATGTCAGCTGCAGAAGTGCTTTGGAAGTTTGCTTCTTTTGGGAATGCTGGTAAATGAGTTTTTCCTTGAAGGTTTTTTATGTGAGGGAGTAAGTATTGTCCATGGAATCTCAGCTAACTCACTCCGGTAGTACTGTCCATTGCTAGCAGCATAACGTGGTGGGTGAGTGTCCACTGTGTTTGCAGAAGAGAAGATCCAGCCTGGGCTGTGTGTCTAGGAGATGCTCATTTTGGAAGAACATGTGAATAATCTCTGCAAAGTTACTGAGTTAAAGTGTAGGATTTCATCAACCACAACACTAGCTGGTGGGTTGTAGTTTGGTGTGCTTTACAGCAGAGGAGGAAGAAAATGTCTTGGTGCCTTCAAGTTAGATCTTTTCTTTGTTCTCTCTGCATAATTTTAGTTGCTTGGAGAAGCATGATTTATTTAACATAGATTGTCCTTCCCTTACCTGAGAGACTGTATAGGGATCATATTTGATTCTAATCTATGTAAAGATTTCAGGAGATGCCTACTTGGTGCATACTGTAAACTGTAAACCTCATGTTGAGGTTCTTTCTTTGTCGGGGGTAGCTGAAGTGTATTTTTGTGCTTTACTTTTTCAGATGGAAGATGGGAAAACTGGAAGTTCTGAACTCATCTACCTTTTTAAAATGACTGTCTGCTGGCAAGAGCCTTTGATATTACCAGGGCAACTTGCATTGTCTGCTAATGCAGAGCATTACCAAGCAAACTTCTGGATTGCTTTTTTTTTTTTTTTGTGAGTTTTGGTGTTGTAATGTTACTAGGAGTTAACTTTTTACCTGGAATTTATGATTCTAGTTAAAAGCAAAAGCAAAGCCAAAGATAAAATCAGTGCTTCTTTCTGAGATCTTGAACAAGCTTGGCAAAATGCAGATTTTGCTTTCAGTGACATCTGTTCTTCAGTTCAAACTATGGTTTATGAGCCTATCTTTTAACATTGGTATCTCTCTGCTGGCACAAAACATCCGCACAAACATCCAGGTTGTTAAAGGGACACAAATTAGGAAGAGTTATCCCACTCCTCCTTTTGTAATAACCATCACACCAGTTCACTGTTGTACATTCTCCCTAAAGCTTCAACACTAGGAAGCTGTGACTACTTGATTAAGATGTCTGTGTTACATTTGGTTTTTGTTATTAAAGCCAGCACCCCTCATGCTTTAAAAAACAAACCAAAAACAAACAAAGAAAAAAAACCCCACACCAGGCCATTCGAATTTGTGCTGATGATGCCATCTCTAATTCTGTTGCAGAGCGACCATAGGCTAACAAGTTATTTTCTCTACTTGTCTAGAAGTCTGTGCATTTTACCTTTTCTGGAACAAGATGCATCTACCCCTGGACTCATACAGGGTCCTGTTTTCAGGGAAGGAGTAACTTCAGGAATTAAGAAAGTGCTAACATTTTTTGCCCCCGTGAGTTCTAACAGAACTAACAGATTCTCTGTTACAGAGACAGAGGAGAAGGAAATTGGTGCTATCATCAGCTAGTGTCTTTTCAGCCTGGTTTAAAAATACCTGATTCCTTCCTCCTTCATGCCTCTCTGTATCCAAGACCATAGGGAGGAGTTGCATGCTTACAGAAATCAGAAGTATATGCGAGACAGGTAGCAGGAATGGCAAAGCAGTTCTTTGTATTCTGACAGAAAGAGATCCACTGTTTTTAGCAAATTAGTTAATTTTCCAAATCACAGCCTTGGTTAGGGCAATTTTCTTATTTCTTGCTGTGAGCTAGGCAGGCATTGTCTTGGACTCTGTTTCCCAAGGAGCAAGAAGTAGCCAAAACTCAGGCCATTCTGAAATGTGGTCTTTCTGGGCACTTTATTGTTATTTTCCCTTTTTATATCTCAAAATTTGGCTCAGTCTACAAGAGATTATCCTGCTTGCAATTCTGTGACCTTGCTCTTGTATTCCAAGGCAAAATAAACTTGTTTTTCTCTAGCATCAACATTTCTGAAGTTTTAGTGGAAATCAAAACCACTGGAATCATGTCTGCTCCCTGGTGTTAGTGCTGTCCACCAACTCAGTTTGAAGGAGATTTTTCTACCGATTTTTTGCACTCTCAAAGTTTGCTCAGCTGTCAGTGGCTAAGAAGTTGTTGGACTCTGGTAGCAGATCTAGAAAGCAGCTGACAGTCAATGCTCTCCAGGAGGCAGGTCCAGGCTTTCTTCGTAGCTCTCAGCTGTGGTTTGTGTACAGAAATTCTAGCAGTGCAGTGATTACTCATGTTCTAGCTATGAACGATGCCTCTTGTCTTTTCCTCATCCTCTTTTTGTTAATGTTTTGGATAAACACCTGTTGGACTTCTGTGAAGATGCTGTGTACTCCCACCAACTCCTTGTATCATTCTGCACCTGTTTACTCTCTTCTCATTTGATGTGTATCGTGAGAAAACTCTTCAGAAAGGAGAGAATTTATTTTCTAAGAAAAAGAGCCAAAAAGAAGGTTTCACAAGAATGCGTCTTAGAATCACAGAATGGTTTGGGTTGGAAGGAACCTCAAAGATCATCTAGTTCCAACCTCCTGCCATGGGCAGGGATGCCCCCTACTAGAAGAAGTGTAATGTAGAAGAAAGTTATTTTATTTCCCTAATTTCTAATTCTCCAGTAGATCGACACCATAAGGTCTGTCCTGATTCTTAAAAACCTCGATAAATAACTCAAGTAATTGAAAGTTAGAGTATTTGCTGTCAGGTTTATTGTCTTGTTTTTGCCTGGAATAAACAGTATATAACTCTGATCTCACTCTAGATTACAATCATGAACAAATGTTAAGCAATGCATATGATGTGCGGCTACAAAATTTTATCATACGTAATTCTGTCATTTGTTTTGGTAGGAGATCTGTGAAATTCCAAGGGAAAATTCATAATTAGTTGTGTTTTTCAGATGCCAGGGTATGTAACTGAATGAATACCATAGTTGCCACATCAGGAGAAGTTTCTTAATTATCTGTTACATGCGCAACCTCTTATGTTCTTTTGCATTACTAATGTGAAAGAGGAAAAACATGCTTCAGCATGTTCTGATGAGGAATTCTTTGGATACCACTGGACTCTATACAGTCCAGATCTTCATTTTTAGAAGCGAACCCTGTTGTTTGTTAATTTATTTGTAGAATGTATAAATCTCAAGTTATTTCAACATTCATAGCCTTTAAAGAAGGCCAGTCACCCCTCTTTGAATCCTCAAATAACCCTACTGGAAGAAAACAGGAGTACAGTCCATATTACAGTTATGACTGAAATCTGAAATGTCTTACGCACAGAAGCACCTCAAAGTGTTGGTTATATAATAGTTTGGAGACCTATGAGGTGCATACATTACTGGGGATAGTCTTGGGAAGCCAGTCGTGTTCTGAAATCCCAAAGAAAGTCTTTGGTAAGAATAACTCTGCACCAATATATGCTGGCTGACTGGGAAGGGGCTGGGTTTCTTGATGTTCAGATACCAAGCTGAACATCAATGTGCCCTTACTGTTAGCCCCCTTAGCAGCATCCTTGGCAGGGCAGGTCAGGAGAGGTGATCCTTCAACTGAACTCAGTGCTGGTGTGGCCACACCTGGAATGCTGAGTCCAAGTCTGGGCTTCCCACTACATGAGAGGCGTGGAAGTGCTTGGAGAAGCCCAGCGGCCACAGAGGTGATTTAGGGACTTTTTCTCCTACAAGGAAAGGCTGAGAGAGCTGGGGCCTTTTAGTCTAGAGAAGGGGGATTTCAGAGGGGGATCTTGTCAATGTATATAAATACCTGTAGGGAAGGTGTAAAGAAGATGGAGCAGGCTCTTTTCAGTAGCGCCCAGAACAAGAGACAACGGGCACAGAGTGAGACGCAGGAGGTCCTGTCTAAACGTCAAGAAACAGTTTTTGGTGTAAGGATTGTCAAACACAATCTTGTTTGAACAGAGAGGCTGTGGACCATCCATCCGTGGAGGCATTCAGAAGCTGTCTGGATATAGTCCTTGGCAACTTGTTCTAGGTGGCCCTGCTTGAGCAGGAGGGTTGGACAAGACTGCCTCCAAAGGTCCCTTCCACCTTCAGCCATTCTGTGATTCTGTGTCAGTTCTGGATCTCAGCACGTTAGGTCAAGAAATGGCAGGATATTGTTCAAGCATGAGTAGCACTTCCCCAGTTTGGAGAGTCCTCTAAGCTGAAGCGACCACTGGCATCTTGCAGTCAGAAGGTTCTGCATATGTGCCTTTGACTTTAGGTAGATACAGGCTGACAGTGAAGGGTGTGTGCAGCATCATAACCTGCCTGCTCCTGGTAGCACACACCACTTTGTTCTCTGGCAGTTAGGAGTATATGCATGTACATTAATTTGCAGATGACACCAAGTTGGGAGGAAGTATTGATCTGCCTGAAGATAGGAAGGCTCTAGGAGGGATGTGGACAGGCTGGATCGATGGGCTGAGGCCAATTACATGACATTCAACAAGACAAAGTGCCGTGTCCTGCTCTTCGGTCACAACAACCCCAAGCAATGCTATAGGCTTGGGGCAGAGTAGCTGGAAAGCTGTGCAGAGGAAAAGGACCTGGGGGCATCAGTCGACAGCCGGCTGAGTATGAGCCAGCAGTGTGCCCAGGTGGCCAAGAAACCCAATGGCACCCTGGCTGGTATCGGAAATAGTGTGGCCAGGAGGACTAGGGAGGTGAACATTCCCTGTACTCAGCAGAGGTGAGGCTGTGTTCAGTTTTGGGCCCCTCACTACAGGAAGGACATCAAGGCCCTGGAGCATGTCCAAAGAAGGGCAGCGAAGCTGGTGAAGGGCCTGGAGCACAAGTCTGATGAGGAGCAGCTGAGGGAACTGGGGCTGTTCAGTCTGGAGAAGAGGAGGCTCAGGGGAGAACTCATTGCTCTCTGCAGCTACCAGAAAGGAGGCTGTAGTGAGGTGGGTGTTGGCCTCTTCTCCCAGGTAACAGTGATAGGACAAGAGGGAACAGCCTCAAGCTGTGCCAGGGGAGATTCAGGTTGGACGTTAGGAAAAACGTCTTCTCTGAGAGGTTGGTCAGGTGTTGGAACAGGCAACCCAATCCACTTGACTAGATTAATTCACTAAGAGAATGCACTGCTTGGTCAATACAGCATTTTCCCTTTCAAATACAATTATTTTGAGGGACTGATTTTTTTTTTTTTTCCAGAAAGTTTAGTTTTTCACCTTAAATATCAAGTGTTATCTTTAGCCTATTCTTAGGCTTACATGGTGCCATGTTTTGTTGTGCTACTAAAGAGAAATCCATCTACTCAGACTTCGTCATCGTGTTCTTGAAGGGCATAATTGGTTTATTTCCCTTCATTAAAGAACTCGTGACTTAATAGGGTTAAATTATGTCATAATTATACTGACCAGTCCTCTTGTGAGCCTCTAGCTGAAGTACCTTTTGACCGTCTGTCAGTCCAAGTGGCATTTCCTGCAGCAGAAGTGACTGCTAGGACAGTGAGTGAGGTAATTGCACTGATGACCGCTTCAGTTCATGCTGAAGTCCCAGGTAAGCTCTGTTCACCTTTCATGTTAACTGCTGTCAGACTGTCAGGTGTGTATAACTCTGGAGGCAAGATTTGTGTTCATAAAGAACTGAATGAGGGAGAGGTAGGAGAGAGAATGATCTGTTTTTCCTTGAGAAAAACAAGGTTTCTGAGTAGTTGTAGAACAGTGTGGCAATGCATGTGTTGTACCAGACTGGTAGATGTTGTCTGAAGGGATAATTGTTGAATCTTTGTTACAAGTGTTTTTTTGCTATTGTTTTTGATTTTGCCAAGAGCTGTGTGTGTCATCTTTTTAAAGTATCTTAAGGATGGATTAATCTGATGAAAATATTTTCAGAGTACAGAGTAAAACACTTCCTGTTCGAATTTGAATGGGACTGGAATTTGCCTGATAAATATAGTATGCCTGCATATCATAAAAACCCCATTGTTTCTGGTTAAAACTACATGAATAAAAATACAAAACATGCAACCAGAAACCAATGTCTAAAACATGCCAGAAGTTGATTCAAGTGGATCTACACAGCAAGGAGCTACAGGCTTGCAAGCTTGCCTTCATGCACCGTGCTTTTCATAGCCAGCAGTCACATCACCTTCTGATCTGATTCTGTCAGCACGCACAGGCAGGGTCACGTCAGGTCAATCCTTAAACAAGAAAACATCTTGGTGCTGTAGGAAATGCTTTTCGTGAGTTGGTAGTTGGCTGTTTTTCCCAGAACTAATGCAACAACATGAGGCTCTAGGACAACATGTCATGGAAGAACAGGCAGCATAACCAAAGGCTTAATAATATTTGATCGTTAAAAATATAAAAGAATTGTATGCAGAAATTTGGAGTTCTCCCCTATTCTTTTTATTTTTCCAAACTGCAATCAAAGCAATTATATTTCTGCTTACTTGCTTTTTGGATGTTTAATTTGTTAGTTATCCTCTAAATGTAGATAGACAAGTAGGTTATGTACCTGGCTGATTTCATAACGGCGTTATGAAGTTACCTTATTACTGTATTCACAATGTAATTACGATAGCATACATGGTGATGGACAGTAGCTTAATGTATTTGAATAAAATAATTATTTTGAAAAGTTTGTCTGAGGTTTGGGTTTCATTCAGAACTTAAATCTTAAGACAAACTTTAGCTTTAGCAGTTGAGTTCATTTTTTTCTGAGTGTCTTAGATTAAAAACCAGAGCATGCTGTTCTGGCATATCAAAAACTGAGATTAGATTTTAGTGTAATCAGTAACACAACCACTGTAGTTCTTTTCTTTGAAAATGTACATAGCTTGAAACAAACAAACAAAAAAAGTAACAATTATAAAATATCCCCCAAACTGTAAAAAAAACATTTTTTTTTTTTTGAAAAAAATCTTGTTTTGCAGTTTAGGCGTATATTGATATAAAGCTAAAAGGGCAGAGAATTTCACTTTGCGTTTTGTAGTATCTCAAGGTTTGTTTTTTCTTTTTCTTTTTTTTTTTTTTTAATTTTACTTCAAAGTATAGTTTGCCCATTTTTTGGAAATTATTACTGCATCACAGACAGGGTCTAGAATAAAAGAAATTAAAATAGAAATAATTATGGCTCAGAAAAATGTCAATGCTGTCCAGTCTGCATTGATAAGGATCAATCACGTGCTCAGTTAAAATTTAGATAGCTTCTTTTCGCATGCCGTTAGATTTATAATGCTGTTACAATAATACTAGTGATTTTTTTTCACTCATGATATTTACTTGATTTCGAATAATCTGTTCCTTTTGCTACTTTCATGTGGTGAACACAATTCCTTAGCACTTGAAATAACTTCCAGGAAGTTTATAATTTGAGTTTTCTTCCAAGTTACGTGGCAGAGTGTAAAAAGTTCCCCTGGCTATCTTAATAATTTAGCTGAATGCTTGATGTAGATGCTATCAAATTATCTCCAAAATAAATGCAGCCAAGATTTTCTACACAGTGAGATTTTGGTGTGAGCACCGTCTACTTTAGGCTGAATTGCCCCTGGTGCGCTGGGAAGCATCTTACGGAAGTTAAGTATAACTTCCTTGCGTTAGGCTCCGTTTATTCTGGTTACTCTGCTGGCTGAAAAAGCTTTCCTTCCTATGCCGGTATTGCAATTTGCATGGCTGTTGTAGCTGATACAAGTGTTCTGAGGGTAATGAGCTTTAAGGTCCCTTCCAACTCAGGCCATTCTATATAGAAGTGCTTGATTTGCACCAAGAAGCTCAGAATCAGGAGCAGATTGCCTAAGTAGCCAAAGACAAGATTGAATTTTTAAGCCAGGTTTACGAAATCTATCAGTCAGATATTGCAGAAGGTAGAAACCACGACGAATTCCAATTGGTACTATCTGCTAATAAATCCCTGGGACTTTCCAAGTGTTGGTGACCTTGGCTTTCATTTCAAGTTTTTGTCTTTCTGTTTCAGTTTAGTGTTTGGTCATGAAAATAGCAAAAGTGATTTCAGCATTACTAAAGAAGGGGACTAATTGTGTTATTCGTTAGTGACTGATACCTGCTTTGAGCAAATCAGCCTTAGAGACACATTCAGCCACCTGTGAACACAAAGAAAATACGTTTTCTGAGGACCTTATCCTGTTATTTTGGTGATAGTGAGAAATTGAGAAATTCTACTTCTACACTGCATTT
>VXAV01001897.1:168759-180207 GCA_013399715.1 Alectura lathami
AGAATATCTGTATTCTTAAATCCCCAGAGAAATGTTAGATCTGTGCTGCGGAATGACTTTCCTTGGCCTAGTTGAAAAAGACTTTCTGTTGGCTGGAAGTCCTCATTACTGTTGAGAGTCTTCCTGGTAGACTCCTTTTCATTCCAATAGGATCTGTGAGATGGTGCCTGATACCTATCCTCTTGTCAAAGCCCTGGGTGTTCAGGTACTACTTCAGAAGACACAGGGAACAATCTTGCAGCTGTTTTTTTCTGAATTTCTTGTCACCGCTTGATCTTCCAAGCAGTTTCATGGGAGTTTTCCCTTACAGTGCCTACTGCTTTTGTCTGCAGACGGGTTGGATCAAGATCTGCATCCGTATACACAGATCAGTTTGGTTCTTTTGTCTTGAAAACGTACATTACTTCCTCTCAGTCAAGAAATGCCTTCTTTTAACTTGCATCGTAATAATGATGTCCAGGTTTATATTGCTTAAATATTCCTGAAATCATCTTTGACATATTTTGAGGGGTTCACTTCTTAGCATTGTTTTGCAGATTTCTGTGCCGAAAAGTGGTGAATCCACACAAAACCAACAACAGCTCCCGAGCTGGGACCCGAAGTGCCTTTTTTCCTGAACTTAGATGTGCCATTTTGTTCACAGGAATCTTTTTTTCTTTAGACAGGTCAAATATTAACAGAATTACTGGGATTTAAGGTGACAGAAATTACCCTACAGTTTGTATTAGTTCCAAGGGGCTTCTGTGCATTTGACTCAGCTAACACTGCTGGGTTTTATATCCAGTGTCACCCACAGGACTCCATCCTCAGAAAGTACAGCTCTGTTACGTTCCTGCAATCTTTAATCATAATCAATTTGACTTTTAAAAAGTGTTGAATAAACTTGGCTCTTAGAGATGCCTTGAATATTTTGATACATGCTCTATATTACATTTTAATGTTGTGACAACATCTGGAGCTCAAGGTCTAAGGAAAAAAGGATAAAGGAATACTAGACCAGGATTTAAACAGGTGGAAAAAGGCTTATTTGCTGTAAAGCAGCAATGAGAAATTAGTTAAGATTATCAGAATAAAGGAGAAAAGAATGGGTTAATTCATGAGCAGTGTCACTTAGAGAGCATTAGTCTATTTGCTATAGGGTGTTATACACCTGTGTTTGCTACGTAGGTGCAAAGCTGACGTTTACAGCATTGAATTTTCGTAACAGTAATGTCAAGATAGCATGAATTTAAGAATGCTTATGCATGTGTCTGAATGTATCTCAGTGAAGATACCTTGATTAGTGATGGTATTCATTTCAGAGCAAAAATATGATGCATTAAATTTCTTCTGTGAACAATGTTTACATTTTATTTCAAATCAGCAGACTTACTTGAAATTCCCTCTTGCCCCTAAGAAACAAGAAAAACATGTCCAAAGAGTAAGTGCCCTAAGTTTGGAGAGAGTAATGTCGGTTCAAAGAAAGCGATCAATAGGCCTTACTGGTACCACAGGTGGTACTTCCACTGGTTTAGTCAGATCTGTGAC
The DNA here is from genome assembly GCA_013399715.1 of Alectura lathami. Lineage (NCBI taxonomy): Eukaryota > Metazoa > Chordata > Aves > Galliformes > Megapodiidae > Alectura > Alectura lathami. The sequence goes on from VXAV01001897.1 coordinate 170,287, forward strand.
AGATTACATGCAGGAAACTTCTTCCATTAATGCTGTATTGACTACAGGATATAGTACAATTTGAACTTTCCTTATCTGATACAATATACCTTGTATGAAGACATTTGGCATAAAAGTACATGTAAAGAAAATGTTCGATTCAGGCAAACAATTCAACTAAAACAAAGACGGACAAAACTGAGGCAAAGGACCAGACCCAATAGTAAAGCAAGTGTGTCTAGGCTTAAAAAATGGTTTTCATGTAGTGAAAATAGTTCTCCTGAAGTCATTGTGTTCTCATGGCCAGCTCATACTTTTCAGTCCTGATTGAATATTGTGTTTTTTCTTTACTGGAATTGGAGAGTGAAGCTTGTGGATATGGCACACAGTTTTATAATGATGCTTTAAAGAATTAGGTGGAAAAGAATTTTCACTGCTCTGCTTCTTTGTATTTGTATGGTGCATTTTTTGTGACCAAATCTAGTTGGCTATATTATAAAAATAGCAGCTCTTCAATGTTCTCAATTATAGGGTAACATTTTAATAATAAAAAAAAGCTCCTGAAATACTGCTGTGGTGTAGATGTGTGCAAACATTATACATATGCACACATACACCTATGTAATTTTTTAAAATTATAGGGGAAAAAGAAACAGCAATGATTAAGGGTAGAAGTCACTATAAAAGCTGTATGCATTTTAGTCACTGGAAGGTGAGTGGTGAGATGTCTCCATTTTGTCAAGGTACCATGCACACAGAATGAGTGGATTAATTCTGTGTTTTGGTTAGCTGACAACTGTATAAACCTGCTCCTGGCTTCTAGAACTGTGTTAATCCTTGTTGCCTGCTTATAATCCCTCCACAAGAGCAGTCAAGATGAACGATGCTTTATCTTAGATCAAGACAAGGCATCTGACAGCACCTAGAGATTGCCTGAAGATTTGTTGTGGTGAATGTGACATTTTAAGCGAAGTTTTTCTCCCAGTGTACTTGGAGAAATAACAGAAAAATTTGAAGAACTGGTTTGGCTTGGTGGAGTTTTTTTAGATCAAGGTGACATTTTTAGGTATTTGCATTTTTAGTTACATGCTCCTCTTTATCTTTATTAATTGCTGCTAACATAGAAATCAATGCCATAAAAATGAATAACCTATGAAATGTTACTCAGCAGTAAATTCATTTATAAATAAGTGATCTTATCTTTTACAGGTTACAATGTGTGCTTATGATAACGAGTGTACTTTGTTACCTTATTGGCAACACACAACTGGGTATTATGCTTGAGATAAACATAATTTTAGAGGAGAATACTTGTGTTTTCTTGGAAGTGTTGCTCATGAATGCTATTTATTTATCTTCTCCTTCATAGTGCTTTTTAGCAATGATGTTATCGAGTCCACGTATGCAACAGTTTTCACTGTCTACCACAGACACACTGACCTTGGAATTCTTTCAGGATTGCCTTTACCCATGCTTTCCTGTTCTTCTATGCTTCTGGTACATGTGGGTGTTTAGTGTAAATGCTCCTGTTCTATGTCTCTGCAGTTGCTTAAGTGGTTAACAAGGCAGAAAGCAAAATGAGAACTTCAAGTATTTTCTTTAGAGCATTCTGGCCTGTGTCACATTTGCATAGCTTTTCTCAATGGTGTTGCAGGTGTTGTCCCAACTTCAGGTGGTGCCCTGGCTCATTTCACCTTTCTGGGCATGAAGTTAGATGCTGGGATGGTAAATTCCAGAGGTCACTAACACACCTGTGACCAATACCTGCAGAACACCTGTAGGCCTGGTGTTCTCAAGAGCTCAGGAAGATCCCCAGCCTACCTGTGGTCTCCAGAGTTGGCAAGGTGAAGGCTGGCAGAGTGTTCCCTTCCACTCTAACCCGTTTTGGGTTGGTAATGAAATAGAGGCTGTTGAAGCACACAGGGTATTGTGCTTGCCTCTGCTTATCTCCGTAGCAGTTCTGCCACTACCTTCTTCCCACCATTCCCTAGTTTAAGCCAACTGCTGATTTTATCAAGGTGACCTTTCTGTATAACAGAAAAACCTTTCAGAAATTGTCCCTACTTATTCAGTGACTCCATTCTTGGATATTCAAATGATAAGTTCTCACATATTCAGATATATTATTCATAATACATTCCACAGGACAGCAGAAAGAATTGCTGTTTAATCTACATGGCTTATCCAGAAATATGGAAGAAAATTGTATAATCTGTGGTTGAGATGCTTTGAGAAACAGTTATTTTAAGGGTGTCACCATGATAGTGAAAGATTTAGAAACAAGAATATCTTGTACCTCAGACAAGCCTATTTACTTAGTGAAGTTAGTTGCATCAAAAATAGTCTTTTTCTGGAAAGAAGTTTTTGCAATTTTCCTGACTAAAAGAATTTGGAGTAATCACTCCTTTGACCTTAAGTCTTTTGTTCTATGTATTTCTAATTCTGCAAAAAGGGCAATGAGATTTTGTGCTCTGAAAAATGAGAACAAGTATAATAGTGATGAGGATTTGTGACATTGTTTCCTTTTCTCCCACTATTTCATCCCAAACTTTATTTGGAACTAAACTTGATTTTTTAGCCATGGATGTCTCAGTGTTCACACAATGAAGTCGCTACAGTTAAGTCTTAAGCGAATTAAGTAGCTTCTTAGACTGTAAACTGGTTAGAATGGGAATTCTGTATTTTCACTCCAACATGCCTCAGTTTTTACCTGTGATGGTTTGTAGGCTTGTAGAGTTTGTATTGGTTGTATTTAGGAGAACTGTGACCAACAGCTACTAACCAAATCATGTAGTAGTGCTTGACTCTTTCAGGTCATCAAATTTTGGCCCAGAGGAGGCGAATAACTGAACTGCCTTGCTCTGAGAATGTTGACAGTTGACTGCAGTACCTCTTCTTTCTGCATTTGTTCCCCCCCTTTTTTTTTGTAGTTGATACTGTGGAGATTGTTTGCAAGTTTATATCTAACAGTGTGTTAAAGAATGAGTCAATGTCATTGCGTTGTCTCATGAGGAAAGAAGGAAGTTGAATATTTTAATTTTTTTTAAAGATATGATTATGTTCCTTGGTTACCTTCAGGCTTGTTAGCAACCTGGTCTAGTGAAGGTGTCCCTGCCCATGGCAGGGTGTTGGAGCTAGATGATCTTTAATGTCCCTTCTCACCCAAACCATTCTATAATTCTATGACACAGTATGTCACGTTGTTGTACCACCTGCTGTTATAGTCAGAAATAAGGTGCTGCTTCTTTCATATGAGTAGCTAGTGAAAGATAATAGGACATTGTCTTAGCAAATTTTTTCCATAGATCATTTTGGAGTTTACGGTATTTCTCATTTTCCTGTGAGAAGAGATTTTTGCTAGAAAAGGACAAGTAAATTTGCTACCTTCTTCTTCAAGGGACATGTTAAAAAAGAAATTTTCCTCAGATAGAGAAAACCTGGTAATGAAAGTGTCAAGATCACGTAAAACTGGGAGGGACACATCAGAAAACCCTACTACTACCATCAAAACATAAGCTCTGACACTGGCAAAATCATTTATATTTGAAGAAAGGAGCATCTTCAGTCTCTTTTCTAGAGATTGGAGTTCTCTTACTAGAGTGCTTAAGCCAGTCATGTCCTCAACAGTGGAGAAAGTGTCTACATAAGGTAAACACCGGTATCTGCATGAAGTGGCGTGTAGTTCCAGGGATCTTCTTTCTCAGTTTTCCTGTCTGTTGGGCTGGAAACTGCATCAGTGTTACTGCGTTCACTGTCAAACTCTTTCCTTCTGTCTAACTCTTTCCTTCTCCTTGAAGATCATCTTGTCTTTTTGTTCTCTTCTGCTGAGTTTTGGAACAGATAAAAGGCTAAAGGGTATTTTCAGATTTTCTAGGTTGCTTATAAGCAAGTCTTTAGATAAAGGAAATGAAATTCTGGTCCCACCACTCTGTTAAAGTATGTCGATGTCTAGCTGAGCCTATAAATGACAGCACAGCATCAGGGAGATTAGCATTCCCTATGAATTAGGTGCTTTTCTGTACTGCTTTTGCTATATGGTTCTCATTGGTACAAGCCAAGGCTTTTGAGTTCTGTTGCATTGCTTGTTTGGATGTTTGGGAAATGAAGGGGCAGCCACAATCATTATTTATGAACTAATTAGAGATGGGAGATAATGGAATCCCTCGCACAGTGTTTTCTGGGAATGACTACCGTCACCACGCGCAGTGCATGTGTTGGAGTTGGGTATTTCAGTAGTGCTTTCCACGTTTAAGCAGAATATAGATAAAATGTATTTGTCTTTAGGAATATCTACATAAATACCTGCATAGATTTATACAAAAAATTTCAAGACCCAGATAAACTCCAGACAATGGATTAAATGTTGAGGACAATCTTCCAGGTGCTTTCAGAGAGCCAGTAATTTCATCAGTCTAGAGAAGACAGCTCAGCAGGGGCATAATACTTTGAAAATGCAAAATAATCAGAGTATTAAATCAGCTTTTATGAAAGATTTTTGCATTTAGGATGAATAAAAAACAGGCCTCTAATTTTATTTTGTGTTCCTTGAAAGCATGCAGATTTTTAAGCAGCACTGTTTGGAAGTCAGTTTGTTCAACATCTTATACATTGGTTGTACTACTCATTTCTCCCTAAAATGATGTTCAAGAGATGAAGATATTTCTATTCATTGACTGTAAATGAAACATCCATTTCTTAGCCATTTCAGCAAATTTAAAAGTTAAAATACCCCACATTTTTTCCATTTAGATCTGAAACTATATTTGTGGGGGTATCTGTTTCACAGAGTGAGAACCTCAGTTCAGATTGTTTGAAAATATATTTTTGCCAAGGAAAATTGTAATGGAAGGTATTATACTTCTTTAAAGAAAAACATAAAAATAATATTCCAACAAAAAAATGGAATCTGACATATTTTTATAAAAAAGAAAGGGGGAAGAAAATGAAGTCTCAGAATGTTAGCTTTACACTGATGAATTTTACAAGATTCGTGCCCAATTGCCAGTTGTCTGTCTTGGATCTTCTGTGTTCTCAGCTCATCCAAGCAAGAGTGCGTCATCAAGGTTTCTTACTTGGAGACCTTTGCTTTTAGATGAGCATGGAAAGTATATTTGAACGGTAGTTTGCTGATCTGATGCCTTTCTATTTTAGTTTTCTGAAATAATTTTAAGAATAACTTTCACAACAGAAATTCTGATACATCTTTTCTTATGCCTAATGATAATATGCTGTTTTTCAGGGAATTACAAGTGCAGTCTGTTGTTAGTAGACTCTTTTGAATAGACTCTTGTGACAATTTTTGTGCTAGATTAACGAGAAATAAGAGTTGAAGCTAAAACATTCAGGTCTGGCAGGGGGAGAATATGAGACAATAATGAGAGAAACTGTGTCTGGGAGTAATCAATGCACAGTTTTAGTCTGCCGTCCGTTTCGTACTCCTGTCCCCAGTACAGACTCTCTTACTTTGAAGCTGTATGCCTGAACAATTTAAGGAATCTTCTAAAAGCTGTAAATGACACTATTGGTGCTCTGGCAACACATGTATGGAAGGTCCAGTAATGATGCTCCATGATGAGTACTCATTTGTTTTCTTCATGGGAAATATGCCTGCCCAGATTTGATCTGTTTAAACTTTGATGAGAAATATTTGCCTCTTGCATCTCTTCCTGCTACAACATCTTCAGCAGTGTGACATAAATGGTTTGTAGTTTGTTCTGTCACTCTTTCTGGGGAAATATGGGTAAGTGGCAGCACATAAGACAATATCTACAACTATATATAAAATATCTTTAAACAGATGATGAAAATATTTTTCTCTGTTTACTCATAGAAACAACTTCATGCTTGAAATTAACTTTTCATTAATAGATATCTGAGATGCTGTTATTTTACTGCAGTACTCTGTTCTGCATTTTTGCTGGTGCCCTAGTTTTATGAAGCTCAGGCATAGTCACGTGAATATTCTCTTGAATTTTCATCCAATATTGTTGCTAAGGAAACATCATCTTTAATACTGTATCCTTGTCTGCAGCTTGTCTGTATTAATCAATGCTTGTTAATGCTCAGCACAAAGCAAGAGTAGAAGGAAAAATCTTGATTTGTTTTATAATATGGTTTATTGCTGACTGTTCTCCTTCAGGATTGCTTGCCACTACAAACCGCATGCAGTTTGGACACATTTGTGTCTCTGGTGTCATCCCAGACAGACAGACTGCCGCAAGTTTTTAAGCACCTCTTTAAGAGGCTGGCATTAATAATTAACGCCATTAAGCTAACATGGGTAATATACAGTGTTTGGATCTGGTCGAAGTGATGGGGAATGCTTAGGTGCTGTTCTAGAAGGGAGAAAGGACCTTTCCTGTTTAAACTGTGAAAGAGGAGCTTGAGTGCATTGATTGAGAAACATGCCCCTTTTCAGTATACAATTAAAATTATAATACTGTATTTCAGTGTGCCTTGCATATCTATGTAGAAAAAGACACGTCAGTCAGAGCTATCAGTGGAACTGTGTTCTCAGCAGATTTGACTATTTGGTTTTGTGATAATAGTGACAGGCAGATTTTCTGGGGTTTTGTGCTGCTCAGAAGTATCACATTTTTTAGCTAGTTTCAAAAATGATTTGACTAAGCAGTTTGTTAGCCTAATTCCTGCTTTCTTTCATGGTCACATTTGCCTTTTGGACGTCTTCCTTCAGATCTGCCTCATTGGAGACGCTATGTTAGCACTAACATCTGGTCTGGAAAAGTCCAGGCCCAAAAGGCTAGGGGTAAGCAGGAAGATCTGAAGAACTAGTTTTGTTAGGAATATTTGTTTCCTTATTTGGACAAGCAGTGATATCTCATTCATCAGCTTAGTCATCTCTCAATGAAGAGGAAGGAAATCAGGCACAATTTTACACTTTATCTGTGTAGGCAAGATCCAAGCACAGTTTTCACAGTCTAACCTCGAGAGGTCATCACAGTTTTTGTTATCAAGGCAGTAAAAGGAGCATGAGTTCTTTCCTTCTGAGTGAGGAGCTTCTCATTTGCACTAAGCATTTTTCTACCCCTCCGTAAGAGAGAAAGGTGTGTGGGGGGGGGGAGAAAAACAACCAAGAAAATCCTTTGTGAGAGGTCAATGTACTGAGGTGTACTGAAGCCTATAGAGCTTACACCAACAGTGTTCTCCATTCTGGACAGCCCAGTGCCCTCAGCCTCTCCTCACAGGACAAGGCTCCAGCCCTGTTACAGCTTTGGTGCCCTCCTCTGGGTGCATTCAGGCACCTTCACACCCTTGTTATGGTGTGGAGCCCAGAGCTGCACACAGTACTCAGGGTGAGGCTGCACCAGCACTCCATACAGCTGAGAATCGCCTCTCCTGACGGGCTGGCTGTGCTGCGTTTAACACACCCCGAAGTGCAATTTGCCCCTTGTCTGCTGGCACGCGCTGCTGGCTCCTGCTGAGCTGCTGTCACCAGCACCCCCAAGTCCTTTCCTTCCTGCTGAGCTGCTGGTCAGCCTCTCGTCTCCCACCCTGCGCCTGTGTCCGGCATTGCTCTGTCCCAGGAGCAGCACTGACATTTTCCTGTGTTGAACTTCATGCTGCTGCTGGTTGCCCAGTGCTCCAATATGTCCAGATCCCTCTGCAAGGCCTCTTGCCCCTCTGGCAGTCAACAGCACCAGTTTAGTATCATCAGCAAACTTGCTGAGGATGCATTCAAGTCCTGCATTCAGATTATTGCTAGAAATGCCGAACACGACTGGCCCTAGAACTGAGCTTTGAGAACCACCGCTGCTGGCTGGCTGCCGGCCAGACGAAGCCCCGGTCACCATGACCCTTTGAGCTCTACTGTTGATATAGAGTGATATATATCATGATATAGAAGCAGCTAATGCTATGATATTATTTCTAGTTATTTATTATTTGCCGTTTATTAATTAGAGAGACCGCTGGTTCTGTGTATTCAGTTAATATGCTTAGAGTGAGATCAGTTGCTATGCTGGAACTAGAACAACTTTTTCCTGGTCTCTAGGAGTGCGTTTACTGTTGTGCTGATGCACTGCATTTGTTGCTTCTGGTCTTCAGTTCAAGACATGTTAAGCTAATGTTGGGGTGCTAGGAAGTGTTTTGCAAGGTGTGGACTGGGGCTGTTTTTGCCTCTGTGTGTGGACACAGTGACTGCTGAGTGTTTTTCAAACAGAGGGTCTGTCAAAATTGCAGTGTGGAGTGGTGACCCTAGTCTCATTGTCCCTCCTAGTATTTCTGTGTTCCACTGATTCACTTGCACGATGTGCTAATAGCAGAGCTAAGTATAGGATTGAAAAGTCCTGACGTCAGGCTTCATGAATCAGTCATAAGACTGCTGTATTTTTACTGTTTCTCTTAGTCTCCCTCTTTTTTTTTTTTTTTTTTTTTTTCTTGCTTAGTCTTTTCACTTCCTTCCCCTTCTTGAATTTCTTGATTGTCCATCTGGTCTTATCTCTCCCTTTCCATGATGTCTTTATAAAAATTAGATCATTTCAAATGCACATTTTCTCGCCCTCCAGATGCTCTTCCTCTTTCCTCATGTGTACACCATCTGCCCGAGCGTGCTCTGGGAGTTGTGCAGGTGTTGGTCAGGATTAGGTGGCAGAACTGAAGTGAAATGTGAGAAGTTTTGCTTGCCAGTTCCTTTCTGTGTTGCTTTTTCATTATGAAGTTGCTCTGTCAAATAAAGAAGGAAGCAGAGAACTGTGAACTGGAAGAGAAGCAAGGTGAGGAAATGTTGGTTCCTTGATCCTGGTACTGAGGATTTCAGAATAGTGAGGAAGAGGAGTTTCTGGGTTGGAGAGTCAGGAATGCCCTGGGTCGGGGTAATCCCAAGCACAAATACATGTTGGGCAGAGAATGGCTGGAGAGTAGCTCTGAGGAGAAGGATTTGGGGGTGTTGGCTGATGAAAAACTCAATATGAGTCGACAATGTGTGCTTGCAGCCCAGAAGACCAACCACATCCTGGGCGGCATCAAGAGAAGCGTGACTGCCAGGTCGAGGGAGGTGAGCCTGCCCCTCTACTCTGCTCTCGTTAGACCCCCACCTGGAGTACTGCGTCCAGTTCTGGGACCCCAACACAAGAAGGACATTGAGCTGTTGGAGGGGGTCCAGAGGAGGGCCACAAAGATGACCAGAGGGCTGGAGCACCTCCCCTATGAAGGCAGGCTGAGAGAGTTGGGGTTGTTCAGCCTGGAGAAGAGAAGGCCTTCCAGTACCTGAAGGGGGCCTACAGGAGAGCTGGGGAGGGAAGGGCGTGTAGTGACAGAATGAGGGGTAATGGCTATGAAATGGAAGGGGGGAGATCTAGGCTAGAATATTAGGAAGAAATTCTTTACTGTGGGGATGGTGAGACACTAGAACAGGTTGCCCAGAGAGGTTGTGGATGCCCCCTCCCTGGAAGTGTGGTTGCCAACCTGCTCTCCATCATATTTGAAAAGTCATGGCTGTCTGGTGAGGTCCCTGGTGACTAGAAAAAAGGAAGCATCACTCCCATTTTTAAGAAAGGGAGAAAGGTAGACCTGGGGAACTACAGGCCGGTGAGCCTCACATCTGTGCCTGGGAAGATCATGGAGCGGATCCTCCTGGAGGAGATGCTAAGGCACATGCGAGATGAGGAGGTGATCCGAGACAGCCAGCACGGCTTCACCAAGGGCAGGTCGTGCCTGACCAATCTGGTGGCCTTCTCTGATGGAGTGACGGCATCGGTGGACCAAGGAAGGGTGACGGATGTTGTCTACCTGGACTTGTGCAAGGCTTTTGACACAGTCCTGCACCATATCCTTATCTCTAAACTGGAGAGATACGGATTTGATGGGTGGACTGTTTGCTGGATAAAGAACTGGCTGGAGTGTCGCAGCCAAAAGGTTGTAGTCAATGGCTCTACGTCCAGGTGGAGGCCGGTCACGAGCGGTGTCCCCCAGGGGTCCGTCTTG
>VXAV01001900.1:0-23941 GCA_013399715.1 Alectura lathami
AAAAAAATTAACTGGTTTTGACTGCAGGTTGGGGTTACCAAGGCTGATAGCACCTGCAGGACTGGACGCAGAAAAATCAAACTATCTTATGTTCAGCTGGGGATCCACCCTTTAACCTAAAGGGAACAAAACTGGAGAAGAATGGCAGGCATAGAGCAATGGTCACAAAGCATCCTCAGTATTTTCTGTCTCCAGCTATGGTATGGCATATAAAACTGATGCATTTCAATCAAAAGGGCTATGAGATAAAATCCTCCTAGTCAAATCTGAAAAAATAATAATATTCTCTAACCTCTGAATGTAGAACTTCGCCAACATAAGTGAACACATTAAAAAATTCTGGGGAGGGCGAGGCTTGGATTTTGTCAAGCGTCTTTGTCATCCGCTGTTGCCTAGGTATCTGTATTTAAAATTCAGAGACTTGTTTCGAGGAGTTATGAGCTGCAGAAATAAGCAAATTCTTTTAAAGGGAAGAGCTTTGGCTTGCTATATTCACTTTGTTGTGCCGATCTGGGCATTCATGGCCTGGTGATGGCATAGGAACATAGATACCCTGTAGGAGCATTTCCCCGCTTGCTTCAGCCAGCTTCATACAGCTTTGTGTGCCTGGCTCTGCGTGATCACTGGCACACGTACACCATGAGTGTGTTTTTGAAGTGCTGAATGAGAAGTGGCACTCCAGACTGAACAGGGTGAGTCACAGAGCAGCTCTCCTGCGTGGTTAGGATGGTGGGGTTGCCCTCATTTCCACTGCAAGGGAAGGTGCACGAGCTGTCCTCCCCCGGGCATGGGAGAGCTGTGCTGTACATGCCAAAATCCCAAGGCAACTGCCTTTCCCTGGTGCAGGGCTCCTGCCCTGCTTTTGTGGCACTCGATGATGTTGTGTGACCTGCAGGATCCCACTGGTGCGAGGGCCCTGATTTTACTGCACGGTGGCCACCAAACTCCCTGGCCTGGGCTTTGTATCTTTGGAGCAAACAGTTGCTATGGAGGGTGTCAGAGCCACACCACACCAACTGCTCTGGAGGTGGGATGGTCCAGGCTAAAAAGAGGAAAACACGAAGGAAATATTAATTGGAAAAAAAAAATAAATAAATAGGCATAACCAGTGGGGGGCTTCAGGCTGGTTTAATTTTGAGATCTGAATGGACAGTAGCTATCAGCCATACGTGCTTGCCCCTTAGCCTCATTTGGCTGAAGCAGCGAAAGTGCAGCGTTTCTGATCAAGAAATAACTTTTCTTGAAGGGCACATTAGTAAGGAAACTGTTTATTCTTTATGGTCTATGGATGTATTTCATCACCATTCAGCGATACCATAGCTGCAAACCCAGGAATAACTATTTACAGTATGTGGTATGTCTACAGAGATTTTTAAGCTCGCTCTAAAATCTCTGGCCTGAATTCTGGCAAGTTTAGCCAGACCCAGCACTTCCCCTCATCTGATTTACCACAGAGGCGTGGTCTTTAGCTGCATAAATCCAGTTATGCTCATGCAACCCCAAAACTGACAACTAAATTACTGCTCCAGCATACTTGCAGAGTAAAGCTTCAATGGAGGCGTTGCAGCTTGGTTTGTTGGACCAGCAGTTTGAAAAGAAAGATTGTTATGCAAATTCCATTTGGAAATTATTAACAAGAGCAATGCTGGTGGACAGAATCCCAGAATCTTTTTTTTTTTTTTTTTTAAGAGACTCTACCTTATTATAACCATATTGTTTTCTGGTTACATTAGCATGAATAAATGAAGGTATATGGAGTATTTTTGGTAGAGTAGGCAGGTTTTTGAGAAGTCTTTCTCATCAAATGCAGTCCTAAAAGAGGTCTCAGGTGTTCTTTAAAATCCAACATTGATTGAAAGTGTGATTTCTTTCCCTTGTAAAGCTGCAAGATTTTTGCTCTGGAAGCACTTGTTGTCAACAGCAGGTTGGCACTGTTCATAAATGAAGTCACACCGAAAATTCGAGATACCATGCTCCCTCCAGTCCCATTCCCTTCATATTTGCTGTCTGCAGTCACACAGTCAGGTAAGGTCTGAAATCTCACAAAACCTACGAAGATCTGTTGCTAAATAGGGTGGTGCAACATATCAGCAAGAAGTAATCTCTCGCATACTTGTAACTTTGTTTGCAAGTCTTTCACAGCTAAAAGAACCAATATACCTTCAAACTAAAGAAGGGCAAATATGTGGTTTGGGATCAAGGCAAGGACCTCCTGAAGATGCAAGTCTTATTATTAATTAGTGCGTCTATTTCCAGGGGTTAAACTTTCTATCCTGGTTGAAATTAACCTTATTCATATGCTGTTGGCTTTATTTATTCTTGTTTATCTGTGACACAGTAACGCTTGGAAAATTAATCAATACAGATCCAGTCCTCACAGAAGAACATTGGGCTGGTCTGTCATCTGCCAGTCTAAAAACTAAAGCTCCCATTTCTGGAAGCATGGATTGAGGCCATTATGACAGTTCGTTTGTCTGTAGGAAATGGAGAAAGTTTCAGCTTTTCCTTTCATTTGTAAAGAATCTAAAAAGTAACATCCAACAGACTTGAAACAGTAGAAAACCTCAGTTGTTTGTAGAAAAGGGCAAACCTGCAACCATGCAAGTTAGAGCGAGGGCATGGAAAACCCAGCAAGTAACCTCAGAAAATGCAGAGAGACATGAACATGCACGTGTTTATTAACTGTGGCCATTGGCACATCTGTCTTCTAGAACAGCCTGCTGCATTCCCACTGACAGCTGTCTCCTGGCTTTTTCTACTAGTAAATCAGAAATTAAATAGTAAATTTGTAAAACCAGAAGAATTCAAGAAAAATAAATATGCAGTAAACTCAAAATGCTGGGGTTTATGGGTTGCATGATAAGGGCTTTCCCATAGAAAATAATAGTAGGAATGGGAGTGGTGTCATATTTTTCACAACAAACAAAAAACCCGGCGTGCACAGATTTTTGGCATGACATTAGGCCTGGGATTTTGAACAGCCCTTTTCACTGCATGTAGAGACAATAATCCTAGAGCGATGCGAGCCAAGTCCCTGGCACACTGCACAGTTTTCAGCCGTCGCCTCATTCCACCCCACAATCCCAGCTTGGTATGATTTGGTAGGAAATCTTGGTCCCTTGATTTGCTCTGTGTTCCCACATGGGCACTAAAGAGTGGTGGTGAGTGAGACCAGGAAAGAATAAGAATCACTTCAGAACTCTTTTGAAGCATTTCCCTGAGTTTTCATGGGTAACCAGTAAATCTGTGCATAAGGGATATTTAAAACATTATCCTTGGGCATAATATCATACCTAAAACCCCACTGTTAGCTTTCAATTTATAGCCAAAATGTATCCTTCTTGCTGCCATGGCTGTATTTCCTCTCCTCCTTCCTGCTCCTAATCTAATGAGTTGTTTCCCTTCCAACATCTCCGAGCAGTGCACTTGTCCTGTATTTCACCCTGGTCACCACGGCTGGTGGGACACAGGTGGGTAGGAGCAGTCTCCTCACCCCTGGGGAACAGCAACCAGTCCCAAGCATCCAGCCCTTTCAGCACCTGGGAGGCACTGCACGCTCGTGCCCAGGTGGTGGCTTGGACTTGGCGAAATACCTGTCTGAGGCCCTGCAGGAGCACATCTCCTCCCTGGAACTGCATGCCGACCTTCCACCCCCACCAGGCTCTGCAGCCTTCTCCATCCCACAGCCAGGCGGTGCCAATGGCTGTAACCAGGACCAACGCTTCATGGCTTCGGAGGATTACCCAAGGGTTTGGGAGGGACCCTCTGCTTCCCAGACCACCACCTGACTTTAGAAAGGGACTTTTTTGTCACCCTCATGTGGGACAAGCCCTTCCGAGAGAGGTGGCATTTAACTTAACCTTGAAGTTCAGCAAGGCTCACAAGCTATGAAGTGTGACCTCTGAAAAAGAAAAGATGAATTGTTTTTCCCCATGTTTTTGATACTCATATGGTGCAGCAAAGGCCTTGACTTCAATGGCTTTGAAGTTTCTCTCCCTCAAGAGTGTCTTTGTTTTCTGCAAGAGACATTTACCTCTTGTCTAGCCTTGAAGATTCTGGTGTCTGGAAAGCTGGAAAAATTATAGCTTCACACGAGCATCAAGACTAAGCAATTAGGAAGGAGCTGTAGGCAGCCTGTAAATTCCTGGGGCTGGCTGCAGCCATGAGAATAGCAGCTTGTCCAAGCTTGGAGTCACTTGCAGAGCAAAGCTGCTACAAAAGAGCATAGGTGCAGATGTGAAAAGGCCCTTTGTACATTTGTTTCTTCTCTCGCTGCTTTAATGCGGTGATGAATTAACATTTTATAGGGCACCTCTGTGTAAGTCTATATAGCACAGCACTTGTTAGCACGTGTGACAGCAGAGGTTCCCAGCTGCTCACCGCCTGCAGATGCAGAGGAGAACAGGTCTGGGTTCACTGCTGTTCTGAGGCCAAAGAAAAAAAAATCAGAGAGGGCTTTTCTTTTTCACAAACTTCCACTCGAGCCTTTGAAATGCACCAGACCAGGTGATTACTAAGAGACACAACACCTCTTTAAGATACTTGTCATGGTAGGTAACCATTAAAATCTGTTTGAACATACCATATAATTACTCTGTTTCTCCAATTTGTACAGCTTTAGCAGGAAAAAAAAATATAGATTTCTTTTTAATTTCATAGATTGAGAATTTGTTCAGGTGAAAAACAGTTATAAGGTGGTGAGAGGACACTCGTGCACCTCCTGCATTTACTTTGGTTTTAAAGGGAAAACTCTGTTTAACCATACTGAGCTGCTGTCAGATATATTCTGTTCTGTTGGTTTCCAATTGTAGTTACCACAAGACAGAAATTGAAGCAGAAGCACAAAATGTGGAATGTATCAGCAGGAACGCATTGATTCTCTCAGTTTGGGCTCTTTCACTGCAGAAGTAGTGTGAGAAGGCAGGGCAGATGCACAGCAGCCTTTCAGGGAACAAATGACCCCACAGTCTGGAGAAGAGCTGCTGCAGAGGTTCCCTCACTCCCAGGGAACTGTCCAACTCAGGCGAATGCCAGACTCTTCTGGGTGCTCCTACAGATGCGCTGCTGCTGGAGTGAGACGAGGATTTCAAGAGGCTGGGCAGTGCTGGGGGATGATAGCAGACAAGAGGCCACACAGGCAGCGTTATTCCTGTCTGCTGGTGGCTGCATTAGCACAGGGTGGGCTGTCACAGTACACTTGCTACACCTGCCTGCTTGCCTCTGGCATGCATTGGGACTTCTAGCATTACTTTGTCCATCCTGTTTCAGTCACACAGCAATCGGTGAGTAAGAGAGCAAAACTTTGTTATGCATCAGTCAGTGGTCTCATTTCTGCTGCGACTCCTCCGCACAGGAGGCAGGGGGCTTCTGCTGCGCCCTGTGAAGCTCTGCCAAGGATCACAGCGCAGCTCCTTGGCCAGATCTGCTGTCCTCTTGCTTTACAAAATCGCTGTTATGCATCTGCTCTGCTCACATTTCTCCCATCTTAACTCAGAAAGAAACCCAATAAATCTCCCTTGAATCCAAATTCAGGTTCCAGAAATTAGTTCGGTCAACAATGCCTGCCCTCCTCTACTGACAAGAACTGACTGAATTATCCATATCTCCTTGCTCTGCCAGCATGCTTCATAGCCCCAAGAGCTAAATCCCATCACAGTCTTCTCTTACTCCTTTGCCACAGACTCTCTGTGCAATATCCTTGCATGACGCTTCCTAGCAGAAATAGCCATAAAATGTGTTGATGAATTAAGGACTATTCCCCCAGTACCTCCAGGAGGCAATAAAGTAGCTTTTTGTAATTAGTAACAACAAACAAAGCCTGATTAATGGGATGGAAAGGCAGTGTTAAGGAACTTTCTAGTTCATTACTTGACGGAGATCTCCAAGAACCACAGATCATACTGCTCTCACCTAGACTTAGTCAAAGAATGAGATACAAATGCTGAAATCTCTACTAAAAGTAATTGATTTCAGTAGTAGCTGATGATGGAAAACACTAAAATCGCTCAGCAATATGTGTAAATGGGTGGAGTTTCCTGTGTGACATCGTGGTATCATGATAATGCTTATTAATCTTGGTACGTGCCCCACTTTGCATGACTCTTTGCTGGTGGTATCATGGTAGCCTTTCATAATACACAAAATAAACAAGTGCTGTTTGTTCATCCTTTCCATTTAGCACAGACATTAAGAGAGTTTCAGTCATCTGTGGGGTTGAATATTGCTGTCTTACGATGTCCATAGCCAGGCAGGCACCAGCCCTGCTGCGAGACCTCTGCCTTTGTCCCTGCAGACCAGGGCTCTCTGGGGCTACAGCGAGCAGAAAAGCCACATTTTTCCCCCTCAGGTCTCACATCAAATTGAGTTTATCCAAACGGCCTCAAAGCCTGATGTTTCTGACCTCTCTACAGTCTCCTGAGATATACTTCTAGTGGGTTTTCAGTAAATATGATATGGCTCCCCTGCACCAACAAATGTTAGGTCACCACATCAGACCCTGTTTCCCCACGATGAGGAACAGCAGGCAAAGCTGCTGTAACAAAGGGCAGCCGTTCAATTGGGACCTTTTTAAGGGCTAGTCATTTTCTCAGCCAGCCTACGATTTAAACTGCTCAAAGCAAAGCTTTCTGCATTTCTTGCAGAATTACAGTGGAAATGTTTTAGCCACTTGTGTGATTTAAACAGTGATCTTTATGGAGCGGGAGCACCATGCCCCACCTTGCTGTGCCAGCTGCTGTTCTGCCTGCTTTAAGGTCTCATTCCCCCTAGTGCTCCCCAGAGAGTCCAGCTACCACCTGCACCCCATCGTTACTTGTCCCCAAAGGAGCACTCAGCCCAGCTCCCAGCCCCGCTCTCCCAGCACAGCCTTGTTTATCTCAGCCCTGTGCTCAGCCAGCTCTGCTGGGGTGACTTGGAGGCAGAAGGGCCGGGTTTGTGCAGCCGAAAGCTAATTAATTAGGCTGATCTCTTGAGGCCTGTTTGTAGGGGGAAAACACTTTCTAGTATTAATTTGCTTCAGTCATGTAAATGATGTCTTTCTGGCGCTGTGTTCTCAGGCACGGTTCCATTATTTTCACCCAGCTAAGCGAACGGACTGTAGAGCACACCCTGCAGTCCAGGCTTAGCCTTTGAGCCCATGCTGCCTCATAAATCTTGGTGCTACTGCTCAGATCTAAACTGTTATCTATCCCTATCAACACTAGCTACTATTTTAATTTTTATACAAAAGTCCACTAATGCCAAGTAACATTCCATGTTGTGCAGCTGTTCAGGCTAATATATCACAAAAATCCAGCGTTATCCCCATGTCTTGTTAACTCCTCCTTCCCTGCAGATCTCCCTGCTGTTACTTGTGCCACAGCTCTGTTACACGTCCTCCCCAGGGCATTTATTCTGCCTTCATAGCTCCTGGGTAACTCCTGGCCCTGCCCCACGTCAGCAGCCCAGAGAGCAGAGCAGCCCCACCGTGCCACCAACAGCAGTGAATATATTCAGCTTTGAAAAGCTGAACTAACTAAACATAGGATGGAATAGGACAAGAAGTAGTTTTTCTAGCTACTGACTTGCACCTAGCATGTGCTCTAGATTGTTCTTAATAATGTGTAGCACATAAATGGTCCCACACAACTTCTTACCACTAAATTGGGGAGATGTGATTCTAAAGGGTGGACTATTTGGTGGATAAAGAATTGGTTGGGTGGTCTCAGCCAGAGGGTTGTGGTCAATGGCCCTATGTCCAGGTGGAGGCCAGTCACGAGCGGTGTCCCCCAGGGGTCCGTCTTGGCACCAGTGCTCTTCAACATCTTTATCAATGTCTTAGACTGTGGGATCGAGTGCACCCTCAGCAAGTTCGCTGATGACACCAAGCTGACTGGTGCAGTTGATAGCCCTGAAGGAAGGGATGCCATCCAGAGGGACCTGGACAGGCTGGAAAAGTGGGCCCACGAGAACCTGGTGAGGTTCAACAAGGCCAAGTGCAAGGTGTTGCACTTGGGTCAGGGCAATCCCAGGTGTGTGTACAGACTGGGAGAAGAACTCCTTGAGAGCAGCCCTGCGGAGAAGAGCTTGGGGGCTCTGATGGATGAAAAGCTCAACACAAGCGAGCAGTGTGTTCTCGCAACCCGGAGGGTCAACTATGTCCTGGGCTGCAACAAAAAAGGGGTGGCCAGCAGGGCAAGGGAGTGGTTTGTCCCCCTCTGCCCTGCCCTCATGAAGACCCCACCTGCAGTGCTGTGTCAAGGCCTGGGGCCCCGAGCACAAGAAAGATGTTGAGCTCTTAGAGAGGGTCCAGAGGAGGCCACAAAGATGCTCAGAGGCTGGAGCACCTCCCCTATGAAGAAAGGCTGAGGGAGCTGGGCTTGTTCAGCCTGGAGAAGAGGAGGCTCAAGGGAGACCTCATTCTGACCTTCCAGTACCTGAAGGGGGCTTATAAACAGGAGGGAAAGCAACTTTTTACATGATGTGACAGTGATAGAACAAGGGGGAATGGCTTCAAACTAAAAGAGGGGAGATTTAGGCTTGATGTTGGGAGGAAATTCTTTCCTCAAAGGGCGGTGAGGCCCTGGCCCAGGCTGCCCAGAGAAGCTGTGGCTGCCCCATCCCTGGAGGTGTTCAAGGCCAGGCTGGATGGGCCCTGGGCAGGCTGATCCAGTGGGTGGCAGCCAGCCCACGGCAGGGTGTTGGGACTGGGTGGGCTTTGAGGTCCCTTCCAACCTGAACGATTCTGTGATTCTAAGATAAATCTAAAGAGGCACAGTTTGTGAAAAGTAATTTTGCTTAAAGAGAATAATTGGGTTCCAGGAAAATGTTGGTTTTTTACCACTTGTTATCTACTCTCAGTGATCAGAATTCAGTGTTTGCCAAGAATATTGAATGCCAAACCCTCGCCTAGGTCTGCTGTTATTCACCCAGTTCAAAGTCCTGCAGGAACTGTGACATCAAACACTATGTGGTGATTGTGCCATGCAGAACTTGGTGTTGGTAAATTACCAACTTGCCAAAACTATCAAATACAGTTATTTGCATACGTATATAAGTTAATATTTAAACAGCTATGCTGTCTCATCCACCCTAGTCTCTGGCTGAATGAACCCCACAGAAGGCCTGTCTTTGTGTGAATGGGAACAGTAGCGGTCAATACCAGCACCTCAAACAACTGTCGATTTACAGTAGGCGACATCCATCAGATAAAATGATTAAGAGATCGGCTTTCCCAGCCATGACCCCGATCGGCCAACAAAGATGCAGAGTGTGGGCACCATCGTGACTGCATCTGTCAGGGCATATTAGTTCTGAGAAATCATTACCCACCCTAGGGAGGAAAATTAGCAAAGTAAACCATCCTCCCCTCCCCCAGTTCTAGTTGGAGCAGTGTGTAAATGGGGCTGCAAACAGGCAGAAGGAAGCAGAGCAAAGGTTTCCTGACTGCTGGGCAGCCATCAGATATCCAGGACTGTTCCTGCAGGGGCTAAAGGCTGTGAGAATGAAGTTTGGCAAGCGTGACTTTTTTTGGAGAACTTCTCCTGGCCTCTGTAGTCTGTCTTTTGTGAGAAATGAGTTTGGGAGACTGGAGTGTTCCTCCTCCCATTTGGTTTGGAGGTCATTTCCTCAGAACAGTGTTTGCTTTCTGTTCAAAAGATACAATAGATCACTATTAATTCAAAATCTAAGAGAGGCCTGCCTTCCCTTTATTTATTTATGTATTTATTTATTTATTTATTTATTTATTTATGGTGTGTGTGCGTTTTACTGTTGCTGTTGTTTTTTCATTACCAGTTTGGATTCCTAGTAAAAGCACTTCTCACTTGGGAGGCAGCCTCTGGAAAAGCTAACATCTTTAAATGAATGCAAATATTAACCTTCAAGAGCTGCTCAGTCCGAACTAATCCTGGGCATTTGTTGCTGTACAGTGTTCTCTGCAAAGGAAAACCAGCAGCATTAGCTCTGTGTCACAGGTGAAGAAGTAGGGATGAAGAACTTTCACTAACTCTAGATACTCGGGTTCAAGGAAAATGCTGCCCTGATTTTCAGAAAATGTATTATCTCACTGAACCTCAACTTCTCATTTTTACCCATTTCATATTTATTCAGATTATTGTATCAGGCTTTAATATGCAGCCCAAACTGTTGTCTGTGATGCACAGATCAGAGTTTTCTGTGGTGGGAGGAGGGCTTCATTGATCATTTCTGGGTCTGGTAACATTCTGAGCTTGCAGGTATAAAGTTTTTGGTAAGAAGATGGAATTTTTTGCAGATTGTATTAATGACAAATTATATCTTCTTTTGAAAGATCTTGTTAATGTAATTTTCTTTTTCTGTATTTTTTGAATAGGGTGATGTTTTTGGTATTCTTTTTTTCATGTACTACAACAGAATATATATAGTAAGGTAAAATATATCCATGTCATTCAGAACAAAGGGGTATTTCTTCTACTTGGTGGCAGACAGACAGTGATAATGGAGAGAGGTAAGGAGAGAAAAGTCTTTGAAGCTCAAAATTTACTTTTCTGCCCTAGTTGTGTACCAGGTTCAAGGCAGAAGAAACATGTCCTTGTGGAAGAAAAGCACTCAGGAAAAAACTTGAGAAAGCATCCTGAGAAAAATCGTCTCCCTACTGGATGAGCTCTGCTATCAGCTTGTGCAAGGTGAGGGGTTTGCCAGCTCTTCCCAGGCTGCAGCTACAGCTCCTGTTGCTGGCTGCGGGGCTCCCTGGGGTTTCACCAGCCAGGAGCCTTGCACAGGATACATGTTTAGCTTTGAGTACAGCCATACATTCTGAATACAGGAATACAACCACAGAAGTCCAGTGGGAATTTTCAGAGAAGATGGTTAGACCAGAAGCAGTGGGTAAAGCAGAAGATCCCCACACGCATACTTGCAAGATACCTGTTACAGTGGGAATCCAAGCTGGAATGAAAACTTTGGTGCCATCACAACATGGATTTGGGGGATTTTGTTGAGAAAGCCAGACTGTCCCCAGCTGCCCTCTGCATCCCGCTGGTGGTGGCAAAGCTCAGCATATCACTGCACTTTGCACGTGGCTTTGTGCTAGGAAAGTAGGCTCACCTAGAGCATCTTTGCTTTAGGAACTGTGGGTGGTTCTGATACTTTTATTTTTAGTTCATGCAAAGTTCTAGGCAATAATAGTTATGCAAGTGAAAGAGAATCAATGGAAATACTTTGAATCAAAACAAATCAGAAAATAGGTCTGACATTGCTTCTTTTGGCCTCTGAGCTCTCTTCTAGTCATTCTTCTGAGAATGAGTAATGCTGGGTGTGGGAGCTCACATTTGTCAATGAGGCTGTGTCGACTGTGAAAAAGCAGAACTGTAGGTTAATCTGAGGCACACAGCAAACTGAATAAACACAGCAGTGGCAGTAGATACCGTGAGAACATGAAGTGAAGTTTCAAGGCAAAGGAGAAAAGTTCAAGTTGAGGTGAGTCAGGTCCTGAGTGTTTACCTTGGCCCAGCGGGCAAGTCTGTAAATAATGTAGTATATTAATACACTGGCATACTGACAGCCATCGCTGTTTCAGCAAGAAGTAGTTACAACGTGCCGCATATCCATGAGTTTCTGAGGTAATCTCAGCCTCAGTGTCTCTCCAGGCCTGGTTCATGACGACTGAAGGTAAAGGAAGGTCCTCCACTGACTTCCACAGAGGTTAGCTCAAGGCCTGCGGAATGTGAAACATGAAACAACAAGCATCTGTCACCTCAGCAGCATGGAGATGACACAAGTCATCTGGATTTCATCAGCTGTGTTCAGCCATGTGTTGGATTAATGCCAGTCTGTGATTTTGTTCAAAAAATATTCCTTTGGATGCTCCTGCAATGTCTAAGGGATGGAAAACGTGCACAATTTTACACCTGCAGGAGTGGAGAAAGCATCTCTTCCACTGATGCATTTTTAGTGCTCTGCCCTCTCTCACCAAATCACATATCAGGAGGATCTTCCATCTCACTGCCAGAAACTGTAAGTCACAGGGTGCCCACCCTCTGCTACCCGCGAGCCTGATCTCTGCATGTGGTTGGCAGACGTTCCTCTTCCTCTGAGAGAGGGGAAAAAACACAGCACGAAAGTGAAGGGGCTGAGGCTGCCTTTCAGTCCCTTGGCCGCTGGCTGATTTTTGTTGGATGGAAGCATGACAATAAAGCAAAGGCTCAGCCCAAGGCAGAGTTCTTTGGACCAAATTCACCCTGGCACAAAGCGAGAGCAGCTCCCTTGAGGAGCTGTACCTGCCTACATGTTGCATGCAGTATTTTCATCCTGCAGGCTTTGTTCACACACTGCAGAAGGACTGCTTCTCTGCTGCTTTGGGGTCATTCGAGGGACAGGAGAAAGTGAAATCTTCTGACCTTCAGTACAAAGGAGGAAAATGAGCAAATGCCTGCAGATCTCAGAAAGGGACGAAGATGGTGTTACCTTCCCCATCGCCGTATGCCCCTGCCCCACTCCCCCCCTCCACAACCCTCACTTCCCACCCCGACCTCCGAGCAGGACAGGGCTGTGGCTTGGGCCTCACAGGCCCAGTCTGGGCCGCAGGCCGACTGCAGCAGTGAGTGGGACCTGGAGCTAGAGCGGGGACTTGCTGGGGCTCGCCGCTGTCAGAAGTAGGAGAGAATCATAGCAAAAACCTGTGAGCACATTTAGGTGCTGTGCAAAGGGGAAGTCTCTGGAGGTGGTTTAGCGGACTCAAAGGGAACAGCAAACGCTTTTGGCATTTCCTCGCAACATAGTGCATGGGAATTGCTTCAGCTTTTGGCAACAAAGTGTGTATTTCAATGAGTTAACCTATTTTCTCTCTGTGATTTCTCTACAAATAGGCTCAGTTGTTTATAATTTCCTTTTTTCAGTTAGACCATAAATGTTTTATATGAACACACTTCTGCCTATGCATGCTTCTGAATGCTGTATGGCTTTAGCCTTGGGTGTTTGCTTATCCTGACTTGCTCCATGTTCTCTCACTGCTCATCTAAACAACAGAAGTTATTTTTCTTCTGTACCGTAAGAGCGAGCCTGAACAGATGGAAAGTTCGTTTGTTACTGTGTTGCTGAGAGCATATGAGTGACCACCTAAAAGATCCACATTTTAGACAAGAGGGAATGCATTAATTTCCCCAACAAATATTTAGGCTGTTGTTAACCTGTTGCCCAAGGAAATCAAAGCACTCCCTGCATTACATCAATTCTCGCAGAACTCTAGTGTATTCTACCCATGTTTTACAAATAAAAAACATGGAAGAAAGAGGACATCAGTGATTTGTCTTGGCTCACACAGACAGAAGTTGAAGAAAAAGCAAAGAATTGAGGCATATTTTGCTGCCGTGGAGTATTCTTTAGCAGTGAAGCCATTCTTTACTTTTCCAAAATGTTGCCTTCTGATAATTAATGAAATAACACAATCATAAATCAGGGATTTTTACTTTTGCTTTTTTATTTATATAGCTAACTGGGTGAGATTTAGATGTAGGTCAAACACGGAACTCGCTGAATTCATCCAGTGCTTGCCCCATCTGCTTTTCTGAAGAAAAAACAGTGCCTGTCTGCCTGTCTGCTTGTGCTTGCATACTCTCAATTTTTGCTTTCTTCATAATTAATTCCTTTGCTCATATTTCACTAATCGAATATGTTCTATAGATCAATTTTCATTACATTGCATTTCTGCCTCACTGGTTATGAGGAATGAGCCATGAACTGCAGACCATATCTCATCCTGGCCAGGGGAGATAATCAAAGAGATGGTTTGATCTGCTTCCTATACATACGGTACCACACTGCAGCTCACTCTAATGACTTCATGCAGTGATTCTCCCTTGGATTCAGAACTATGGCGAAGCAAATGACATCCCTAATCTTTTAATTAGAATGTTTTCATTTGACTCATGTGAAGTTAGACTTGGTCATACACAAACACAAACAGGACATTTAGCAGAGGGAGGTTCTGAACATTTTGTAAAAATTGTCAAGAGCCTCTGTTGAATGTTGGTACTTTTGAAGAAAAAAGAAGCGCTGTTTTACAATGCTGCCAGAGACTTATCTGCAAATCAGAATGCTGCAGTCTATTGTGCTTCAAGGTTATGAGAACACAGCTGTGACTAAGTTTATCATCTGCCATCTACTTTGGACTCTTTCGGCATATCAAAGCAGTGGTTTACTATGCAATGTAGTCCACTTTGGGAAACCCAAATCACTCAAAATTATTATCTTTATTTGGAAGCCAGCAGATTATGGTTCTTTTTACTTGATTCTGGGAACTGAACATACACGCTTCAAAGTTTAAAAGTCCTGAGTAGTAAAATGTCCTGTCCATCCCACCCACCCCCCTTCTTTTTCTCTCACTGAAGGTTAATGTAAGATCACAGCAACAGATACACTGGACCAGACCCAAGGTCCAGCTAGCCCAGGATCCTGTCTCTGGCAGTAACAAATACTGCATACTTTGGGAAAAATATAAAAATAGGCAGTAATGTAGTGACATTCTCCTAATATAGTTATCAGCCTTCTGTGACTGTAGCTCAGGGAATGCCTGGACTAGAAATGGCATCTTTGTGTTCAATGGCCCCTGAGGATTTTTCTTCCATTAATGTATTTAGTCAATTTTAACCCTTTTAAGCATTATGGATCCCTAACTTCCTGTGGCAACGAGAGCCACAGTTTAGATACCTGTTGGGCAAAGAACACATTTGTTCTTGCGTACGTTCTCAGTCTGACACCTAGAAACTTCATGTTTTACCCCAGTTTCTTTAGATCTGGGAAAGAGAAAACCATCATTCCCAAATGACCTTTCCAGTGCCACCCAGGACTTAACAGAAGTTTTTGCCCTTTCTCCTAGCTGTAGCACATCTATTTGTCACTCCTTGAACAGAAGTTTTGCCACATCTTTGATCTTCCTCATTTTCTTTCTATGTAGCTCTTCCTCTGCTGTTAAATTCTTTCAGCTACAAGTGTGGGAGGGAAACAAAATCTAGATGCACCACGGACCTACATATAGTATGTCATAATGACAAATAGCATAATAATGTGCAACTCACAATAAAAATGGCAAAAATTAACAACACTGAGAGTGGAAGCAGCACTGCTGACCCATTAGCAATTGAGGAGAATACACAAAACTTGGTTTAGATGGTACCGTACAAGTATTTTACTTGCATTCGCAACTTCACTTCCATGAACTGAAAAACAGTCACTTGTCAGAAAATCACTACAACTATTTTAGAAATTTCAGGTCTTAGCAAAATGATGAAAATATTGAAAACTCCAGTCTGACATGTCAATTTTAGATCAACCTGCACTGATCTACCACTTAGGGTTTCAGTCTCAAATTTTTGCTTTCAACTCATCAAACTGGTAGTATTCCCAAGCTTCTAAATGAAATATATCTAGTTCAGCCTTGGCCTTTCAACTCAACACAACGCAGTCCCAGCCTGCTTTTGCCTTCATGGTTGTGTTGCGGACTCAGCCCCACTTCCTAACCTCAAGTGCCTTGAGCAGCCTGGCAATGACAGGCGTATACGTGACCTGTACTTCTCTCTTGGGTCTTTGTCTGCTTGAAACAGTGAGCTGGAGAGCAAAAGGAGCACGCAAAGGGCAGATCGCCTGCCCAAACACAGTGGCTCAGGCCATGGCAAATCTTACCTTCATTACAATACTCTGTGTTACGTGACGCTGAAGGAAGCTTGCTTTTCTGGACAGCTAGTTTTTAAAACACTGTAGAGTCAGATGGGGAGGAGGATTTGACAGATTTTGTTGTTGTTGTTGTTGTTGTTTTTTCTGACGTTTACTTCTCACAGAGCACGTGGAGCAATAAAAAGCAATAGCTAGTGTTATTCTGTATCTTTCTATGGAGCCTCATTAGTATCAGGCCATCCGTGGCACCCAGAGTTATGAGTACTATTTGTTTAACTAAATCATTACAATCAGTGCCTTTCTGGGCAATCTGTAACAAACATAGCTGTGTAGTTCTCCTCTTCCTTCCTCCTACCACTGCTACTCCTGGCTTTGCTCCCAGACAATTCTCCTCTTCAATGCAGAAGATGTCCTTTATTACAAGTCAAAAGCAACACATCCCAACAATTAAAAAACATTAGCAATGATAATTTTTTCTTGTTCCTCTCTAGTTTGAGGCTACAATATACATTCTGTCTCCACGACAGCTATACTCACATTCAAACCTCCAGCCCAACAAGCAACACAACAAAAGAATTGTATTTCTTTGCCTGCAAATAAATAATTAAAAACAGAGTGATGTTTTTAAGAGATGAGAATAATCTGACTTTCCTTATTATCATCATCAGAAATTGGAGGCTATTTGAGAATACGGGCCAACACATTTATGTGTGCCAAATCCTAACAAAATCCTGGAGTTATTTAGGTGTCTCCTTCGATTTCAGGATGTTGGACAACTAACTGTTTTTGAAGTAAGCTTAAACAAGGCTTGAGGAATTAAGTTTTTATATCTGAGAGCACAATTCATATTGAAACTCCGCAGGCACAAAGCATAGTGATTCTCCTCGGCTTGTTTGAAAAGCTCTGTTCATTTTTTTTGCTCTCAGTAGAAACTGGGGATGCCAGCCCATCCACGAAGGATGTGCTGAGATGGAGGTTCCAGCTCAGATCAGTAACGTAGCTGTCACGTCCACCAGCACTGCTCCTTTAGCACAACCGCAAGGCCAGAACTCCTGGAATCCGCCCTTTGTAATTCTCCAGACTCATGCTTTCCTGCATTTGTGACAGCATTTCAAAATGAATTTGAAATATATATTTGAAACATATATAATATCCCATATAAACAGAACCACATTCATTGTCTATGTCAATCCACCTTTTATCAGAGATCTCTACTGTCTGTTTAAATACAATCACTTTGTTTCTGAACTCCCTTTGACTGAACCAATACATGAGTTGCCAGAACTTCTGCACAGGTTTCCATCTTATATAAATGACATGCCTGGGTTTTCGACCAAACCTTGCAGTCATAACTTTGATCAGCTGCCAGGATATAGACCTCCTCTTCTTTTTTGTGTTACTGGGATGGTATGAATATTTATAATTTTATGTAAATGAGAACCAGAGAGCTTTTTAAGTTCAGCAGTGATTGTATTTGCTCAGGAGTCTGGTATTTCTTCCTTATTTTCTTTTATGACTGTTCCTCACATATGTTTAACTTAAAAATTTACTGATTTGTGGGAGAGAAAGTTGCTTGTGGAGGTGGGTGCTGATTATGCAAATTGGTAAGTCCTCTGGGAAATGGTTTAGTCACTTGCCATTAGTTTCTTTATTACCCAGTGTAATGAATGAAGAGTTACTGGTTTGAACACACATTTTCAAATGTAATGTCTAATAAAAAAATCACCTTTTATACAGAAAAAAAAAAAAAATGTGAACCACTTGTGGAAAATCTACAGCCTGAAAAGAAAACATGTTAATTTTCATTCTACTGTTAGTCACTATTATGTGACAAAGCCAAATGCGCATACATGGATAGTGCGCAGAATTAATTTTGTAGAGAACAAAGAAACACATGGTGGCAGGGTGAACAGGGATGGGGCTTTTCAATGCTCTGCTGACTGGGACATTCAGCCCCCTGGACTCTCCCACTGTTACAAGACTCACTAAGACCTGATCCAGCCCTGTAAACACTGTTCATTTACTTCTTACATGGCTTGTTTCTATGGTAATACTAAAACTGGAGATTTCTAATTACTTGTGATTCCTTACTTAGAAATATCAGTGTCAGATGTCATAAACTGAACCA
The DNA here is from genome assembly GCA_013399715.1 of Alectura lathami. NCBI lineage: Eukaryota > Metazoa > Chordata > Aves > Galliformes > Megapodiidae > Alectura > Alectura lathami. The sequence goes on from VXAV01001900.1 coordinate 17,756, forward strand.
TTTTGACCCATGATGCTAGCTAAGGGTATTACTTTGCATCTGGGTGTTGCAGTGCTTCTTGCTGTTGTGGTTGCCTCAAACAGCCTTGGCTTAGGAGAAAAAAAGGTATTTTTGAGAGTAGATGGTTCCTTACTTTACCCTTTATACTTTACCCTTTACGTCACTGCTTCCATTCCTAATGGCGATGGGAGGAACATTGCCATCTGTCTCCAGCATCAGATGTGGACAATGTTTTCAAAGTGTCTCTCGACAGTGAGATGTGCACAATGTTTTCAAAGAAACATCACCCTCCGAGTCAGGTGGGCTGATGCAGAAGAAAACCTCTGTAAAAGCAAAGTGTGTTCAACATGAGTTTCAGCTCAGCTTCCTAATTATTCCTTCAGGGAGCAGAATTTCTTCCAGGTGTAAGGAGGATAAGTCTGGCCCTTTAAAGCCGAAGGTTTTCTGACTTTTATATGGTTTGGGGGGCACCTGTGGAGGATGAGGAGACCTTGTACGATGGCACCACATGGCCATTAGCAATCATTTTGTCAGACCTTTGCAGCATTTTCTGAGGCAATTCAGCAACTGCAGTTCCCATGGTGCATTAGGGGCATGGGGGAAAGCTTCACACTCTGTTAGGTACTGTCTGCTCCGTGAGGTGCCACAGACACTGTCTGCTCAGCCATCTGCTTGTGTCCCACACACATCGCTAGGAGCCCACCTCCGCACAGAATCATCGAATCACAGACTCAACCCATCACCACTGTGGCCTCTAAACCATGTCCCTAAGTGCCACATCTACACATTTCTTGAACACCTCCAGGGATGGAGACTCCACAGGAGAAGCTTCCAAGGAAAGGAGATCTCCAGCCTCATGTCACCACTCCTCACTTTCATAGGGGAATATAGTGTGTTCCCCTAATTGTCACCTGCAAATATCTCTCTGCTGTTGATGACAAAGATCAAATTAATCTTGAGGAGTTTGCCTATTTCCTGACTTGTGCAATGGCAATCCAATCCAGAATTCAAATGGCATTGGGAAAGCAGCCACGGGCCTTGCAAAGAGCTTTCACATTTGACAGACCCTGGAAGATTTAACCATCCCAGTTTCATCAGAAGAGCAACTTAATTAGCTGAGCTTTCACTGATGGAAATTTCTTCTGCAAAATGAATGAGAATATTCCCAGATCCTGAAAGTTTAAGGTCAGAGAAGAGATGGAAGAGATTGCCCAGAATGAACTTGGGCATCCTTGTGCAAATCAGGTATTTGGCAAACATTCAAGAAAGCACCCTAGTCAGGAAAGCATTTAGGTGTGGGTTAATAGGAAGTGCGTGCTTAGAAGCTGTCATGTAAAGGACTTCAGCTGACAAGTGCTGTTGCACTACCCTCAGCAAAGAGTTTGCCTATAGCATCTATTTCTTCAAACGTTGCTGATTCACTAGAAATGAATACATTTCTCACCACTATCAGAATATTTCAGCGTGAGAACAACCCCCCCACCACCCCAGGGAGAACCATTTTAAAAGGCCGCATTTGGGTCTGACCTCATGATAGTACCCCTTAAATTAAATGCGCTCTTAAAAGTCATTCATTCATACCAGTAATATGGTATATCAGGGCCACAGCAAGGTTAGATAAGAGGGATTGCTCTCCAGGGATACTGGCAGAGTGGGCAAATATGTAGATACGGCTAAGAACATAATTTTTAATGCTGAGACAGGCCTGAGGTAATTATTACTTAACACTGTCCTTCCCCGAGGCAAGCACATTAGGTACAATGCGTGAAGGGAGGATTGTACCAAAAAGTCTTGCTTTGGCCCTAGTAGAAGTAATATTAGGACAGCAACAGAGGTAAATGATTGTATCCTGCATGACCCAAGAATTGCTCTATTCAAATCTACCTTTGAGCAATACCACATAAAAGGTGATGAAATCTGTATGCCCTTGAGTCAGACATGTCAGAATTACCCCCCTACTGATTTATGTTTCACAATAAAATATTAAGAATGACAGTTGATATATCACTTCTGTTGCACACATGCCATGTAAAATGGGCTGCGTGACTCCAAGCGAACAATTTAACAACCTAGCTTACCACTAATGAATTTGTGGGTTTTTTTTGTTGTTGTTTTAGTTTTTTGTTTTTGTCAAGGTTTCAGCAGGGTTTCAAGGTTTCAGAAGTTTCAGAAGAACTTCCATGAACGTACAGTACAATGTATTGATCACATTATCATGTTGACACAATACAGGGTAAAGCTTTCAGAGCCCCCTTCCCTCCTGAAGATCTGGTCTGCTCTCCACAGCTATTGTAAGAGAGAGGTAGTGGAAGCACTGTATTTGATGAGGCCATGGGCGCTTCCAAGAGCTGCATCCCCTGTGGGACCCAGCAGTGTGTAAGGCTGCACACTCATAGCATGAGTGGCGGACAGTATAGTGGAACCATAGAATCACAGAACCATAGAATATCCCCACTTGGAAGAGATACACAGGGACTTTTGAGTCCAGCTCCCAGCCCCATACAGGACCACCCCAACCCCAAACCCTGTGTCAGAGCGGTGTCCAAATGCTCCTTGAGCTCCAGCGTTTTGGGGCCGTGCCCACTGCCCTGGGGAGCCTGTTCCATGCCCACCACCCCCTGGTGCAGAACCTTTCCCTAACCCCCAGCCTGACCCTCCCCTGACACAGCTCCATGCCGTTCCCTCGGGTCCTGTCGCTGTCCCCAGAGAGCAGAGATCAGCGCCTGCCCCTCCGCTCCCCTGGGAGGAAGCTGTAGGCAGCCGTGAGGCCTCCCCTCAGCCTCCTCTGCTCTGGGCTGCACAAACCCAGGGCCTCAGCTGCTCTTCACATGTCTTGCCCTCTGGACCTCTGGATCTTCACAGCCCTCCTTTGGATGCTCTCTAATAACCTTATGTCCTTCTGACACTGTGATGCCAAACCTGCACCCAGTGCCTGAGGTGAGGCCACAGAGCGCAGAGCAGAAGGCTGCAGGTTGAGCTGGAGCTGTGAAGTGACCTTCGTACTGGCTGCCAGACCAACTTCTGTAGGTGCAGGGCATGCTTACCTCCTGCTGACTGTATAGAGCCTCCTGGGAAGGAAGGGGTGTCTGAACAGAGCTGAGGCACACTGGGAGCACTTGGGTTAAAAAGTAGAACTCAGTGAATATACTAACAAACCCAGGAGACAAGGCCATTGTTTCCTGAGGATTTCCCCAGATGTTTCTAGATATTGAGTTGTAAGTTTTGACCAAATGCAACATTTTGTAGGAGATTCTTATGGATTTGGAGAACAGCTGGTCAAGTGAGGGAGGGGAAAAAAAAAAAAAAAAAAAAAAAAAAAAAGCTTAGAAAAGCTTTATTCAAGTTAAGATGGAAATGCAGTAATGCAGTACAGGAGGGGAAAAAAAAAAAAAAAATCTGTCTTCCAACAGGTTCTACAAATTGACACTTTACCCAGACTGTGACATTTAGGAAGTGCCATTACTTATCCTGAGATTTTTTTTTTTTTTTTAATGTGTTCCCAAAAGAAAAGCTGCAGCTGTATATTATAACAGAGGCTGTTAATTTCAAGACTTCACATTTGTTTTACTGGGAAATATATTGTGCATTTTGGCTAGTGTAAACAGAAATCAGTAGTCAGGAATCCCTTTCTGTAGTTAATGAAGTAGTAAATGAAGAAACAGAGAAACATCTGCAAGTGGAAATGCTAAGATTTTTACTCAGATAGATGGCTTTGGAGTATGTCTTTGCTAGAAGCATCACTTTTTCCTATGGGTTGTGTCATGCATAAGAGTCAAAGCTCATGGACAAGCATCTAAATCAGTTATGCATTAGAGAGACTGACGTCCTTTTTGTTCCTCCTTTCTTTAGCTGCACTCACCAATGAAGATGATGAAGATAATTAATTACAGCTATAAAGAATGAAAGTGAAAGGGCCATATTCCCTCCTCAGCCATGACCCTGCACTGGATTAACATCAGGGAGGTTGCAGGGTCAAAGGAGGTCAGGAAAAAGCCTTTGGTAATAAATTACACCAAGATTATGTCCTATAGCCTAACTGCAACTCTTCCATCAGTGATTAAAGATCAAGTGTAAAGAGCTCTTAAAAAAACTGAAAGCCATCATTTCTCCCTGCAAGGAAAGTGTGGCTGAAGATGGATGTGTTTCCCTAACGCTCTGCAGGGACAGACGGTTCAGCAAACCCCATGAGTGCAGCGGCCTTTTCTGTGTCAGGGAAGCCCTGAGCAGGTCACAGATGTATTTTTAGGTGCTCCTCTTCCTGGTTTTGGAAGAAAGTTAAGACAAAAGCATGTTGCTTTGCCCCTTCCCTTGTCAGTTTGCAGTCATCTTCTGCAGTCATTACTTGCTGAACAGGAATCCATATGTGAGCTGCAGAGCAAGTTTTGTTAAGGGATAACTAGTTAAGGAATCTAGTTTTAGGGATGTGAAAAAATGATCATTTTTAAAACAGTTTTGGTAGGTAAATCCAGGTGTCTTAGCCCACCCCACCATTCACTGTTCCATCTGGCATCATCGGTGGAACATGGTAAATAAGTTACACAAAGCCAATCAGGTTAGCGTCACTGGCCACAAACAGATTTTTCACCTGATACAGGCACCCCTTAGTGCTGGGCACTTACGTGACCCAAACTCCTGTCCGCCAGGGGAAGCAAAATCTGCTGGAGAGGGACTATAACAAAAAAAAAAAAAAAAAAAAAAAAAAAAAAAAAAACTGTTTCTGCAGCAGTGGTCCTTTATGTTGGTGACCTGCAGCTAAATCTGCAGATGACAGGTCTCCTGGGGCAGCAGGTCTCCTTGTGGGCACTTAGACAGGACAGGTCTCCTGGGGCAGCAGGTCTCCTTGTGGGCACTTAGACAGGACGTGCTCAAAAACGAAGGGACATTTTTTACGCTTAGCTTTCTCTCATTGCTCCTTGCTTCACTGCGCAGCCTCTCTCCTGCACAATGAAGATAACCGAGTTCCTATGCCGTTGGGCCACATGCTGATGAAAAAATCACTCACCAGGAGCTCAGGCGCTGCTGTGTGGAGTTCCAGAAACCATACAAAAATAGCATATCTCTTGATCTAAACACTCTGCTAAGCGCAGCGCACAGATGCAGTAAAATCCTTTAATTGTTCCATAGACACAAAATTAGATTTCATATCAGGATTAGGAAGAAATCTGGCAGTTCTCAGACCCTACCAAAAAAAGCCAGGAAATTCCTTTGACTCTGAATGGCAGGTTTTTGTAGTGTTGGTTACTGTGAGCCTGCCTCAAGCCCCAAACCGTGCCCTGCAGAGCAGGTGGCCCTGACCCATGGGGTGGTGGTGAACCCCCCATGCGCCTCAGCTTTGGCACAAGGCAATGGGAACAGCTGGAGACCCTTAGGGTTCCCCCATCTCCGTTGCCAGGCTGTCCTGTCCCTCAGTTCACTGGGACAGCCAAGCTGCCATGCTGGGTCTGTATGGGATCTGTGCATCCCCAGGAGCATGGGATCCCAAAATGCACACAGCAGGAGAGGTCCCAAATACAATAGGGAAGATTCTGGGTCTCAGTTCTGTGCATTCACATGGAGCTGCTCAGGAGGGAACTGTGCTTGTCTCCCCGAGCAGACTGCTTTCCCCTGTCTAGAACAAGGGGCCACAGCAAATTCAGGCTATTTTGGAACTAGACGATCTGTGAGGTCCATTCCAACCCAAGCCATTCTATTTATTTCAGAGGTCTGGAGCTTTTCCATCCCTATTTTTACTTTTTTTCCTCATCTGAGCCTGTCCTAACTTAACATCCAGAGGGAAAGATCAGGTTGCATTAAAAGGAAGGGAACGATCCGCGCTCTTTCTTTTTCTCCGAGCCGTGGTTTACGATTACCACCACAAAAATAGGAAACACATCCTACACAGATCTCCTCCCCCGGCGTTTACGGCCGCATGACAGAGCTCGAAAACACAAACACCGTGCTCCACGTGGGCAGGGCTTGAACAAGAGCCCATCTGCGGGCTCCGCGCTGAGACAGGGCCCCGGCAGCTCCCCAGGGCTGCCTCGCGTGGGAGAGCAGGTGGGACGGCTGCGGCGCGGGGGAAGAGAATAAAGTGCGCGTGTGTGGGCACCGAGCCGGGGCTGGCACCAGGGCAGGGCACGGCGCGGAGGGCAGAGAGCTGCGGTGCGGGGCCGCCGGGAGCGGTGCCCGCGCGGTTCACGTGGCACC
>VXAV01001900.1:33138-56920 GCA_013399715.1 Alectura lathami
TTTTTTGTAGCAAACAGAGCACAGGAGAAGTTGACAACATGTTCATCTTGCCTCAAACTTTATTACAGGCTGAGTTTCTGGGTGGGTTGAAGGGTGGGGCCAGTCATTTAGCTACGCCCATGGTGAGGTTTATAAAGGGAAGGTTTCCAGGGGAGCCCTTTTCTATCCGCCTTAGACAACTGTCAGTTTTATTTATCAGGTTTTTATTTTAAAACAAATTGTTGATATGTCACAGCCTCGTAAAGACTCCCACGGTGGGGATGGTCCTCTAAGTGTGTCCTTGAAACAGCGAAGTAAGGTAAGTCATGAAGTCAGCTTTACTACCTTAGTTCCTTTCTATGTATAATGCTTCTGAGGCAGAGGCCTGAGTGCTCCTGTCATTTCAAAGGGCTGTATTTTCTTTGCCATGTATAATTGGAGTTTTGCTCTCCATAGTTTAGCATTCCTGTAATGCTAATTAAGGAGGGGAAAAAACAACCTTGAAAAACATCCCAAAACTTATTAGAGTTGGGGGAGGTTGCTGTGTCATAGGTTGATCAGGTCTTGAAGACTGATGGCTGTGAGGGCTGATTTGGACCACCTGTCTACAACACTGAGGTTATTGTGGTTTTTGTTATTGTGCTGCTGTTTGTTAGCCACCCCAGTATTAATTTCTCAAACATACCAATAAAAGATATGCTATGCTTAATTGCATAATTGCTGTGGCTTAGTCAGGACTCTTTGATACGCCCAGGAATCCTGTCATTATTCTGGTTTATATTGTATCACAGTTTCCTTTTATACACCTGCACATGAATGCTTACAAGCTATTCTGTTCAGCAGAGGTCTCCTGAGTTACTGTAAATGTCCCTAAATGAAATTAGGTGCTACTAAGTCTTGCTGCTGTTGAACATGGGCACTCATGTTGGTGCAATGCTTTTCTAGACACCTGTATCTGTTTACAAAATATCTGGGTGAAAACGTTCACAGTCATAGAATGGCCAGGGTTGAAAAGGACCTCAAGGCCCATCCAGTTCCAACCCCCCTGCAGAGAGCAGGGTTGCCAGCCACTAGACCAGGCTGCCCAGGGCCCCATCCAACCTGGCTTTCATCAGTTGAAGTCAAATGTGTTGCCTAAGAAAGGATCGCAGCAATGTAGGGTGTGCAGCTGGGATGTACCAAGAATGCTGGCCAGCATAAAAATCCCACTCTCACTGTACTGGTTGCCTAGCTCTGGGCTTATTGGCGGTGTGATGATAAAGCGTGGTTGTAAGGAATTGGAAAGAGGAGGATGAATGCTGAAAATACTTTTCTGGGGCTCTCATCAGGTAGAATGGTTGAAAGTTTGGCCTTATTAAAAAAAACCCCATAGGCAACCAAAGATGGGTATTGGAAAAGTTGACTTTCCTCCAATCACTTCACCTGTTGCCAACTGGATTACATTTTGTGAGCCTTCAATTTTGATAGAATGAAGTCACATTTTATTTTGGTTTTTCAGTCATTGCTCCCAAAGCATGGGAAGTATTTGAGGGTCACTATCTACTAGTTTTCCTGCGAAGTAGAGATAGGCTTACTACCAAATGCTACAAAAGTAACCAGAGTCCTGGTTTCCACAAAACTGGTGGTGTTGATGGGTTCCCTTTTTTCTAGCTGTAAGCAAAATAGTGAATTAATGTAGCTGGCAAAAAATGCTGACTGACAGCCCCTCGGGCAAAACGGAATGATGCAAGTTGGAGAGGCTGTCAGAGCATTTTGACTGTGTGTGCTTAGTAGACAGGAGAAAATAAATGGATCCTAAGTCTGAGGAGACACGTTTCCCACCTTGATAATGCTGTGGTTTTGCTTTGGAGCTGTTACTGTCAATACAGAACTGGTAGGATGCTTGAGCAGTGTGGTCATTTCCGCTTTTTGCCATGTGTTTTTACTGATATGTGACAAATTTGGCTGTGCTGGGTTGTGGTGGGAGGAGGCTCACTGGACAGCAGAGCAGCATCCTGCGGGGGAGCCTGCTTGGCCTTATCCAATGCCATTCTTCCGATATTTTGGCGTGCTGTGGTTAGATTCTTCATGGGTATTTTTAGGTGCATTGGGTTTATTTTAAGTGTCTTTCAAACTGGTCTATTACCAAACTATTCAAAATATTTGCTGTTACTTTTGGTTTTGTGAGAGGAAGGAAGAGGAAAATACTGTCAATACTTGCAGAGAATTATAGATGCCTCTGCTGATTCTTCTGTGGTAGATTATTTACTGTGTTTGAATAAATTTAGATACATTTTCAATAGCCTATTTTTGAGTAGCCGAACTGCAAATGTAAGGGTGCTGTCTTCCTCTCCTGATTTTGACCTTTGAAACATGTTTGTACTAAATGCAGGAAGTCCACAAAAATGACTTCTTGGTGGTAAGCTGTGTAATGAAGAGGCAGATGGCCAATGAAAACCTTTCAAAGAATTATTTCTTTGGGGTGGTGCATGAAGAATGGCACAGGCAGCTGGGTGGCTCTGGATGGGTATTTTGTTAATGCTCTCCCATTTGCTATCAAAAGTTTCAAGCATAAAACTGTATCATATTTGGGTGGATGTCAAAATTAAGTTCTGCTCTGGACTTCCCTTCCCTGACCCATGTATGGCAGCACGTGAGCATTCAGAGCTGAGCTGGGGGAGGCGTGAGGTGGCCTGCATGGAGTTAGCCCTGGCAGGCGCAGAGGGTTAGTTGTGGGGAAGGGGTGGCATGGGTGGCCTGAGAGGGCCCAAGGGGATGGGAAGGGTCCCAGGAGGATGGGGAGGGCAGAGTGGGTGGAGACAGGCCTTTCTGAGACTGCCCAGCCTTTAAACCTTACTGGCTCTGAACAGTCTTCAGTGGCTCTCCTCATTTCCCATCATCTCTTCTGCTGCTACCAAGAAACTGAGCTTTCTAACTCCTAGATGAGGACAGAAACGCATTTTATCTGTACTCCTGAGTCAGCCAAAGTTGGTTTTAATTGCACCGTTGAGAAGACCTGAGCTGGCCCTGCTTAGCTGGGCGCCTTGCTACCTTATGGCTCAAGAGGCCTCTATGGATTCTCCTGATCAGCTGCGGTTGGTTTAGATTTTGAGATCCTGAAATTAGAGGCGTTCTACAGATCCTAAAATCATTGCAGTTCCCTCAGCATGACTAGGTTTCCTTAGCAGTAATTTTTCCCAGGGCACTGTGTCAGGAAGGAGGAAAGTGTCAGCTGTCCTCCTCTGCCCTGGGTTAGCTCAAGTCAAACCAAGTTGCTGAGGTTAAACAAGGTGCTGCCTCTTGTAGATCTGAATTTTTGCTGTTTCTTTGTCCACATGACAATCATGCAAATAAGCAACATCTCCCATCGTGAGGCAGGAGCCTGAAGTTCAGCTCCTCTGTGCTTTGTGAGAGCTGAAAGGGGAGTTGCAGTGGTAACAAGGAAAATTCTCCTTAGGTAACTGAGATCTTGAGAGGTTTTATTTGTGGCTGTGTATAAAATAACAAACTGAGAAAGAAATGTGACTGTTAGTCAGATGTCCCTTGACCTGAAATAACTTTTGTGAAGTATGCAAGATGCTTGAAGGCCACACCACGCAGGGGATACGATCAGTGCTGTACCTATGTCTTCAGGGTGATGTGTTGTCTGCTGCAGAAATAATCCTTCATTGGGGTGCAGGCTGCAGGCAACACATGATCATGCTGGAAAACCAGACAGAGAAATGCTATGATGGGCTTGTCAAATGACAGGGAGCTTATTATGTAGCTGTGGACCAACAAGAACTATTTGTCTGACCGATGGCAGTGATGTCTTTTGTCCTCCTTTGAAAGGAACGCATGGCTACTGGTACAGTTTCTGTCCATTAAAACAATGTGGCACAGAGGAGTTGTCGCTGCTTTGTTCCCTGTGCATTAGTGTGAAAAATTCAAAGTGTTGCCCTGCTCTGAGTGAAGATCTTATTTAAGGTTTTATTGAATTTAGTGGTGCACAATAAGATAAAATATGTAGGTTATGCTGCAGCCTAAATGCAACCATTTAAATACTCTGACAGGGATATAGGGGCTGTTATTTCCTGTATGTGTCCTGCTGTGCAGTATGGTGTTTAACTGTGTATTTTTTCATGGTGACTTGTTTACATTTGCCTTCTAAAACCTGCAACTGCAGAAAGAGGTTTGCTGAGAGCAATATCTGAGGTAGAAGAACCGCTTGGTGCAATTCTCCCTGTCCTCCAGCCCCAGGCACACAGGCTGGTCCTAGAGGAAGCCAGCGAGCCTGCTCAGGAGCAGCTGTCGAGAGCTGGGTGTTAGCCAGTGTCCCACCGCAAAGCTGCACTGGAGGAAAGCAGTGAAACTTTCCAGCTCCTTCCAAATTAACAAATCTGCCGGAGAAAAAGCAGCAGCTTGTGTTTCTGAATGTGTGGGTTTCTTAGTGTTGGAAAATTGTTATGCTGGCTTGCACATCCTGTTTTCCAGTGTGAAACTGTAGGAAAAAGGGCACAGGAGCTCAGCAAGAAGAGGCTATAAGCATCTGCACTAAGGAAAGCAAAAGTATTGCCATGAATGAAAATGCTTGGATTCCAAATGTAACGAAGTGTCGCCCTGATGAAGTTGAGATGGCTTCAGTTATGTTATTCTTTGCATATCTTGTATGTCAAAATATATTATTGTGGTCATTTTCATATTCTGGAAATTTAACTTCAGCATCAATTTGTCATCAAAAAAAGAGCAGGAGAGCTGAACCCTGGCAGTCCTCTTTAGGATATGGCAGTTTGTCTAAGCTGACACATTGCGCTTAGGGAGAGCAGAATAACGCTGAAGTAAGACGATGTGCCAGTGCTCTCGACACGCAAAAGGCATTTAGCTTGTTTGACAAGTTGCCAAACTTTGTCATTTGAGAGTGTTGCAAAGACTCCCAGCTGTCTGTACGCAAACAAAATATCTGGGTGAACTAGGATCTGTCCCAGTGAACGTCTCACCAGAAGTGACCTTGCGTGGCCTGGTGAGCTCAAGCACAAGTGCAGCCTGCTGCAGCCTCCTAATGATATTTGTGACCACGACAGCACTCCTCTGAAAACCCTGCCCGAGCTCAGTGAATGCCTGTTTGGGGTACAAGGATCTCATTTACAGCAGTCTCATTCAGAGCCCCAAAGTGCACGTTCACCTTTTGCACATGTATTTTACACCTAGCACTGTTTGTTACAGCTGTTGTGCATAAACACTTCAGCCAGCTGCCATCTTGGAGCCCCGGAACCAGAGCGAGTCTGTGCAAGACGAGAGGTGTGCTGAGCTGTCTGGGAACCTGTGGTCACTGCAAAGCAAAACATCTTCCAGGAGGTTGCCACCTTAAGGCACTAAGTATAGAAAGTGCCACAGTCTGGGAAAAGCTTATCTAGCAATGTTAACAGGGGCTAGGTTGTCTAGGACAGATTGGAAGTGCCTGAGGAGAAACAGGAAGAGCGGCTCTTCAGCACAACATTTGCTGTACGGGCAGCTTTGTGAAAGAGGGAAACCACTGTTTATGTTGAGAGAGAGGTGGAGTTCCCAATAAGGTTGGGTCAGACAGGTAGGTAGGCTTTATCGTAAAGTTCTCCATACAACAGGAGCAATCGAAAACAATTGGCAGTGTTTTGCTCAAAATCCAAGCTGAAAGACTTTGCCTTCTAGCTGTGAAAAATCGGCCAGTGTAGAAGTTCAGTCAACTACAAGGGAATAGTGGGCATGCAAATGGTGAATCTGTCCAGAGTATCCCTTTCTCCAGTTAAGTGGTGGCTTTTCTTGCTCAGTTTGGACAGCAAACAGAAAACAAAAGAATTGTTTGGGAAAGGCAGTGCAAAAAGTATCTACACTTAAACTGTATATACTACTGAAATGGGTTTAGTGCTCCTCCAGACCAGTGCTTGCGGGCAGTGTGCTGAAGGAAAAACACTTTTCAGAGCAAAATACTGGGGAAGCTGATATGGTGGAGTAACTCGGGAATTTCCCAGTCAGTTTTTATCTAGTGAGCAGCAGTGATGCACTTGTCTTCAACTTAGTGCATCAGTCTGTGTTCTGCAGCTTGTCTGGAGAATAAATAAAGAAAAATGATAATTCTTGTGAGTTTTGGACTGTAGCCTCCTGGTGGAAGTACTGCAGCTCACAAATGCAGCCCAGAAACTTCTGATTTGGTGAACTTCAAATACAAACTCTCCTTTCAGAACAAACCTATGTTAACTTGAGAGGTTGAAGACCAGCACCCAGCCTTGTGAACACGTTCCTGTGTGACTTGCTTTGATTGTGTAATGCCATAGACTACCTAAATGAGATAAACGCTGTCACCCTTATCGCACAGTCTGGAATGTTTTCCTTCAACTTGAAGCTCACAAGCTGTGATCAGGTGGCAACGTAATTGTAACTGAAGGAGTAGAAGGCTTTCCTGCAGATTTCAGATGCAGTCCTGCCTTGATGAACCTCTCCATGATGCTCTTTGTTTCCTTTGGTCGGGAGACATCTTCCTAGTTGCCAGTTCTAAATAGTTGATCCAAAATTTTTGTTGGTTCTGTGCTTCCGGTGTCAACTGTACGGGTCTTGCAATTTCACCTATATAAATTACTTGCATGGTATCGTTACCACAGTGCCCTCAATTTTCCATGCATTTTAGCTTTCCCAGTTGGCAGGCAGGATGCAAGGCTGTCCTCATTCATGATGTGTGTGCCAGCCTTCTGCCTCGTAGGTGAGGATGGCTGGAGGACTGGCTCAAAAAGTGAGGATCTGTCCACAAGCAGCTTGGAGAAGGCTTAAAACACGGGCCTCCAAAGAGTTTCACCTGGCTGTGAACACAGTCCTTTGAGCAGAGACTGGCACCTGGGACACCAGTCCCTTTGTGGATCTATGGAAGAAATGGCTCTTAAATACCACTTAGCAGAAGTGGCTGGTTGGTACTGATCAGGTGAAAATGAGACAGGGAGAACGCAAACCTTTCTGGCTGTTGGTTTCTCACTGGCTGTGTGGTGAGCTGTGTAGCGCAAGCAAGGTGCTGCTGCACCCTTCAGTGTACCTTCATCTGTCGTGTGAGCACCTTGTCTAACCAGGGGTTCACGGGGAGATTTCCACAAACTATGGCCTGACAGCCTTCATAGGTTTGTGCATCTGTAACTTACTGCAAGCAATCCATTCTGCTCACAGGAGAGAGGAGTCCAAGGATTCTTTAACTGCATCACCAGTACGATAAAGAGCAGAGGTTTTAGGTTTATATCTTAAATACAAATACATTGTGCATTTTATACCATAAATATACTTCTCCATTATATATTTACACTTTTAAGGAGGGCAATAAAAAAAATTTAGACTTTTTCAGCTCTTACCATCTCCACAGATACTGGAATTTATCATCCTTGAGTTAGTCCTATTTTTTTTTTGCTTGTTTGTTCAGGAATTTGAGGCAGAGAGACACCAGAGCTTTTAAAAGTGCCGACACTGATGTGTCAGTCCAGTACCCCAGCTAGGGCTCTGTTTCCTGGGTGAAACATACAGGCAATGAACAGGCTGCAGTTGTGATACTGTCACACGGAAACGTAGGATGGTACAAGTTGAAAGAGGCCTCTGGAAGTTGTCTGGTCCAACTCCTGTTGGACCTAATCCCGATAGGTGAGGTTGCTCAGGGACTTGGTGAGCTCTGAACGTCTCAAAGAACAGCCTTCACATCTTCTGTGGGTCCAATATTCAACAACCCTCATGCTAAAGACACTTTTCCTAACATGTAATCAGGGTTTGCCCTGCTGAAACTTGCCTGTTGTCTCTTGCACTGCCAATGTGTGTTTTAGGAAGGGCCTGGCCCAATCTTCTCTACGCCCTCCCCTCAGGTAGCTGTGGGCTGCAGCAGGACGTCACCCCACACCCTGAGCCTTCTCTCCATCAGGATGGACAAGCCCAGCTCCCTCAGCCTCTCCTTCTGCACCGTGTGCTCCAGCCCCTAACACCACCTGGGTGTAGTGGGCTGGGCTCCAGTGTGTCTATGACTGTTTGATCTGGTTTGTGGCTCTCCAGGTTGCTGGCATGCAGCCTGCCCAGTCCCACAGGGCTATTCCCAGGGATGAGCATCTGCACACTTGCTTTCCAGCCCATGCCTAGCTCTTTCCTGAGCTGAAACAGGCACATGCAGTGAATGCTGTACTGTTCTGGAGATAATTTTTACTTTTTGAAGAAAGATGCTGTATTCCTCATCTTAGCAGAGGTCGCTAGTCCTGAACATGCCAGCAGCAGGGTGGTGCTTTGGAACAGAGGATCGGGAAGAGCTTTATCCCCCTCTGTGTGGACATCTAACTGGTTTGTGCTGAATACTCTCTGATATGCTTATTTTCCTTCACTTACTGCAAACAGATCTGAAAAACAAATGTCACAAGAGAGGGGGATTCGGTCCATCTCATCTTACTCCCGATCCAAGCCATCTGCATTTTTCTTATTCATATCTAGAAGTGTAAGGCTTACAGTGCAGGATAACTCTGAAGTGCAAGTTAATTTCATGGCTTAAATGTATTTTAAAGCTTTTAAAACAACTTGTTTTTCTCAGTGTGTTCCTGGTCCTGAAGCTGGTACATCTTATATCCTTTGCACAGTTCTGCAAGTCCCTCAGTTGGCTGTGAACAGCTGCGCGACAGTTTCATGAACGCCATCTTTAGACACTTCCTACAGTGCTTGTTGGGCATGTTTGTTTTCAAAGAATGTCAGCCTGGGTATTTCAACATATTACGCTGTCAAGTCTCCTCCTGTTAACCTTCAGTTTTTGCTGTATTAAAAGAACTTTGTAAAATATGTCTCAGAACAGAACACAGGCACAGTGGGGTTTTTTTGTTGTTGTTTGTTTTGTTTTGTTTTTTTCCTCTGAATGTATACCTGAATACTTTTCCCCTGGACCTTATTTTAAATTGTAAGTTGCCAATTAGCCTATAAAAATTCAGCCACAAAATGCAGCCTAAAGCTGAACATAAGGAATGATGAATGTGCTGGAAATTGTTAGTATCCTGGACCAAAGCAGCTGCTGCTAGCTGCCCTCCACATCTCTTACTCCTTCCATTCTAGACGGGGAAAAGCTGATATGCGTGTGGCTCCATGCTCTCCAGGCTATACTTGAAGAGGAGTTGAACTGCTTTTAAAGCTCAACATTGCAGTCAGTGGGGTGACTCCCTGTACCCCTTTTTCATCAGCAATACCAGCTACTGAGTTCCTGCCCTCCTGGTTGTGCCCACCCAGCTGTTGGCTGGGCCATGTTGTGCCCTGAAATAAGGGACAGCCCCACATTTTTTAGGCTTGTTTGTTTGTTAAACCACAAACAAAAGGTAGTTTTGAACTGGAATCCCTTTTTAGGTTTATCTCACATAGTTGTGATTCATGTGAGTTCTGGCTGGGTTCAGAGTTGTTTCACCAGAACTGAGGAACAGCTCAGAGATGCGAGGAATGAACACCTAGAGCTGAAATACCTTAGGCCAATGTTGCTGCCAAATTCTCTGGAACATGAAACCTCAGTCAGTGTTGTCTTTTCTTGCCTCACTGCAAAACAGATTCATCATCACAGCATAACTTTGTATATGAGGAGGGAAATACTCAAAAGAAATGTGTTGTGGTTCTAGTGCATGAAACAATGCATTAAACTGATCAACTCCAGTCATTCTTATAGAAACTGCATCCCAGAACGTGGCGTAACACCAACAAGAAAACAAATCATGATGCATACTGAGTTACTGCATGCAAAAGTGCACCAACAATAAACTGCAGTCAACTGTGCAAAATGCAAAGGCACCTACCAAAACTGAGGATTGTGCTTGGTTACAGGAGCCAACGGGTGCAGACGCTGACAATGCAAGCAGAACAGACTTTTAATCAGTGTGGTAGGAACTGAAATGCAGACATCAGTGACTCTGAACTAAAGTTTAAACAAAATAATGGCTCCAATAGTAGAAATAAGATTGTTTTCTCAAAAAGGAGCAAAGAGGAAAAACTTAAATAGAAATGGGTCTAAGTACGACATGGCAGCCTGCTGGTAAATACAAAGAATGACAGACGCATCCTCATCTGTGCCTCCTATTAAGTCTGCCACCTACTGCTTGCTGCACTTGCTTGGCATTGCTTGTTGTGCCAAGGAAAAAAAATGTGCCAAATCTGTCAGCCTAACTTTAACTGAAATAGCATGAACTGAGCTCTGCTACATCCCTTTTGAGTTGGGAGACAATCACTGCACCTCCAAGTTTGTGGGCAGGAAGGCAGGGAAGGAGCTTACTGACAGGAGGAGGGCAGGTAGACCTCTTTGAACCCAGCGTCATCTCTATGGCACCTGCATGTTGGAGACTCCAGCTTCCAGGATGGCGGGGAGAAGACAAAAGAAATGAGAGAAGCTGGCTTACTGCTCTGTGGGGAATAAATCTAGTGGCTTACCAAGCAGAGTGGAAGTCTTCTGGAGAAATGTTGCATGTTCTTTGCTACGAAGTTGTTAAGCAGGGCGGGTTTGGATTTACTTTATATGTAAACGAGCAAAAAAAGATTGGTTGAGTTGTAAATGAGAAGGAGGGAACAGAGTTCTGAAAGAAGTCTCTAGACCTTTCTCATGCCAGTATGTGACTTGAAATCAGAGCAGTGGCAGAGCAGCAGAACCGCTGGAACAAAGCCCTGTTTGAAATGGCAAGAGCAAAAGAGGTGGGAGGCTCGGACAGGCGCTCGGCAGCGGCATCTCGCGTCGTCTGTGGCTGCCTTCCTTGTGAAGTGCTCAGAGTTGTGGTTTTGGAGTTGTGAATGGCACTAGGCTCAGCTCTGTTAGTTTATTTACCTTAAATCTGTGTCTTTGTGCCCTCCATACAAGGACTAGGCTATGCAGGAGCCCACAGGCTAGCACGATGGTGGAACAGTGAGACAGCATAGGGTTGGGCTTGTAGTTAACGTAAGTTGAGAAACTTCTTAGCCCATTTGTGAGGTGTATGGGTCTTTTCTTGGTTTGATTTGGTTTCGTTGTTTGTTGTTGTTTTGTGATCCATGCACAAGTCATAAAGCACAGCAATTATTTGACACTGGAAGCCTCAAAATTAAACTTTCAGTTCTTCTTTTGAATAGGAAAGTGTATGTAAATAGCGATATACACAATTTTCTGACTTAAAATCTGAGTTTGTCCACTTCTGTAATTTGTCAAGCTATTCTACACTCGGTAAATGCCTGGATAAGAGCCACAACGGGTTTGTTTGAATTCTTTCAGTTGCTAAAAATAAGTTCAGTTTTGAAGTTGTTTTCTGTAAATGGCAAGGATATCTGAAGCAATAATAGGTGACTGTCAGCCTATATTACAAACTGTTTTCATGCAACATCACTTTCCCTGCCTTCATCAGGCAGAGGATAAGAGATCTGTGCAGGGTGGTAGAGAACATCCAGTCACGAAGACACAGGGGCAGGACACAGGGCTCTGTGGCCATGAGGGAAATACAGCTCCCTCAGGCAAAGTTTTGAGCATATATAGTCAAATGGAATAGAAGGCATTTGACTTAACTCACCTCAGAAAGCATTCTGTCCTAACTTTTTCCCATTGCTCATTTCAACTAATAGCTACGACTGCTGCTTCTTACAGTATGAGTCTATGGGGTGCGTTTAGAAGTTGTTGTACCTTGTTTTCAGCTGATCACCTTTGCTTTACCACCTTATGTTTGGGTTAGTAGCTTGGCTTTTGGCCTTCTGTCTTAAGTCCCTCTTGCTGATTCCTTGTTTTGTTAATGTTTTAGCATTACAAGGGATTTTGTCACAGAAACACATTCTGCGTTAATTTGTGTGAATGGGTTCAATAGGTGACTAAGTTTGTGGCTGTAGCAATAGCTACCAGAAAACAAGTTCACAGAGGGGCTTGTGTGAAATGCTGCACTGAGAGGGCGCACGAGAAAGCCTCCTGAGATCAGATGAGCCCTGGTGAGCGGTGGTCCTGTTGGATCTCTGGACATTAGCGAATTCAACAAACTCCCAACTGCAGGGTCTGCTGAATCTGCCCAAGGCCAGCACACACCACCATGAAGCACGTGTTGTGGAACTCACCTGCATCAGAGAAAGAGACAAACATAGGCTACAGGGCTGTGGCTACACCTGGTGACATGAGGGGCCCCATGAGGGACTTTCTGAACACCTACCTGGCAGCCTGCCAGTCCTACAGCCTTCCCCTGGGTTTGGCCTCTGGATCCCCTAGGTGTTTATCCTCTCCCTTTACACGTCTTGGCCTTTTTCCTGTGTTTACAAGTGTGGAAGGTCTTGGCAGGTGACTCTTCAGGAGATGAGCACCTAGCTTAAAATCAGCATGGTCTGTGTGTGGTGGGGAGTTCTAAGGGGTTGAATTGTGCTCACTAGTTCATGTACAGCAGTGGCATGATGCCAGCATCTGCAGCCACGAGCAATGTGGCCTGGCATGTACTGGGGGAAACAAGTGGCATCCTTTCCTCCCCCTTGTCTTCACTGCATGCCTTTCTCCCTCCACTCTTCCGAAGGGGACTCCGGCACCCCATTGTTATGTCCCTCACACCCAGTAACTAGGACCTCTGCTGCATTCCTTTGTCCACCGAAATTAAATTCCACCTTAATGACCTGGCGTTTCCTACCACTCCCTTGCCTGGATGCTGCTCTGGCATCTCAAGCCAGAAGTACAGGTCGAGGTGTTGGCATGGCTCGCGGAGTAGGTGGAGGCCTGGGACTGCTCCTGCACACGGCAGCAAGCAAATGCCAATTACCTCAGCTGGCCACAGTGCTGCTCCTTGCCTGTGGCTCAGGTGAGCACCTGCATGCAGGAAGAAGTCAGGAGACATTTGCTGAGGTGTACCTCCTTGGTCTAACCTGCGGATAGATCATCAGTTTTCAGGCTTTGGGAACTTTGTTATGAGGGCTTCTTTCTGTATTTTTCCTCTTCTTTTCATGACTAGGCTATTTATGGGTGAAGTTCCATGTGGTGACATTACTCAAAGCACTCTCAAATTGAGGCCTGCTTACTGAAGACAATGTCATAGTTGCCTGCCTTCAGTAAATATCACTCTGCTCAGAAAATAGAGTAGGTGTCATTCCACGAACCGATTGTCTGCTGCATTTCTAAGGGAATCACCTTGTTTCTCCATTGCTTTCGCCTGTTGGAAGTTCTGCTCAACACTTTCTGATGTGAGATGGCTTCTCCAAAGCATTGTCTTAGAGTGTCCCATCTTTACAAGCTGTCAGAGCAGTACTGTTAGATCCCAGCTTCAGTTCAGGGGGTCTGCTTGAGTAAAAGCCAACATACCATGTCAGATTTGCTGTTCCTATGCCAAATGGATGCCTGAGGTTTGTCAGCTGTGCTGGAATCACTTCCCACATTAAACAAGTGGAGGAAAAAAAGAGTATATTGAAAAGCAAAGCTTAAGAGGCTTGGAGAGATTCAAAGCAACGAAACAATAACATGTTTAATAGCTAATTCCCATTCTGGTTTGGCTTTAAGGTAGCTTTAGCCTTCCAGTCTGCTAACAGGATTCCTAAGTTCTCTGCCAGGATGAGTCACAGCTCCTGGAGCTGGGATCCAGTCTCCTACACAAGACGTGTTTAAAGCTCTGTTTACCTTTCCCAGATAATGTATTGGAGGGAAGCTTCTTTTATGTTTTCCTCCTCCCAAAATAGGGTTTATGAGGAATGTAAATTCATCTGCTGGAGATTCTTGCATCACTCAATCCTGATTCAGTCTGAGCACCACTGGGATCTGTTTGATGTAGTTTCATGCTGTTCTGCAGAGATAGATGCCTTTGGAATACCCCTCCCTGCTGGGCTGTCTCAACCAGTTGACCATGAATGCAAAACAAGCAATAACCAAAGCCTTGGTCTGAGTAAACCATTATTTACCTGCTAGGAATGATATTTCCTGCTGACTGAGAAGCTGAATTAAGAAACCTAGCCACGTAACGCTAGTATGTAATTCATAACACAATTGGAAAACCATACTTGGTTGCTCCTGCGTGTACATTTGTAGTCTGTGATATAGCCTGTAATGTAGCACTTAAGAGAATGGATATAAGGACAAATCTAGCAATTTTAGGAAATTGAAATTGCATCTATGACACAGAAGGGGCTGAGCCTTAAATGTCTGCTGCAAGTGGGCAGCGTTATGGCTTCATTGGTAAGAAAATTCTAACGATTGCTAGTTATAGTAGCAAAAACATAGGTTTTCATGGGTACCAGTTCATGTTTCTCAATGGTAGATTTTTTTTTTCCCTCTGTAAATCTGTTCAGACAAGTGCAGCAAGGCCCCAGTTGCATGACACAATGGTCATAACTGATTGCCTGTGCTTGGCAGAAGCATGGCCAGATGAAGAACCAGCAATGTGCCCAACAATTATGAATCAACTCTGAATGTAGCCCTGCACAAGGGACCTCATAGATCTGCTACTATATCAGAGGGACATCTGATTGTTGTGCAGATGTGCTAGACACTGAACTATTGTGCTCACAGCTGAATTAGACTATTGTAATGGGGGACTTCCCCTCTTGCTTCATTTTTAGAATACGGCTATTGCATCACTGCCCAACCGATACAGAGGAAGACCATTCAGTGATTTATTTTATTTATTTCCCTTATTTGCTTGTTGAACTAAACGTTTTCATGTTTTCTTTCCAGTACCAAATTGCTGCAAGGAATAATTCAAGCCAGCAACCAGGGAAAGTGTTTGGATGCTCAAAGTAAGTATTGTCTTTGTATGTGTTTGTGGCAGTGCTTGTGACTGATGAAGTACTCAAGAATTTGTGCTTGGTGCCTTTAAGGCAGTAGCTAAATAGTTTTGATATCAATAGTAAGTGATATTCTTTTGCAATATCTTTGACCATGTCATTAAAAGATTCAAGTCATTAAGAGTTGTTCATTCGTGCAACAGAAGTTATGAAAGCTGAACTAGGTACCACAAACATTTTGGAAATATTTTATCTTTGACTGGTGACAGAAGGAAATGCTGGCAAAAAGGAATTAAAAAAAACAAAAAGGCAGAAAACTACAGGCCTGGGAACTTTGAGGAAATCATATTCTTATTTATTTTCACTTGTTGGCGTTTGTTTTGTTTTTATTTCATGTTAGCACTTCTATACATTGCTGGTGGTGCTGCCATTGTAAGGTGTAAGAAGAGCAAAGCACACCAAATGCTGGTTAGTAATTTACACCAGATGGAATTTGTAAGGTGCTGTCCTTTTTTTCATTCCCAACTATGCGAGTTTAGACCGCATCCTTTCTGAGCGGGATGCTAGCTTACACTGTCCAGCCTCCAACTTGGCATCTGTGAAATCCTCTCAGTGAGTCACCTGCAAAGAGCAAAGGGATGAACGCTACAGGGAGATGCAAGGCCCACAAGGTGGCAATGTTTAGAAAGCCTTCTGAAAGTACACTCCTGGAACAGATCTGCGCTCCCTCCGGTTGCTGCCACTTGCTCCCTTTCTATCCTTGCTGTCGCATCTGTGCTACTACACGAAAAAAAATCATAACTGTTGCCAAAATGCAGCACAGAATGCCTGGTAATAAAACTCCCGTTGGAATAGATGGGCACTGCTCAGCATGCTGTGGTGGGTTGTGAGCGTGCCTTTCCCCTGGCAGCGTTAGTGGTGTGCAGTACAGTGTGGGGGGTTTCTTCATAGCTACTGCTGAAAATATGCATAGCGCTGAAATGATCCTAGGGTTGTTTAATGAAGCACTTGCGTTTTAAAACATATCGTCTTGTTTCTGCTAATGCTTGAAAAGCTGTTACAAGCCTATAAAACCTAACTTTGGATGTGAATGTTTCACTTTGTGGTAGTACTTTTGTTCACGCTTTGTAGTGAAGTTGAAAGAGCTTTGTCTGAGCTATTTTAAAGACTTGTTTCACAGTGAAACTAGGGATTTGCTCCAGGTTATTTAATGCCCTGAAAAAGCTTAAATATGTTTGAAAAGAATTTCTCCAGGTACATGATAGACATAAGGAAGTATTCAGAGTAAGCTCTATGGGAAATGTAAGAATTGCCTGCGTTAACTGGCATCGATATAGTTAAGGAGGCTGACACTGGAAAGGGGCAGCTAAAACCGGAGCCTCAGATTCATCAGATTGCAAGGGATGAGTTATCTTCAGAGCAAATGGAAGATATGCAGGTCACAAGAGCACCTGGTAATCCTCAGGAGAAGAACAGTGTAAAATATGGAGCTGAAAGAGGCTTGTAGGCATCAGGGTTGAAGCATAGGATGGAGCAAGGACAAACTACAGGAATCCAGTACCAAGAGCCAGAAAAGTGTAACGTGGACACGCTCCTTCCCGTGAAGGTGTAGCAGGTGGAGGTGCAGTGGGGCAGTGTCCTGTGCTCATCCATGATGGCTTTCATCTATTTCTTCTGCTCCTGCACAGGGTGGGTGACTCTGCTTAAAGCATCACTTTGTTACTGCAGTTATGCTGCATCCTCACAAGTACTTCAGAACAACAGGAAATCTGAAGAAAGCTGTGAGCATTGAGACGTCCACCAAATGGACATTTGTATGACCAGGCTACATCCTACCTGTCTAATAGGAACTTATCTGAAACTTGCAGATTTCCTGGAATCAGTAACCCTACCCTTGAAGCAACAGACAGCTTTCCAGTGTATTCCCTGTGGGCTGCTGCTTACTGCGTAGCCTTTCCTCTCCAAATCCTTCAGTCCTTATGGCCTATTATATGTCAAAATAAAGATCCAGCTATCGGCCAGAGGTTCATTATGGTACTAGCAAGTTAGCTGAGCTGTTAGAATTGCAAAAAATAAATCCATGTAGCATACTGTCACATGCCAGTTGTCACTCAGGAAACCTTCCAGTTGTGTGTCAGTGCATTTGAAGCTGGCAAGGGAGAAAATGTTGTTCACATAACTCCAGGAAAATAACATAAGGAACGGAAGTTGTAGCATCCAAGGATTTCACAGTCCTCACATAGGATACCTCAAGAGTGTGATGCAGATAAGGATGTTTTGGCAATTTGGCAATTATTGCTAGATGTATTATGACTTAGTGTTTACAGGACACCCTAATATTAGAAACCAGTGCTGGTTTATAGGGAATATTAGGTCGGGAATTACCTGTTACATTTCAGTAATTTTGAGATAGGATTGGGAGCGGGAGAAGTGATTTGATTTGTGTCCACACACGTATATACAATGAGTGTTGAACCACTAATTCATTATTTCTTTGGGGAAGACTTGAACAAAAGGCTTATATGATCTTTTCTCATTCCTTCCCTGCGCAGAAGCAAATATTCTCTGGTCATTCATGCATAGAGCTACTCAAACTGGGAAGAATAAAGGCACATTTCCTCTCCCTTCATTCCCCTACCTCCCAGCATCAGCACTGGTGCAGAATAAAATGCAGTTTCTAGATAAGTGAGCTCTGTTTCCCACTCAGTGGGAACCCTGCTCATTTCCCCAGACTGGTCCCCTTAATTCCTACCACAGAAGACCTGACTTCCCTAAGAGCTGCTTTGAACCTTCAGCCAAAATAATTCAGACATATGAAATATTTGAACTTTTGGGCTGAGCAGACTGCTTTGAAAGCCTTTTCATCCTGTGGAAACAATGTCAGGTCCCCTAAAACACAGTGGAGGACATCTGTTTGGGAGTCAGTTTGGTATAGGACACAGCTGCTTTATGGCTGGTTTTGATCCAACATGAGAAAACTGCAGACCTAAATTGTGAACCTAACAGAGACAAGTTAACTTGAATGGAATGTTTGTGTATGGCTTCGTATGCACCAGCCCTCATTCCCTTCTTAACTTAGGAACTGGTTAGCTTGAATAGCCATTTATGGTATTGTCTGAAAATATTATGAACTTTGGGGTGATATTTATTTTTTCAGCATCCAGCACCAAAAATTATCCCACAGGAGCTCAGCAAAGCTTCTGGTTCATCAGGAGCATAACAGCTTCTGAAAAAGATAATGCGTGGGTTTGTTAAAAGTTAATAATGAGATCCTTTCAAAGAGAAGCTGTCAACAGCGCTGACATAAATTCACAATTACAAAAACACAGAGGCTTGTGGCTGGAGTTTTTATGAAATAGAAAACTCATTTTCTACTGTAATGAGGATAATACACCGTTTTCATGCCACTAGTACCTTTTGTGCTCAGAATGTTACAAGAGCCTCTTGAATATTTTTAATTGATACACAATATGACCGTTCATAGGTTATAAAATGTTGTTACTTTGTGCCATGGCTGTCAAAGCCATGTCGATATACAATAAAAATAAAAGAATGATACCCCTATTTCTTGTCCTTTTTTGTTGCCTTCTGTTTTGCCTATCAGTGATGGTTCATTTAGAAGGTGGAGAATATTTCCTAAAGATCAGTTCAAGCAATGATTTTAGATTTTGCTCCAGCAGCAGAAAATAAAAATATTTTTTCTTAAAGACTTTGAGGTGAGGGGAGGGGATGAAAACAACCTTGTCAGGTCTGTCAAAGATGAACTGTTTGTAGTGCATCCAGATGCTGTAAAATAACTGTTTCATTTTTCAGAGCAGTTTCTGGATTTTATAAATATAGTCCTGCAAATGTGAGCAGAACTTATGCTGGCTCTGTGCAATCATCCTGCATCTGCCAACAGACTGGATTGGTTAGGGCAACAGAGGACCTGCTTCTAAAACCTGCAGACTATTGCAGATGTGGTTGGAGGCGTGGAGCCGAGCCTGCACCTCATTCTGTGCAACGTGCATTGCTAGGAGCCCAAGGAAAGGCTCTAGAACTAGTGTGAACCTTCCACTTATTCTGAGGAATTGAGTGGGTTTTTTTTGTTGTTGTTTTGGTTGTTGGGTTGGTTTTGATGGATTGTTTTTTGCTTAGTTTTTTGGTTTTTGTTGTTTTTATGGTGGTGGATTTTGCTGTTTTGTTTCGTTAATCCAGCTGTCAGCGTTTTTCAATATTTCTTTGCAATCAGCAGTCACTGTGGATGGAAGCTATGGCTTTATTAACTGGCTGCTGGAACTCTCATATCATTAAGTTGCTCCATGATCTGTGGCTCCCAGAAGATCACCCTCTATACAAAGTCACAGTAAAACATGAGCTGCTAGCAATGCACAGCGTGCTTATGAGGTCAGGTGGATGCAACATGCCTGTAATTTTAGGAGTTGTTCTTAGGTTAAAAAATGTTGCTTATAATAATGGTTCCTTCAGCCTTCCTGGAGACTTGGTTAGCCAGAGGTAGGGTGTGGTAAGGCCACTGTTGTGTTTCAAGGTGGCAAAATTAGAGGTTTTCGGTGTCTTAGGACCCTAGTAATTTGTTGTCCTTGTTACATTTCCTCTGCTATTAACTCAGAGTTTACACCCAAGCCCAGATTTCGTGACCATCCATATGTTCTTGTGTGTTTGCTCATGCTTCAGCATGGTGCAGGCGCAGAAGGGAGGAGGTAGAGGCATACACGAGGGCAGAGCCAGGCCGCCACAGAAACCTCAGCTGGAGACCTGCCACCAACACGCAAACAGCTCTGTCAGATCTGCTGTGAGCAGTTAGGCTGGGTGAACATCCGTGTCAGCGTGGGGAGTGCCAGCCTGGCTTTTCTGTGACTAAATATTCACAGTAGAAGGAAACTGGTGGTGCCCCCAAGCTGAGGTTTGTCAAGTGGCTTCCACCAGCTTCATCCTCTTACAGGAGGTCTGGATTTGGCTCATCACTGATGACCTGAGCGGGCGGCATGGGATAAACACACCCTGAATAGTACTGGAGAACATACTGTTACATTACACTGTGTGTGTGTGTTTAAAAAGAATAATTGGTTCTCACCTTGTGTCTTTAGAAGGACGTTATTGACTTCATTCAAGTATTTTCAAACTTGAGCTGATTTCATAACTCGGATCTTTTTTGCCTCATAGAACAGGCTTCATGTAATCACTCTTTTAAATCTAAAGCTTATGTTTGACAAGTGGGTCACTGGTTAATGGAAGCAAGTAAATCCAGCTGTTTATCTTTTCAGTAAGATCATGCACTTTCTGCATGCTCTTGTCTGCTCAGAATGGAGATGTCTACATTTTTAATGGCGCTCCCCCTATATTAGAGTAAGAATCTGATCTTCATTTTGTATTTCATTTGCCCCCTACATTGAAATAAAATAAGACACAGCAGGTGGTATCACATTAGATCCAGTATGTATTACTGCATTTGTTACTATTAATTTAATTGCTAGGTATCTTTTAAAAATATACTAATTTGATTTTATGAAACAGAACTCAGTGTGGCACACAAGCTCACAAGCATTATGTCAGCCCCCAAGCCCCAGTATTAGTGTATGTTTATCTAAACATATGCACCAGCCACTACAGCAGGCCAACAGTAGCTTTCTCCAACTTGTTTTGCCACTAAACAATCAGACAAAGCTTTTTTTTTTTTTTTCTTTCCCACCTAATTCTGCATTTCAGAATTCCAGAATGTGCTTGTAGTACGCTGGTATCTAAATAAAGCGCTTGCAGCAATAGGCTAATAAAGGGCTTGAAGTATTCATGGAAACTTGGTCTGATATGCCAAGATCCAGAAGTCCTCTTAGGAAATGTCTGTCACTGAGATAAGTTTCCTGGCGCAGTTTGCAAATCTTTGGTTGTTTTCTGTTTATTTTTGTTTTGTATTGTTTTGTTTTTGTTCAGAGCACTAATGTAAGTGTATTATGTATGTATGTAATTATGGTTAAAACTACCGGTGAAAACAGACTTTTTTTCTTCATTTTTGAAGGCTATTTTATTGATAAAGGTTTTAGGTAAACACTAAGATGATAATGAAGATTTACTGTTGAACAAATGTTTTCCATGAATAGGTGAGGAAGCTAAAACTTGTTTAAGGTTAGTAATGGGCTTGTGTAAGGTAGCAATAATATTGTATTTGGAAGAATAGCTTCTTGTTCCCAAAGAAGCAGCACTCCCCAGTTTCTCTGAGTTAGTGATTGCACATAAACCCTTTCAACCTGGTCTTTGGGAGCCGCCCCCGGGGGTTCCAGCTGTGGTGTGTTAAGAGGTGATGTGTCAGCCGCAGTGACGCGCTGTGCAGGAGATGCAGCCATAAACACAGGTGTTGCTTCTTGGGATGGCTGCGTGTGAGTGTGCATGCACCTCAGCACTTAGTGCTGCAGCACGTTCCTCTCAGTCTGTAGACAAACCAAGGCATAATTAGCTAGTGGCAATGTGTTAGCTGGACAATGGGCATGCTGAGGACTTTGTCTGGGGGAAGGAAACCAGTGTGGCCCAGGTTCTCTGCAGGTGGCTGATGAAGGAAAGTGGAAATGGCCAGAGCACTACAAAGGATGATGGCTGACAAAGGAAGGGTGGAAAAGAATGGGGGAAGGAACAATATGAAAACCTCAGATGGGGAGGAAATCTCAAGGTGAAAGGAGAAGCCATGCATCTAGTTGTAGCGGGGAAAAGGGATGGGTTTGCTTTGCTGCAGAGCTAGTTAGAAAAAGCAAACAGAGCTAAAAGGATATGTGGATCAGAAAGCAAACCCTGAAAAAAGGGAGTAGGACTCAGCACCTGGCCGTGAGGGCAAGGCAGGGGAAGTTTGAGCAGGTAAATGACAGCAAGAGTCTTAACGCAGCTGGTTGTAACAGCAGGGCATGCTTCTGTGCTTGTAAGATGAGGAAAGCTGGCAGAAACTAGCTTTTGTAAGATGCTATCAATGTCCCAGATAAAAGCAGTTACCGAGAGGCGGGAAGGTTGGTATGCAAACAAACAACAACAAAAAAACACAGCTCTTTTTGTGTAATTTCTTGGCATTTGCAAATTCGATGGACACTTGATACACATTTGCTGGGTGAGAGAATGGTTTGTAGCATGCTGTAGGAAGAAAAGGTAACCTTGTAGAGAATTTTGCAGTAAGGCGCTGTGTTCTGGGGGTCTGCAGTCGCTGAACGTTCCCGCACTAAATGACTCGGCAGTGTGCTCTTGGTCCGAGCTGGGCATGAATGTGCACTGTACTTCTTTCCCATTAGCTAAGGTATGTAATAATGTTTATGTTGGCTTTGTGCTGGGTGTGGGAGGACAGACACCTAATTAACAGTTTCCTGGGGCAGAGTAACCCCTTCAGATCTTGGTTTGTAATGGTCATGCCCTTTCAGCTGGCTGGTTGAGGCATTTTTGATTCATTAATAGGTGTCAAAAAACTTCATCAACCATCTGCTGGAACCGTCGCTTTCCTGTGCCAGCCTTCTCTCTTTTCCTCTTTAGCAACGACGAATGTCTTGGACAGCTTAGTAAATGTTAGCAACTGTAACGTTCCTTGTGATGGGCTCTAATTCCTCTGCAGGCTTCATGTATTCAGTGCCTGAAATGCTGGAACTGGATAAAGGGCAACACCGTAAGCAGGTCTTGGCTGGTAATCATTGCAGAGCATTTAAACTTCTCCTTACGTTATATACAGGTACTGGATATTCATGTGGGCATTACATTACTTGGATAACACGCACAAATGAAATAGCTGTCAGCTTCAGAACTCTTGTCATATAATATGAGCAGAGAATCATTGATCCCAAGGGCCATGACTAGCTATTATTGAATTCCTGGTATATAATATCAATGCCAGGTCAGGTTTTCATCCGTTGAAAATCATCACCAACCAATAAGGTATCACTGTAGTGTGGGATTACAGCCATATCAGGTTCTCGTGTTAGAAACCTGCACCCTTGACAGATGTTATTGCAAAGCATTTGTGCTCCTCTATGTCCTGACGTTGCTTTTATGAAATATATCATTAGACTGAAGTGTCTTCAAAGCACATTGCTGTTCTATTTGGTGTAGAACACAAGAAGGACTATCAGAGAGGTAGATTGTGTGTTCTTGTGTGTTGCTTTTTATTTCAGCCTTCATTTTTCCAGTCACCTCTCTTTAGCTCCAAGAAAGCCAAAGATTCCTTGACAGTTGAAAACATGTAAAGAAATGCTAGATTCCTCTTCTGTTGTCTCATATTTCCAAAGTGTTCTACGGTCCTACCATTTATAATTTGATTCATTGGTTTTGTTTAGTATACAAATGTCTGAAGCTCTGGTCATATGATATATCAATAAGCCATACCATATGGAAACTTCAGTATCCAAAATCTTTCTCTACTAGGACACTAATTTCCCATTCATTTAATTGAGGTTTTGTTGCTCTCTGAAAAAGTCTAGTAACTCAAATTACCTGAACACTTCAAATGCTTTTGTTTTGGATCTTCATGCTTAATAGTCTTAACATCTGAACTCTGTCAAAACAAGCTGAGAAAACTAGTTAACAGCTCCCTGTAAATGGGGCTGGCTACTGTAAACCTAGCACAGCTCCAGCCAAATACTTCCATGTAAATGTGCATGCATGAGGGGTGAGTCAGCCTCCTCTCTCAGTTCCTTTCAATCAGTATTGAAGGCAGAGTGAGACAGAGGAGTCGTTGCTTCAAGCAGTTATTGATCACAGCTGCCGTTTATAGGATTTCAGATGAAAGCGTCTCCCCAAGATGTGCCTGAGAGCTTGTGATATCCCTGAACATGTGTAACATAGGCTAAAGAATTCAAAATATTGGTTCAGTCTGGAGTAAATGGAAGTAGAAAACTCTTGTCTTTGGAACCATCCTTCACTGAGTGCTTCCTGCTGTCACTGGTGCTTTGTGTTATGTAGGAAGTGTTGGATAGAAAATGTTTCACATTCAGTGTGAACTACTGTTTTAAATATGGAAACCTTTGATGTATACTGGAGTGCTTTTTTCTAAATAGGAATTGTTTTTCTTTAAAGCAGACAGCTTTAGCTAAACCCTGAAAGTGTTGGGTTTAGTAAATGCCCATTAAATCCATTTATTAATTTAAATCTATTTGAATAATATTAAAATATGTAACTTTATTTAGAATATCTGCTCTGTTCAAGG
>VXAV01001901.1:0-10966 GCA_013399715.1 Alectura lathami
AGGCCAAGTGTAAGGTCCTGCACCTGGGTCAGGGCAATCCTCTTTTGGCCCTGTTCTTGCCATTTTGGGCAAACTTCTGGCTCTTTTTGGCCCACATTTGAAACTTTTCGGCCCAGTTTTTGTCCTTTTGGCCCTATTTTTGGCCCTTTTTGTCCCACTTTTGGCCCTTTTTGGCTCTCTTTTGGACATTTTTTACCCATTTTTGTTCCTTTTGGGTACTTCTTGTCCTTTTTGGCTTCCTTTTGGCCATTTTGGCCAACTTTTGGCCATTTTTGGCCTCCTTGTGGCCCTTTTTGGCACTCTTCTGGCCCTTTTTAGTCCCCGGGCAACACTTTTTGGCCCATTTCTGGCCAATATTAGTCCCCAGGCGGCACATTTTTGCCCGTATCTGGCCATCTTTGGCTCCCTTTTGGAAATTTTTGGTGCATTTTTTGGCCATTTTTGGCCCACTTCTGACCCTTTTTGGCTCCTGGACAGCCCTTTTGGGCTGTCTTTTTGCCATTTTTGGCACAATTTTGGAAATTTTGACCCTTTTTGGCCCAATTTTGGCCATTTTTTGCCCACGATTGGGACTTTTGGAACCTCTTTTGGCCCTATTCCTCGCCCTTTTTGGCCCTCTTTTGGCCCTCTTTGGCTCCCTTTTGGACTATTTTGGGCCATTTTTGTCACTTTTTGTCCCACTTCTTTTCCTTTTTGCCACACTTCTGGCCGTTTTTATCCTACTTCTGGCAGTTTTTGTCCTACATTTGACCCTTTTTGGCTTTCTTTTGGCCGTTTTTGTCCGTCTTAACCTCTTTCCCCCTATTTTGGCCCTTTTTGCTTCAATTTTGGCCCTTTTTGGTCCACTTCTGACCTTTTTTGGCTACTGGGTGGCCCTTTTTGGCTCTCTTTTTGCCATTTTTGAACTAATTTTGACACTTTTGGCCATTTTTGTCCTGATTTTGACCCTTATTGACCCAATTTCGGAACTTTTCCGGCCACTTTTGGCACTTTTTGGCCACCAGGTGGCCATTTTGGCACACTTTCGGCCCTTTTTGACACAATTCTGGCTCTTTTTGGCCCTTCTTTTGACACTTTTTGTGCCACTTGTGTCAAATTTTGGCAAAATTTTGGCCCTTTTTCGCCCACGTTTGGCCCTTTTTGGCCCACGTTTGGCCCTTTTTAGTCACTGGGCGGCCCTGTTTTGAACCAATTCTGGGCCTTTTTGGCCTCTTTGGCCCTGTTTGGACGACTACTGGCCATTTTTGGCCCCCTTCTTGTCCATTTTGGTCCACTTTTGGACCTTTTTGTCTCCCTTTTGGACACATTTCCTGCAATTTCTTGCAACGGCACTAACTCCACTAAGGGAAATAACGGAACTAAATCCACTAAGGGAGATAACTCCGCTAAGGGAAATAATGGAAATAACTCCACTAAAGGAAATATTTCCACTAAGGTAAGTAACTCAAAGAACTCCAATACGGGAAATAACTCCACTAAGGGAAATAAAGCCACCAATGGAAGTAACTGCACTAGGGGAAATAACTCCACTAATGGAAATAATGGAAATATCTTCACTAAGAGAAATAAAGCCTCTAAGGGATATAACGGATATAACTCCAATAAAGGAAATAAATCCACTGAGGGAAATAACGGAAATAACAACAATAAGGGAAATAAACCCACAAAGGGAAATAACTCCACTAAGTGAAATAAACCCACTAAGGTAAATAAAGGAAATAACTCCACTAAGGGAAATAAAGCCACTAAGGGAAATAATGGAAAAAACAACACAAAGGGGAATTACTCCACTAAGGTAAATAAGGGAAATATCTTCACGAAGGCAAATAACTCCATTAAGGGAAATAAGTCCACTAAGGAAAATAGAGCCACAAAGTGCAATAAAGCCACTAAGGTAAATAACTAAGGGAAATAACAACACAAAGGTAAATAATGGAACTAACTCCACTAAGGGAAATACAGCCACAAAGGGAAATAACAGAAATAACTTCAGAAGGTAAAAAATGGATATAACTCCGCTAGTGGAAATAACTCCACTAAGGGAAATAGCGGAAAGAACTCCACTAATGCAAATAACTCCTCTAAGGTAAATGATGGAACTAACTCCACTAAGGGAAATAACTCCACTAAGGGAAATAACAGAAAAAAATGCACCAAGGTAAATAACTCCACGAAGGGATAACACAAAGGGAAATAAATAAAATAAGGGAATTAATTGAAATAATGCCACTAAGGGAAATAACGGGAATAACTTCAAAAAAGGAAATAATGCCACTATAGGTAATAACGGATATAACACCAATAACGGAAATAACTCCAATAAAGGAAGTAACTCCGCTAAGGAAATACCGGAAATAACTCCACTAGGGGATTTAACTCCGCTAAGGTAAATAATGGAAATAACTCCTCTAAATTAAATAACTCCTGTAAGGGAAATAATGGATACAACTCTGCTAAGGGAACAAAATCCACTAAGCGAAATAACACTACCAAGGAAAATAACTCCACTAAGGGAAATAACGGAAATACCTCCATAAGGTAAATAATGGAAATAATTCCACTAATGGAAATAACTCCTCTAAGGGAAATAGCGGAAATAACTCCACTAAGGGAAATAAAGCCAGTATGTGAAATAAAGTATATAATTGCACTGAGGGAAATATCTCCACAAAGGGAAATAAAGGAAATAGCTCCACTAAGGGAAATAACTTCACTGAGGTAAATAACTCCACTAAGATAAATAGCGGAAAATATTAAATAAGGAAATACTACCACAGGGAAAATAACGTAAATAGCTCCACTAGGGGAAATAACTCCACTAAGGCAAATAATGGAAAAAACTCCACTAAGGGAAATATATCCACTATGGGAAATAATGGAAATAACTCCACTATGGGAAATAACTGAACTTAGGGAACTAACTCCACTAAGGGTTATAACTCCACTATGAGAAATAAAGGTAATAACTTCAAAAAGGGAAAAAACTCAACTAAGGGAAATAACGGATAAAAATCCAAAAAGGAAAATAACTCCAATAAGGGAAAAAACAGGAATAATCCACTAAGGGAAATAACTTCCCTCTCTCTACATCCCTTGAATTCATTCTTCCTTGCTTCATAGCTTTCTACATTCCCTACGTCTATACCTCTCTAACCTCCCTAGAATACTTTCTTGCATTCTTCCTACCTTTGCATATTTCCCACCTCTCTACCTATCTACCTCCCAAATATTCTTTCTTTCCTGCTTCCTAGCTTTGTACATTTCCTACCTCTCTACCTCTCTACTTCCCTAGATTTCTTTATTGCTTCCTTACTTCCTTTGTACATTTCCTACCTCTCTACCTCCCTAGAATTCTTCTTTGCTTGCTTCGTAACTTAATATATTTCCCACCTCTCTACCTCTCTACCTCCCTAGAATTCTTGCTTGCTTGCTTCCTAACTTTGCACGTTTCCCACATCTCTACCTCCCTAGAATTCTTGCTTGCTTGCTTCCTAGCTTTGTTCTTTTACCACCTCTATATCTTTCTACGTCTCTACCACACTAGGATTCTTTCTTGCTTGATTCCTAGCATTGTACATTTCCAAAATCTCTACAACTCCACCTCTCCACCTCCCAAGAATTCATGTTTTCTTACTTCCAAGCTTTTAAATTTCCTACCACTCAAACTCCCTGCCTCCCAGGAATTCGTTCTTGCTTGCTTCCTAGCTTTGTATGTTTCCCACATCTCTTCCTCTCTACCTCCCTAGATTTCTTTCTTTCTTGCTTCCTAGCTTTGTACATTTCCTACCCCTCTAACTCTACCTACTTAAAATTCTTTCTTGCTTGTGTCCTAGCTTTGCACATTTCCTACCACCCTACCTGTCTACCTCCCTAGAATTATTTCTTGCTTGCTTCCTAGCTTTCTACGTTTCCTACCTCTACACATCTCTGACTCTCTACCTCCCTAGAATTCTTTCTTGCTTGCTTCCTAGCTTTTGCATTTCCTACCTCTCGACATCTCCACCTCTCCACCTCCCTAGAATTCTTGCTTGCTTGCTTCCTGCCTTTACACATTCCCCAACCTCTATCTCCCTAACTCCATACCTCCAGAGTGTTCATTCATTCTTGATTGGTTCCTACCTTTGTACTTTTCCTACCTCTCTACCTCTCTACCATACTAGAATTCCGGCATACTTGCTTCAAACCTTTATACATTTCCTACCACTCAAACTCTACACCTCTCTACCTCCGTAGAATCCTTTCTTCCTTGCTTCCTAGCTTTGTACATTTCCTACCTGTCGACCTCTCTACCTTCCAAGAATTCTTTCTTGCCTGCTTCCTAGAATTTTACATTTCCTAGGTATCTACCTCCCTACCTATCTACCACCCTAGAATGCTTTCTAGCTTGATTCCTAGCATTCGACTATTCCTATATCCATACATGCCTACCTACCTAGAATTCTTTCTTCCTTGCTTCCTACATTTGTACATTTCCTACTTCTCTACCTCTCTACCTACCTATAATTCTTTCTAGCTTGCTTCCAATCTTGGTACATTTCCTACACATTTACCCATCCACCTCCCTAGAATTCTTGCTTGCTTGCTTCCTAGCTTTCTACATTTCCTACCTCTATACCTGTCTACACTCTACTACCCTAGAATTCTTTCTTGCCTGCTTCCTAGATTTGGACATTTCCTACCTCTCTTCCTCTCTACCTCTCTACCTATGTAGAATTCTAACTTGCTTGCATCCTAACTTTGTACATTTCCTACCTCTCTTCCTCTCTACCCCCCTAGAATTCTTTCTTGCCTGCTTCCTGTCTTTGTACACTTCCTACCTCTCAACTTCACTACATCCCTTGAATTCTTGCTTGCTTGCTTCCTAGCTTTGTACATTTTCTTCCTCACTACATCTCTACCTCCATAGAATTCTTTCTTGCTTGCTTCCTGTCGTTGTACATTTCCTACCTTTCAACCTCTCTACCTCTCTACCTCCCTAGAATTCTTGCTCGCTTGCTTCCTAGCTTTATTTCTTACCTCTCTAACTCTCTGTCCCTAAATTTCTTTCTTGCTTGCTTCCTAGCTTTCTACATTTCCAACATCTCTATATCTGTACCTCTCTACCTCCCAAAAATTCCTTCTTGCTTGCTTCCTATCTTTGTATATTTCCCAGCTCTCTACCTCTCTACCCCCCTAGAATTCTACCTTCCTTGCTTCCTATCTCTGTACATTTCCTACCTCTGTAACTCTCTACCTTCCTAGAATTCTTCCTTGCTTCCTTCCATGCTTTGTACATTTCCTAACTCTCTACCTCTCTCTCAATCTCCCTAGAATTCTTTCCTTCTTGCTTCATATCTTTCTACATTTCCCACCTCTCTGCCTTCTACATCCCAAGAATACCCGTGTGCTTTGTACTTCCGTACCACTCTACCACTGTACCTCCCTAGAATTCTTTCCTACTTGCTTCCTAGCCTTACACATTTCGCACCACACTACCAGTCTATCTTTCTATCTAGAATTCTTTCTTCCTTGCTTCCTAGCTTTCTACATTTCCTACTTCTTTACCTCACTACCTCCCTAGAATTCTTTCTTGCTTCCTTCCTAGCTTTCTACATTTCCTACCTCTCTACCTCCCTAGAATTCTTTCTTGCTTGATTGCTCTCTTTATACATTTCCTACCTCACAACCTCTCTACCTCCCAAGAATTGTTTCTTGCTTGCTCCATAGCTTTGTGCATTTCCCACCTCCCTACCACTCTAGCTTTGTAGAATTCTTGCCTGCTTCCTTCCTAGCTTTGTACTATTACCACCTCTCTACCTCCCTAGAATACTTTCTTCCTTGCTTCCTAGCTTTATGCATTTCATACATCCCTACCACTATACCTCTGTACCTCTCTAGAATTCTTTCTTCCTTGCTTACTAGCTTCACACATTTCCCACCCCTCTACCTCTCTACCTTTCTACCTCCCTAGAATTCTTTCGTGCTTGCTTCATAGCGTTGTACATTTCCTACCTCTCTACCTCGCTACCACCCAAGAATTCTTTCTTGATTGTTTCCTAGCTTTGTGCATTTCCTACATCTCTACCTGTCTACCACCCTAGAATTCCTGCATTCTTGCGTCCCTGCTTTGTACATTTCCTGCCTCTCAACCAGTCTACCTATCTACCTCCCTAGAATTCCTTCTTACTTCCTTCATAGCTTTGTACATTTCCCTCATCTCTACCTCTCTACCTCCCTACCTCCCTAGAGTTCTTTCTTTCTGGCTTCCAACCTTTCTACAAACCCTACCTATATACCTCTCTACCTCTCTACGTTCCTAGAATTATTTCTTAATTTATTCCAAGATTTGTACATTTCCTAACTCTCTACCTGCCTACGTCCATAGAATTCTTTCCTGCTTGCTTCCGAGCTTCCTACATTTCATACCTCTCTACCTCGCTACATCTCTACCTCCCTAGAATTCCTTCTCACTTGCCTCTTTTCTTTGGACACTTCTGAAAGCTCTACCTCTCTCCCTGCCACCCTCCCTATAATTCCTTCTTGCTTGCTTCCTAGCTTTGTACATTTCCCACCTCTCTACCTCTCTAACTCTCCACCTTCGCAGAATTATTGCCAGCTGGCTACATAGCATTTTACATTTCCCAGCTCTACACCTCCCTAGAATTCTTCTTGCTTGCTTCCCACCTTGGTGCATTTCCTATCTCTCTACCTGTCTACCTGCCTAGAATTCCAGCTTGCTTGCTTCCCAGCTTTGTACATTTTATTCCTCACTACCTCTCTACCTGCCTAGAATTCCTGCCTGCTTGCTTCCTGCCTTTGTGTATTTCCTACCTCGCTACCTCCCTACCTCCCTAGAATTCTTGCTTGCTTGCTTCCTATCATTCCACATTTCTTACCTCTCCTTACATGCTTGCTTCTTAGCTTTGCTCATTTCTGACCTCTCCACCTCTCTACCTACCTAGAATTCTTCCTTCCTTGCTTCCTAGCTCTGTACATTTCCTACCCCTATACATCTCTACCTCCCTAGAATTCTTTCCTGCTTCCTTCTTAGCTTTGTACACTTCCTACCTCTCTACCTCCCTGGAATTCTTTCTTGCTTGCTTCATATCTTTGTACACTTCCCAACTCTCTGCCTTCTACATCCCAAGAATACCTGCGTGCTTGCTTCCTAGCTTTGTACATTTCCTGCCTCTCAACCTCTCTACTTCTCTGCATCATGAGATTTCTTTCTTGCTTGCTTCCTAGATTTGTACATTTCCCACCTCCCTACCTCTTTACCTCTCTTCCTCATTAGAATTCATTCTTGCTTGCTTCCTAGCTTTACACATTTCCTGTCTCTCTACCTCTCTACCTCCTTAGAATTCTTCCTTGCTTCCTTCCTATCTTTGTACGTTTCCTACCACTCTACCTCCCTAGAATTCCTGTGTGCTTGCTTTCTTGCTTTGTAAATTTCCTATCTCTCTACCTGTCTACCTCCCTACAATTCTTTCCTGCTTGCTTCCTACCTTTCTACATTTCCTAACTCTCTACCTCTCTACCTTTACACCTCCCTGGAAATCTTTCTCGCTTACTTCCTAGCTTTGCACTTTTCCCACCTCTCTACCTTGCTAGAATTCTTTCTTGCTTGCTTCCTAGCTTTGTACATTTCCCACCTCTCTACCTCTCTACATGTTTACCTTCATAGAATTCCTGCTTGCTTGCATCTTAGTTTTATAGCTTTCCGACCCTCTCTACCATCTACCTCTCTAACTCCCTAGAATTCTTTCTTACTTGGTTTCTAGCTTTCCATATTTCCCATATCTCTACCTCTCTACCTGTCTACATCCCTAGAAATCTTTCTTCCTTGATTCTTGCTTTGTACATTTCCTACCACTCTACCTCTCTACCTCCCGAGAATTCCTTCTTGCTTGCTTCATAGCTTTGTACATTTCCTACCTCTCTACCACTCTACCTCCCTACAGTTCTTTCTTGCTGGCTTCGTAGCTGTGTACATTTCCCACCTCTCTACCTCCCTACCTCTCTACTTCCCTAAAATTCTATCTTTCTTGCTTTCTAACTTTCATGATTTCTTACCTCTATAGCTCTCCACCTCCCTATAAATCTCTCTTGCTTCCTTACTAGCCTTGTACATTTCTGAACATACTATCTCACTGCCTACTTAGAATTCTTCCTTGCTTGCCTCCTTTCCTTGTACATTTCCTACATCTCTACCTCTCTACCTCCCTAGAAATCTTTCTTGCATACTTCCAAGCTTTTTACATTTCCTTCATATCTACCTCTCTTCTTCCCTGGAATTATTTCTTGCTTGATTTTTAGCTTCCTAAATTTTCTGCTTCTCTAGGTCTCTACTTCCCCAGAATTACTTTTCCTTGCTCCCTATCTTCGTATATTTACCACATCTCAATCTCTCTATATGTCTGCCTCCCTAGAAGTCTTTCTAGCTTGCTTCCAAGCTTTGTACGTTTCCTGCCTCTCTACATTTCTACCTCCCTAGAATTCATGTTTGCTGGCTTCTGAACTTTGTGCATTTCCTGCCTCCATACATTTCTACCACCCTACAATTCTTTCTTGCTTGCTTCCTAGCATTGTACATTTCCTGCATCTCTGCCTCTCTACCTCCCTACCTTCCTAGATTTCTTTCTTGCCTGCTTCCTAGCTTTGCACATTTCCTACTTCTATACCTATCTTCCTCCCTAGAATTCTTGCTTGATTGCTGCTTAACCTTGCACATTTCCTACCTCTCTCCCACTCTACCTCTCCAACTCCCTAGAATTCTTTCTTGTTGCTTCCTATCTTTGTATATTTCCCACCTCTCTACCTCTCTGCCTCCCTTGAATTCTTTCTTGCTTGCTTCCTATCTTTGTACACTTTATTCCTCATTAACTCTCCACCTCCCTAGAAATCTTGCTTGCTTGCTTGCTAGCTTTGTACATTTCCTACCTCTGTACCTCTCTACCTCTCTACCTCCCAAGAATTCTTGATTGATTTCTTTCTGATAACTCTCTACCCCCATAGAATTCTTACTTTCTTGCATCCGATATTTGTACTTTTCCTTCCTCTCTACCTCTCCAGCTCACTAGAATTCTTTCTTGCTTGGTTCCTACCTTTGTACATTTCCTGTCGCTCACCTCTCTATGTCTCTAGAATTCTTGCTTTGTTGATTCCTAGCTTTGTACATTTCCTACCTCTCTAACTCTTTACCTCTCTACCACCCTAGAATTAATTCTTTCTTGCATCCTACCATTGTACATTTCCAAGCACACTACCTCTCCACCTACGTAGATATCTTGCTTGCTTGCTTCCTACCTTTGTACATTTCCTACCTCTCCACCACTTTACCTCCCTACCTCCCTATAATTCCTGATTGCTTGATTCCTAGCTTTGTATATTTCCTTCTACTATTCCTCTCTACCACTCCACCTCCCTAGAATTCTTTCTGGCTTTCTTCCTAGCTTTGTACATTTCCTACCACTCTACCTCTCTACCTCTCGACCTCCCTAGAATTCCTTCTTGCTTGCTTCCTAACTTTGTACATTTCCTACCTCCCTACCTCTTTACCTCACTACCTCTTTAGAATTCTTGCTTGCTTGGTTGTAGTTTTTTACATTTCCTACGTCACTACCTCCATACCTCTCTTCCTCCCTAGATTTATTGTTTTCTTGCTTCCTAGCATTGTACATTTCCTACCTCTATACCTCTCTACGACACTAGAATACATTTTGCATTCTTCATAGATTTATACATCTCCTACCTCTCTATCTCTCTACCCCTCTACCTCCCTAGAATTCTTGCTTGCTTGCTTCCTAGCTTTGCACATTTCCTAACTCTCTACCGCTCTAACTCCCTTTAATACTTTCTTGCTTTCTTCCTAGCTTTGTGTATTTCCTACATCTCTACCTCTCTAAATCGCTACCTCCCTGGAATTATTTCTTACTTGCTTCCTAGCTTTGTACATATCCTACCTCACTACCTCTCTACCTCCCAAGAATTCTTGCTGGCTTCCTTCCTAGCTGTGTACATTTCCAGCCTCTCTACCTCTCTACCTCTTTAGAATTCCTGCTTCCTCCTACCTAAATTTGTACATTTCGTACCTTTCTTCCTCTGTTTCTCTCAACCGCCCTAGAATTATTTCTTGCTTTCTTCATAGCTTTGTACATTTCCTACCTTACCTTTCCAACTCTCTGCCTCCTTAGAATTATTTCTTGCTTGATTCCTTGAGTTCTACATTTCCTAACTGCCTACGTCCCTGAAATTCTTTCTGGCTGACTTCCTACATTTGTACATTTCCTACATCTCTACGTGCCTACCTCTCTACCTCCCTAGAATTCTTGCTTGCTTGCTTAATACCCTTGTGCATTTCCTAACACCCTACCTCTCTACCTCTGTTTTTCCCCCAGAATCCTTGCTTGCTTGCTTCGTACCTTTGTACATTTCCTACCTCTCCACCACTTTACCACCCTGCTGCACGAGAATTCTTTCATGCTTGCTTCATAGCTTTGTACATTTCCTACGTCAACCCCTCTAACTCTCTGCCTCCTTAGAATTCTTTCTCACTAGATTCATAGCTTTCTACGTTTCCTGAATGCCTACCTCCTGATAATTGTTTCTGGCTTGCTTCCTACATTTGTACATTTCTGACATCTCTACCTGCCTACCTCTCTATCTCCCGATAATTCTTTCTTGTCCACTTCCATTCCTTGTATTTCGTGCCTCTCTACATCCATACAGCTCTTCCTCCCTAGAATTCTTTCTTGTTTGCTTAAAAGATTTGGACTTATCCTGCCTCTCTGCCTCCCTACTTCTCTACCCCCATAAAATTCTTGTTTCCTTGCTTCCTAGCTTTGTACACTTCTGTAGTGGCTTTCCCCTCCCCCTCTGCCGAGCAAGCTCAAACGCTGCCGGCGGCCGCCGGTGGCTGCTGGCTGAGAGTTAAAAAACGGAGCGGGGCGGGGGGGAAAGGGAGAAAGTTAAGAAGAAAAGTAAAAGG
>VXAV01001902.1:16275-28701 GCA_013399715.1 Alectura lathami
GAGTTTGAAACCTCTTATTTTCAAGTTGTAACACTTTCTATCCAACTGCAAATCAGTCAGATTGTCGCAGCATAATGTAGTACAAAAATGTCTAACAGCCAAGTAATTCACCTTTAAAACGC
This sequence comes from Alectura lathami, assembly GCA_013399715.1. Taxonomy (NCBI): domain Eukaryota; kingdom Metazoa; phylum Chordata; class Aves; order Galliformes; family Megapodiidae; genus Alectura; species Alectura lathami. The sequence goes on from VXAV01001902.1 coordinate 16,398, forward strand.
ATTTAAATAGATTCCATAAAAGTGGCAGCCAAAATGTGGTGATAGTTTTAAACAGAAGCTTATGGGAATGGTACAGAATGCAGTAAAATTCAAAGACTTTTTCTTTCCCCTAAAATGCCACCTTTTCTTCTGATTCATTTCTACTTACATCTGAAGGAGGAAAAGTATCTGTGACATTGATCTTCCCATGGTCTTTTCAAAACAGAAACAGTCAAACACATTCCAGGCTATCAAAAGCCACTCTTACAAAGACAGATATAAAATAGCTCATGTATCATATCATTTCCTTTTTGTTTCAATACAAATATAGCTGGCTCCCATTACTAGTAGACATCATTTAAGTAAGAAAATGTAGTGTTATTTGGGGAGTAAATTAGTATCAAATCCTGGGGACTGTGCAAGTACCACTGAGGTTATCAAGACGATTGTTTTATAGAAGCAGTTTAATAATATATGCAGGTATTCAAACTACTCATCATGCAAATGACAGCATATATAGTATACAAAAATATTTACTGAACCACTTCACACAGATCCAGATGTTATTCTCAGGAAACGTCAGGGAATCCTTAGTTCCAGTCTTTGTCGTGTTAAAATATCCCCTTTCAAGGACAGATTGCTAAATGGTTGCCTAACATACCAGGTCACAAGACAGCATGGCTCGCTTTGGGTGTCACATTAATTCGAAACAAAAATCCTCATACAGAATAGAACTTGTGATAATACAGCAATAGGGGCTATTTTCTGGAAAGCAGGTCCTGTTAAGTACCATTGTAAGTGTAATATCTCTACATTTTCTGTTTTATATTAGAGAGAGAGATGTTTGGAGAAAGACTGCTTTGGCTTGAAACAACAAAATACTGACACCCATGCCATTCAGTGAGGGTCTTAATGTCTCTGCTACTTAAATTGCACTTGAAAACAATGACACACAACATTAAAGCTTGTGCTACCCATTTTTCTAAGAGTATGTGAGAGGCTCTGGTCTCTCAAGTATATCTGTGGTCCTGAAGTTTTTGGGAACCTTTGTGAAATTCCTTGTAGTTTGAGCCTATTTATTCACAGCAGTGAGAATGCAGAAGATGAGAAGCATTATTCCCTAATGCACTTGAGACAAAAGCTGAGAGCTAGGCAGTCACCCAGTTCCAGCTCCAACCATATCACTGACTCATTGTGTGGGTTTGGGATAGCTTGCTGTCTCCTGGCCCCAATCCTGCAGGAAGATTCAAGCAATTGGATAGAGCCTCACTGAAACCAATACAACCTATACATATAGGTTTTTATATATACTTCCCCACCTGACTTCAGCAGAACTATTGTCAGTTGGGAGATGCAAGCTAATAATCTAAGACTAAGGGTACAAAATTATATGAACTCAAGCTGAAATGTCAGGAGGACTATGGTCAACAACTATGGTCAGTTGTTAGAGCTACATGAAGTAGTTCATGGATCTCATTCAATTTTGGGAATAGGGAAGGGGATGTTTGGAGAAAACAACACAAGAGCTAATGAATCTGTGTGCCTCCCAACAGTCATAAAAGGGGTAGAAATTGTAGACAGTGACATACTTCCAGGCCAAAGGGACACTGCTATTCCGCCAATGTAGAGAACAAGGTGCTCAAAGTGCTTAAAGACCATGAAACAGTTAACTAGACATTCCTAGGGAAGGAGAGGGGATTCAATTGTCAGGTCCTGTGTGAAAAGATAGGCTGCCATTGAGGGGAAAAAAGTCTGAGGAAGGTGGGTGTTCTTCAGTGCCTGAAAGTTATGACCCTTAGGCAAAGGCAAGCACATGTGTAGATTGATTTATTGCTTTGAAGATCTGTTTATACTTAAACTATTTAGCTGTATACAAATAATACTTTCTGTTATGGAGGTTGTTTTGTCATTTAATAAAGTCTTTGCTCTCAAGTGCAACCAAATACTCAGAAGTGGAACAGCAACTCCAGATGAGATCTGAGAGTGGGTGAGAGAGGGAGGTTCTAAGGGAGACTAACAGGTCAGAGGAGAATCAAGTTGGGTGTTAGGAAAAGGTTTTTCACCAGAGGGTGGTCAGGCACTAGAACAGGCTCCCCAGAGCAGTGGACATGGCACCAAACTGCTGGAGTTCAAGAAACTTGGACAAAGCTCACAGAAATATGGTTTGATTTCTGGGTGATCTTGTGTCGAGTCAGGATTTGGACTCGATAATCCTTGTGGGTCCTTTCCAAATCAGAATATTCTATGATTCTATGAACAGGCACATGGGGTACTCCTGAAGAAGCCAGGTGGCACAGTTAATGTGGTAAGTGCGATAGGAATTATTCACAAGCGTACAGTGTGCTAAGATGCTTTTGCACACTGATGCTCAAATTATCAGGGCAGATTCTATAAATGCATAATAAGAGCGCTCACAATGTGCATCTGGACAAATGTGTGTCCTTAAATATTACTTAAATTTAGCTTTTGTTATTATACATTAAACAAACATTGATTTTATTATTTCAGAAAGGATAGCCTCCTGAACAGCCCCAACAGTAAGACAGTATGTTGGGAATTTAAAATAATAGCCAACAATCCCTGCGTCAGTTAAAAGTGTACAGGTGAATGAGCAGTGAGTCACTCTCAGAGCTCAAGAATTAATGTCTCAAATACTGCCACTCAGAAGGATTCAGAGAGTCTAATAAGCATTGCCTGTAACAAAGGAATAAGGTTCTTATTTCCATTGTAACAAAAACACCATTTACCCTCCTTCTACCTCATATTTACACCGAAACAAGCACATATGATTAACTTTAAAGACAGCCTGTGAGATGAATAAGCAAGTTTGGCATGTATACAGGCAAAAGGAACCAGATGTCCTTACAAACCCAAAGGACAGAGTAGCTTTATCTACCTTTCAGACCAGAAGCCAGCCTGGCCACAATCTTATCAAGGCTTAGAGAATTTCTGTCATCATTCAATCCATTGAGAAGGGGAGCCACTTTCCTGCCACTAAACATTAATAATTTTGTCTGAAGTATCTGTGGCAGACAGATTCATTTCTTACTGGCTCCATCTAGGCTTGGTAGCCTTACACTTCACTAGCAAGTGCTATGACATGACAAATGTAAGCACAGTGAGAAGGTTGGAATGTTATATGCCTTAGATAGCAGAGCTGCTCACAAAAGCTTCCATGATAAACTCAGACAGACATTAATTTACAGTTTGACAGTGTACTTCATGAAACCCAAAACAATTTTTTCTGCAGATATACAGTATTTTGTAACAAAGCAAAGCTGGGGCCAATATTCTTTATATTCCTAAGTGCTTATTACCAGATAAAAGGTGTTTTTCATGCCAAAATATTTTACGTAGGCTAGTCTGGGGTAGAGATAACTTGTTTATAATAATAATAGTACCTTTGCAAATAATTAGAAAAAATTCCTCCGGAAAAATATCAAATTCCAGATGTCCTAAAGACATCAAGAGTAGAAAAACTTTAAAGCTGTTTCTTGGAAAACTGCTTGAGTGCAATGGGCCTAAATTTTATTTTTTGACCCAGTCACTAAAACATTGAAATGATTTTTTTGGTAAGGAGTTTCTCTTTAGTGAGAAAACAGTGAGTCTTAGGAAAAAATATAATTCTCAACATAAAAGTGAAATAAAAACTGTAGAGCTTTTCCTTTCACACCAATAGGATTGAAGTGATGACATAGATATGATTCAGTAACTGACTGCAAAGACTTTATACAGATAAGAAGCACATTTTTATGTACCTGGTCCCATCAAACTGACTGATGAAGCCTAACCTCTGCCTACCAACTAAGAGATTATGTATTAGACTATCTTGACATCCCCTGCCAGCTCCTTGCATGGTTAATTCAAGGACCATGAGGTAGACAATAGTTGGTTGAATGACACAGTGATTAATCATACTTTGGCTCAAAGGACCAAGGACAAATAGATTAAAATGTTTTAATCTGGCCACTTAACACAGAGACTAACCTGTAGCAGGACTTGGAATACGATCCCTCTTAGGTCAGTGTAAAACAGACTTTGGGGGATACATTTTGGATATTCTTCCATGTGCATCATATCAGACTGGCCTAAAATGAGGCTTTGAGGTAAACTGAATTGAAAGTGAGTTCTTCCAATTTCCAGTCTTACTGCAGTCCACAACACACTTCACAATGCCCTAAAATAAGTTCAGTTCAGATGCATTGCTCTGTGGAAGTGAAATCTTTCTAATCTGGCTTGTTAGAGATGAAAAAAATTATGGCAATCTTAATAACCCATGGAAGAAAACTACTCTGTTTTACTCAGTTCTATCTGGCAATAATATTTTTTGCAGATTTAAGGTTTCTTTTCTTATCTGTCAAAATACACACACAAGCATAAATTGAAACAAAAAAAATCCACAACATTGTGTTTAAATCCATGTTTTAAAGATGATAATTTTAACATTAAAGTGAATTTCACCTTGAAAATGTAAAAGCTCAAAAAAAAAAAAAAACCTAAAAACTTGTTAAGAATGGCTACAATTCTAATAAAATGTGAAGAGTACCACCAAATTCAAATTTTTTTTTTTTTTCTTGTCAAAGTGGCCAATAATCCACACTATACCTGGCTGCCTTCAGGAAAGACAGAGATCACTTTCCTCCAGACTTTGCATATGAAAATTGAGACCATTCTAAGAAAAGTTAATCATCACCTCCCATTGTTTTTCTTGGAACTGAAGCCAGACCGCTGTCAAAGAAGTTGGCTGCATTCTGAGCTATTTGGTTAGGAAATGATAAGAGAAGAGAACAACACTGGAGGTGAGGTAAAACTAAATGACATAATGAGCAAGTAAAAGAAAAGAAAAGAAACTCGGAAGCCAATGAAACTGTGAAACCATGTGTTTGCTCTAAAACACTTTGAAGCAGTAAATGGGGTAAAAGAAGGAAAAAGTGCAATGTGTAAAAAAGAATGAGAGAAGTCTTTGGGAATATACTACGTGGAGAAGGAGACTTAAAGACAGTATGGACACATATCCTGTGCAGATGAGTAGCTATGTTGGGTATACTAAGGTGTATGTATATATATATATATATATACACACACACACACACACCCCTCTGTAATTCTCAGTAAATATATATACACCTCAGAGTGTATGTATATATATATATATATACACACACACACTCACTATATATATCTAGTGTAATTTATAACTACAAGATTGGCAGCACAAGCAAATATGAGAAATGAGTAAATAGAGTCACTGGAAAAAAATAAAGTTAGCAGAAGTCATTTGCAGAGCCACAGAATTAGAGACATCCTGTATCAGGAGAGAATACTCATATCAAAAGATGCCCATTCATAATTATATACTCACATCAAAATGACTGCCGACAAAGCAAGTGCCTTCCAAAAAATGTAAAAATCCTTATGTTATACTATTCCTTGTAGTCACGCCATAGGACATGCACACAGCCGTGCACTTGGACTTAGTGGGTGTTGTCATTGTGACAACTGTATGGACTGATTTGGCAAACTGTCTCAGTAACAAAGGAGTCTAGCATCTTCAGTAGTTTGGGATCAGTCTGAGTTGCAGTAGGTTTTACAGCTTTTGAACTTTTAGGGACTAATAAGTAAATGACAAATGCTGTTCATTTGTAAAACATTGCATAGTATGTTAGTGCACCTCAAATGTCAGTGTAATCATTTTACCTGGGAATGAAAACATTTCAAGTATTGAAAATGTAGCACCTCTTGTCAAAAAATCTGTTTAAAATTCTTAGCATTGCAATTTTTTCATCAGTCTCCAAATATCTATTGATTACTTTGGGTAATTACTTTGGATTTAGAATATATTTTAGACTAGAGCTTTCTCTTTGTTCAAGCTTACAACTCATACACACTGGTCGGCTTACAGCTGCAAATAGAAATATTTATCCTNTCTAAAAGTAATTTTTACCAGAGATCCAAAATGAGAACTTTATGTTAGAGTATTTTTATTTTTCAGAAACCTTTCCCTCAAAAGCAAAGCTAAAATTGAGTTACTGCTCTGCTCCCATAACCAAAAAGGCCTGACTTTTTCATTGAAAAAAAGGACTAATTGCCAAAAGTGCACAAGGAGGAAACAGAAATACTGAAATACTGAGCAACCTCTCTCAGTTGGACAGCAAACTTTGTGAGACACTGTCTCAAAGGACTCTTCCTAGTTTCTCAATATTTGGTGTATTCTTCTTCTTTCAAGTATATATTGCAATGTCTGTAGTTTTGCACACTATTTGCTGTTCAGAAACTCTCCTAATCAAGTGAAAATTTTGAAATGCTTTTAAAAACTGAAGAATATTTTAATTGTACAGTTCAAAGACACATAAGCTACATGCTGTTTTGAAATTTTATAATAACTACACATTGTGAAACAAAGCCTAGCAGCATGCAGCCCAGTTGATTAAACAGCAACAAAGGGACTGATTATTAAAATTCCCAAGTCAGAAAAAGTGTCTGCTTACTAACATCATGCCTGGAGCTTTAGCTGGCATCACAACAGCATGCCAAGCAAAATGTGACCCCATTAAACATACTCCACGTTTCCATCATTTTCCTCTTGAATTACAATTTCTATATACATTTTTCTAACTCTTTCCTTCAATCTCCATATTTCTTTGCAAGTGCATATCCCACGTCCCCAGATTTCTCACTCTCAAGTCTGACTCACTGGTTCCTATTATAAGTGTTAACAAAACATCCCTTGCATTACTCTGAGAGAACATTGCTTGTGCTATGGGATTTAATGCCCTCCTCTGCAGCAGAAGTGGCAGCATACCAATATGCTCCTCACTGTGCAACGTACAGATATCCAATGCCAGACTTTAAATTGCTCAACAGCAAGTTTTAAATCATCCTGCCGAGGAGTCTGTAGGGAGACATACCAGTCTTTCTGCAGAGGGAGATCAATGAGCTGTGGAGACATGCTGGCCAGGAATCTCCCTTTCATCTAGATATACACAGTGTGACACACCAGGTGCCAGCTTAGCTGCTATTCTTACGGGAATGGGCAACTTTTACATTTGAGAAACAAGTACATTTTTTTTTCTTTTTGAGTTTATAGATTATTTTTAATGTGTCAAAGATTTATCGTGGGAGTTAAAAGGTTGAATAAAGTCAGCCAAAAGAAATTTTCAGGCTTACTGTAATGCAAGATAACAGTGACTTACAGAATTTTACCATCATGTTGATCCTGCTTATGAACTCTCCTCTGCTGGCATTGCTGGCACAGTTATTCAGTTATTCTCTGTTCAGTGACATGCCTTTTCATAAAGGCAAGGACCAAACCGAGCCTACAAGAAATATTTACCTTAGGCACATACTTACAAGGTGCCTATATCTGCCCAGCCTCCTTCTATTTTTATTTCCTCCTTTCTAAAAATACAACTTTAATTCCCATATTTAAATAAACCTTTGCAAGTCTGCACAGGCTCCCTGGAACAGCACATACTATCTGAAGAAACCGACACTTCCTCAGAGCAGGAGTGGACAAACAAGTGTCAGTATCCCACTTCTATACAGAGAATGGGAAGGTGGAGCTGTGGAGCTGTGTTTTTTACCTGAAAAAATGCTTCTGCCTTGTTATTGACCTCTTTCTTAAAAGGTCTGAATCTGCATCTAAGGTCTAGTGTATTAACCTTTGACAGGAAGGCAATGGAAATTTTCTTTCTTTTGATTTCGTTTAGACATAAAAAAGTGCTTTAAGAACTTTTATTAGTCATGAGCCAGGGTGTGTTCCCCATCCATAAGAAAAGATAGGGTTACAGTACTAATAATGGCTCATTGCTTTCCACACCAAATGAAAATTTTTAAATAATTGTATTTTTTATCTGCCATGGATTTGCAAACTCCATATCTGATTGCCATATACAGCACCTGCTTTTTGTTTTTGTTTTTAAATTGATTACAGCTTTTCATGACTTGCATCAGGTATTGCCTCATGAGCTCTTGTACCTTTTCAGTCCTAGGAAAACTTCTAAGAAAGTGGTAGGGTCTGAGGCTGTAGGCTTTTGCTGAAATTAAGAAAAATGAAAATACTTCTTGCACCAGCGCTAGACTAGAAAAAGATATTCAACATAGAATGCATTAATCTCAGAAATATAAAGAAAACAAGAAAAAAGAGAATAAAGAAATTCTTAAGAAAAGATTTAGTATATTAACTTTGTCAGTTTGCATGAGACACCTGCTGTCTATAGGAGAAAAATATGCATTTCTAGATTAGCAGTATGATCCCCTAAGAGTTTTCCTAGGAAGGTAAGACTTTCTTATGGCTGTCACTGCAGCTGTGCATTGTCTGAAAATAAGTATTCAGAGGCCAATATACATCTCAGGGTATGCAGCAATTGAAATATGCATATAGATTATGAGGGAACTGAACAGAAGTTTATAAGGTTCAAAATCATATTCTTTTTTGAAACAACATTGAATAAGAATTAGGGAATATGTCTGCTCTTCTCCACTTCCTTGCTAATCACAGATAAAATTCAAGCTATACTGTCAGATACTATTTAAGAGTTTTTCAAGTATGAGCACAAAGCATAGCCTACCAGTGATGCATTAAGAATATAATGAGAGGACAATGATAACCAACATTTAAACAATCAAACCAGGCCTCACCTGTTCGTCAGAAGTTGCTTACTGAGAAAAAAAAAGTTATAATACTTTTAGAATTTTCACTTCAAAGGATAAATATTTAGGATAGGCACAGCTTCAGAAATTTAAACCTAAATAAAACATATTTTTAGAAGTTTACACAACTGCGATAACAGTTTTGATTGGAATGCTCCATAGTCTTGACTAGAATGTGACCACTAAAAAAATAGCATGGTTAGGAAAACCTTTTGGCAGATCTATGCTTTCACTGTAATTTTCAGGTGCATTTTTCTTTTTATTGCTACTGTATTTAACAGTTTATCACGCATAATTTTCTCTACAGCTGGTATTTTCCAGTTCTGCTTTATTTCAACTGACAGAATTGAGTGAAAGCAGTGGAAAACTTTGGAAAAATTATTTGTTCTTAACCTCACACCATTTCTTTTCATTTTTTTTCTCATCTTCCTATTAAGAAATATGAAGTCTGACACTTCAGTGTTTATCTTTTACATATAATGCCGGGCAAACCAATACACAAGTTAAAATGCTGTCTGAAAAGTGTTTAAAATAAGAATTGGCTGCCTGCTTTCTTTAAAACTCATACAGTTTTCATGTACCAGTAACAAAAGTAGTACTACCTTAGGAAATATGATCTGTGAAAAGCTTTTGAGAAAATTATTGTAAAAACAGTGTGACTCATTTGCAGAGACTAAATAAGGACCAGTCACTGTTAACAAGTAGTTCCTGTCCCTGTACAGTCTATATGTAAACTGGGATATGGAATATTTTAGAAACAATGCCCAAACTATGCTAGAAACACAGCATAAAGGTTTATTAAACTAGAGTGATGGAAGAAGAGGGAAAAAAAGGAAGAAAAATGAATAGTCCAAAAAAAGAAAATAGAATAAAGTACAACATATTATAAACAATGGTCATAAGGATATGTAATACAACCTGCTAAATCACCAGAGGTGGTATTCTGCAATTCTTAAAAAAGTCTCACCATAACTATGACATGATTTTCATTATTTTGACACAAACACAAAGTTGCTTTGACTATTACTATTCTAGCCTGCTCTTTGCCTTTAGCAACAGAAAATAATGTAAGTTATGCAGATAGGAAGAATTAACAACTTTNGTCCAAAAAAAGAAAATAGAATAAAGTACAACATATTATAAACAATGGTCATAAGGATATGTAATACAACCTGCTAAATCACCAGAGGTGGTATTCTGCAATTCTTAAAAAAGTCTCACCATAACTATGACATGATTTTCATTATTTTGACACAAACACAAAGTTGCTTTGNCTTGTCTTCCTAGTGATATTTTAATCTAGGGATTGTATACCCCAAATTTTACTTCTGAGACCTTCATATAATCTAGTCACAAGCCACCTATATGTAAACAACATCACTAGCATTTGATAGAAGTATGCCATTACAAAGTCATTTTTTTCCTGAATATTTTAAAATGTATTGCACTAAATTCCATGCTAAGTCCTAAAAAAATAAAAACAAAAATAAAATTACTCAAGAATGTCTGCTGAAGAGTTAAAAACCCAGTTTCTTGAAATACTTTTATTTAGTTTTTATTGCAATAGGGAGATTTCTGTCACCTCGGCATCTCTCCATACAGCTGAGCTTTCTGTGAGCATATATTGTCAGGAGGCTATAGACAGCAANTTTTTTTTTTTTTTTGTATGCTTACACCTTTTGGCAATACTTTACTTTCTGTCAACATTTTTCTCCTTTGCATTCTCAGAACATAGGCACCTACGCATTACAGCATTCTTCCTTTCACTAAGAACAGTGGAAGTGTTGATTCACCCAAAGTACCAGGATCAACTGTGATGGCAGGCAAAATAATTTCCACAGAAAGGCTTTGATAAGTACAGTTGTTTAGCTAATGGATATTCTTCATTTTTGGGAAAAAAATATTTTACTTGGAAAATGTTTACTCTTACTGTCAATTTAGGCAAAATATTTTAATTCTTAAATGGCGATGAAGAAACCTTGAGTTGGCTAGTCCTGAAACAGCTCCGTGCCAGACTTTTCTGAGGGGAGCACAGACAGCAAAGGTTTGCAAATACCAAACCCTGTCTCAGCTGCACAAACAAATTCTATAAAGAGAACGACTGAAACTTGATGAGATATGTGAAAACTGAAAACCAAAAGTCTACCTGTGATTTTCTGCATAGATCATTTTTAATTTCAGCGACTTCCTGGTTCGCAGTTACACAGTCCTGCCTATCCCTCTGGGAAAGTCTCCTGTGTCTCATCAGCTCTGTTTTGTGTCTCTGCTGTCCTTTCAGGAATCTCCCAGTTTGCTTTCCCATTAAAGGCCCTTTCTCACAGTTCGTTCCTTTCCTGTCACATCCTCAACCTCAAGCCCTTCTGTAAGCAAGCATGTTCAGTTCCTTTCATAATAAAGACACCCTTGCCCTTCAAGGGACCAACTTGTCAGACTTTCTTCCCTGTTGCTTCAAAATAGTCTCTTACTGTACTCATATATTGAGCTGAAAGAGAATTAAATGCTTGTATCACAATCCCATTCTTATCTTAACCTTCAGACATACAAGAAAAATTGGAGAAAAAATTGTTGCTTTTATAGTTTATTTCCTTTAAGGAAAAATAGTTTGCAGAGAGAAAATTCAAGGGAGTTTTGGAGGGTTTATGTTTGCTTGGAATTAGAATAATGACATGGTACTTTGGAAAAGAAAGGACAGTTTTTAAAATATTGTTCAATAAAAACAAACACACACACAAACCACAAGATGAAATTAACTGTATTAAGTTAGCAGCTAAATCTCTACATAGGAAACTGAAGATATTATTTAACTGTCAACTCAATTCTGAAGATATGTACTTAATTTTAATCAGGTCTGACAGTCAGTAGAATGAAATATATCCCCAGTGTGTTACATTCACAACACACTCTTGCAATTTGAACAGAATCCAGCATTCTTAACTGCAAGACTACTAATTCCAAAATGTATCCACTTATAACAAACATATATGGTATGCATGATAGTGATTATCTAGGTGCCCAAGGAAAGTCAGATGACTTCCAAAGCCAGAAGCACAGCAGTAGCTTCATTATTTGTACACTTTGATCACTCAAGTTGCAAACAGATGTAGAATTATGAAACACTGTTTACAGTATTCATGTTTAAATTCAATTTGTCCTTCTATGGTATTTATTACTTTTAAAAAATTGATTAATTCGTGGCATAATTTTTATAACCAAAGAATGACTACAACATGATATCTGCATGCAGATGAAAGGAAACTTCGCAGCTCTTCTAACACACAAGACAGACATTATGACTAATTTTTCAAAACTACAATCTTATTTCTTTATGGCACATGTCTATGGGGCTGTGATTTGCAATATAGTTCAGTTTGATTTTTCTCTTAAGGTGGGGTCAGTCAATTGACTTTTTCTTCTTTCTGTTGCTTCTCCTTTTACCCTTGACTTCATTAGGCAAATATTTAATATGTCATGTCTCAATGCCCTGACTTCATTAAATATGTGAATAGGAAATATTTTGTCAACTTTCAGAGCTGAAACAAGTCTCCTATTGCTTAAATTTCTACAGGCATAGACATTATATACTCTATCAAAAATGTCATTCAGGTAGCAGACCTGGAAAACTGTAGCACAAGTTGATGTTAATGTCCCATTCAAAAATTATGATGGTAAGGGA
>VXAV01001904.1:3334-95568 GCA_013399715.1 Alectura lathami
TCGCCCTCCCTTGGTCCACCAGTGCCGTCGCTCCATCATAGAAGGCCACCAGATTGGTCAGGCACAACCTGCCCTTGGTGAAGCCGTGCTGGCTGCCTCGGATCACCTCCTCATCTCGCATGTGCTTTAGCATCTCCTCCAGGAGGATCTGCTCTCCCTCGTGTGGCTCACCTCCTATGCATGAGGCTCTGCACCTCCATCCGTCACACATCTCCTGTCACACATCAGGAAACCTCAGAAGAAAAAGTTATTTTAAATGATTTCCTCAGTGCCCAGTTCTGGTGATGTATTTGTGCAAAACTATCATATTGCAGAAATGATTGCATGAGGTGTGGTTTTTTTTTTTTTTTTTTTTTTTTTTTGGGAAAAAAAAAAAAAACACATCGATTCTTGCACATCTTGCAGGACATGGCAATGCAATGAATTGCAAGCAGAAGGAGAAGCAGAGCAGCACCCAGACTGAGCACCCATGGCTTTCCCAGCAGCCAGACCTATAATGTCATCATGCTCAATTTTTTTAAAAAGGTGTTTTAAAGATCTGAAACTGTCCCACCAGCACAGGTAAAGGTGTAAGAATTTGGGCTCTAGGGATGTCTCCTGGCCTGGTGGTAGCTAACTGCGGAGTGGTGCAGCTGTGTCATGTTCCTTGCCTGCATGTTTGTTTACTTTCTTGCAAAATCTAAAAAAAAAAAGAAATCACAAGTTGTGGGTGATCAGTGATGCTGTGTCCCAGAGCCATGCAACAGGCAGAGCATGATATGAAGCTTCAAATCACATGGGAAGGAGCCGATGACAACGTGAGCAGGGACAGGGCACAAAGCGAAACCCTTCCACGCTGCCCTTTTAACAACAAAAACCCACATGTGAGAAATCTCCAATGCTCGTCTTGTCAAAACAAGTGTGAATGTTCCCTCCTTTCTCAATGATTTTTGCAAAAGCGTGAACAGCTCCCAGAGCACCAAGCCCACGCTTCCCATTTCTGGTGCTTTCCTCCACTCCAAGCAATGCTGCAAGTGGAACCCCACATCTGGCTCCTGCAAACCTCCACCTGCTCCTCTGGTCACGGGCTGCTGCAAGTCAGTGCCTGGTGTTAGCGCTTGTGATTAAATCCACTCCTGATATTTGCCAGGTTACTGGCATTAATGTCATCCTGTTGGAACGGAGACTCCATGGGGCCGTACAGCCCAACCATAAAAGAGCCCACGCTTTGGGGAAAGGATGTGCACGCTTTTTGAAGAAAAGGCAACAAATGATTTGCATTACAGTGCGCACCCGGGAGGAGGGCAGGATTTAGCCCCAAAGGAGGGGGAGCAGAAGCCCCTGGTGACAGGGCAATGGGCCAAGGCCCCTCAAGGTCCCTCTCCACCGACTATAGAGGGAGCTGCAGGACCAGCTTAGAGCACAGAGCGATCGCCTGGGGCCCAAGCCGGGGCAGATGAGCCCTGCTGAGCCCCCCCCCCCGGGACGCTGAGGGGCAGGAGGTGCTGTGTTAAGCCCTGTTAAGGCAGAGGCTGAGGATGGGCTGGCTGCCAGCTGGCGTCCCACTGAAGGTGTCCCAGGGCAGGACACAAGGAACAGCCTGCGCTTCCCTGCCTGGCAATGCCATGTCCATGGGATATCTCTGCAGGCTTTGGTGGCCCTCAGCATCCCTCCAGGCCTAGAGATGTCCCTGCCACCACAGTCCCTGACCCACAGCTGGACAGGGTTGAGCATCTCACAGTTGGCGCATCCCAAGGGCAAGGGGACACTGGCTGGGGGCTCCCTGTGCACAGGCCCAGGTGTGGCCCCTGGCGGGGCTCCTGACCATTCCCACAGCACATCCCCACTGCTGGATGGGTCCCACCAGCTTCCCACATCACCACAGGGACCCCGTGCTGGGCGGCAGGGCAGAGCTGCCCTTGGTGTCTCCCAGGAGGAGGTGAGGTGTGTCCTAAGAGATGGTTCCTCTCCCACAGCAGCCTCTCACTGATGCCCGTCCCCAGCCCAGCTCGATCATGGTTTCACAAGGCCAAGCCCAATGCAAGGCTCTCTATGAATTCCCCCCAGGGAGCTGTCTTTAACTATCCAGCTTCCTGCCCTCCCTTTTCACATTTTCTTCTCCTTGAAGATGGCTGGAGCCCCGGTTAGATGTGAGATGAGCCAGCCCGTGGTGCTGGGGGCTGGAATTGAGTTCTTGCATCAGGGCTTGGTCACCGCTGAGAGATCACATCCCTGGAGACAGCCCAGACTTCCAGGCATCAATCTGCCAAACCCAGAGCTTAATTTCTCCATGGGCGTGCTCTTCCCTGGCTGACCGAACATCCTCGTAGCTGTATTCTATACGGTGCTGGTTAGCGGCTGTGCCTGTCACCCTCTTCCCAGAGGCCCCATAATTCTTTATATTGATATTATTCCAAGTGCTGAGCTCTGGTTTATGCTTTCTGCATCTACTACTTGTCATCAGCAGCCCCAGGCAGACATGAAGCACTCTGAGAAAGTTTACAGAAATGCAGTATAAGCCGTCCCATGCACCGATGGCTGCATGGAAGTGTCCCTGAGCCCTGAGTGCCACTGCCACCAAGTGCCACCCCCTCTATGTCATGTGTGGACCCTCCAGCAGGGCAGAGCTGCACCATTCACCCCTTATGGCTGGTCCCAAACTAGAGGGGGGATGTGATTATTGCAAAAACTCATAAATTATTTTGAGTTAGTAGCATGAAAACAAGGAAAAAGGAGGCGTTCTTTTTTTCAAAGAAGATGCTGCACACAGGATTTTAATGGGGTACAAGCAGCTATGTCAAACGAAGCAGCCACTTCAGAGGGAGCAGAGCTTGCGGTGTGGCAGCAGTGACAGCTCCTGGGTTCAGGGCAGAGGTGGGGACACTTCCAGCTGTTCCAAGCTGGATGGGCCCTGCTTCAGCCCTGCTCTCCCTTCCATGCCTGTGGTCCTGTCCCAGGGACTTTCTGCTTAAATGCAATGCCTGTGAGCATCAGGAGGGACACACCAAGCGCTGGCACCATGTCAAGGGACAGAGCCAGGTGTTGGGGTGCACATCTGGGGACCACAAAGGTGCCTTTCTGTGTCAGGAGTCAGCCACTGGTGGATTCACCAGTACCAGGGCTTGTTCTCCATTTCGGTGCAAATTAATTGGGATGAGGATAAAATCCCACTGTCTGCTCTTCCCAGCAACTTCACCACTGACTCTCTCCACTCCTGGCTTACAGCAGCATTGAGACAGACACTTGCTTACAGCAGAATGCAGTTTAAGCAGTCTGTGATTGAAATCTGGGTGCTGGGAGTGAGCAAACACAGGGAACAAATGGGGGTCCCCTTGCCAGTGGCACATAGGAGTTTACCAAGAAAAAAAAAAAAAAAAAAGAAAGAAAGAGAAAAAGAGAGAGGAAAACAAGAAGAAAGAGAGAGAGGTTTGTCTGTGCCTGGTGATAATATCAGAGCAAAAGCACCTCCGTGCCAAAAATTTCCTTGTGCTGCAGCTGTCTTCAGGCTCCAGGGAGGTCACTGAGTGCATGTTTTGCTCCCATCCCTGCTGCATGTCCCAGCCCTGCAGCAGCACCAGGGAAGGGGCCTGGGCCCCCCTCTGTGGAAGAGCTGGGAGAGGCAGAAAAGAGCCCCCAGCAAGCGCGAAAGCCATGGCAGAAACCGTCGGCACCAGCTCCCAAAGGAGCCTCAAGCCCCCACCACCACCTGGAGACCTGCCCTCGGAGGGCTGGGCACGGGGTCCCTGCAAGATGCTTGGAGGAGCGGAAGAACAAAAGCTGCTGAACTCGTTGGCACAGCCAGGCCTTTGTGCATCTATCAGAGAGAGGAAAGAAAAGGAACAGTTTGCTTTCCCCATCAATATTTTCATACTGCTGAGCTGATTTTCCGCTTTTATTCAGTTCGAGAGAGCGCAAAGCCCTCCAGACAGATGTTAGAGCAAAGCCCAGCCCAGCTCCTTCGGCGCGCCCTGCTCTAACCATGCTGACATCAAAAGCCTTTTTTCTCATTAGACAGAGGATATTGCCCAGTTAACCTGTGCCTCTCAGAGCACCACAAACCAGATGTGCCCCACTGCAGCCTTCTCTCTCCCCCATGGATGCTGCAGCATCCGACCCGGGCTGTGCACACCGTGGGCATCCCACTCTGCTGAGCTCCTTGCTCATCTGCTGCCTTGTTTCGTGAGGCTTGTGGCAAGCTCTGAAGCCTTGGCTCCACTGCCAGATTTGACTGAAATATCGTTAGTGGGAGAATCCGCCCGCAGGAACCTCATTTCCTAGGAGCCAGACTAAAAATGCATCAGGAGGAATACGTATCTGGCTTTCTTTCCTCCACAAAAGTATTTTCCAATCTGCTCTTTCTGCTGCAAGCAACCTTTGGTCTCTGCAAGAAGCTATTTCTCCCAGGCGAGCAGGTTGAGCCACTTCAGAGCCAGGAGGACACGGTTTCGTGCTCACTCAGCTGCTCTCTGCCCGCCCACACCTGCCCCTGGCTGTCTTTGACCAAAACTGACAATTTTCAACGGAAAAAAAAAAAAAAAAAACCACGCAAAAGGAGCACGAAATCNAAAAAAAAGCCAGCAGAAGGAGGCAGCAATGCTTGTCCCTGGAGGTCATGGGAGGATTTTCCAGCATTCTGGGAAGCACTGGAATAATTATTGTGTGCATCAGTAATGCCTGCCCAAAAAAAAAAGCATTTATTGCTGCCATTCAGAGCCCCCCACCCTCACCCAGCAGAGGTATTGTGGCCCCATCTGTTCCGTGGTACGGAGGGGACGAAGACCAGGTCTAATCCATGAAGTCTGGCCCAAAGTGCAGGGTGCCAGAGCCCTCGGCTTCCCCAGGTGCCAGCTCAGGAGGAGGAAATGGGAGAGCCCTGAGAAGCAGCACAGGAAGACGGGTGCTGAAACGCCGAGAGATTATTTGTCTTCGCCTGAT
The DNA here is from genome assembly GCA_013399715.1 of Alectura lathami. Lineage (NCBI taxonomy): Eukaryota > Metazoa > Chordata > Aves > Galliformes > Megapodiidae > Alectura > Alectura lathami. Next base: position 8,249 of record VXAV01001904.1, read on the forward strand.
AAAAGAGGGAATTCATTTTCTGCTGGCGAGAAAACCTTTAAATCTCCAAGAGAATGTGCTGAGGGACATGCTGCGTGAACATGATCCTTTGGCGAACTAAATCCAGATCACAGTGCAGCCGGCCAAGGATCTCGTTGCAAAGCAGCGAACAGCTGAGGTTTAAGGCCATCAGTAGGGCTCAGAGTTAACACGGAAACGTCTCAACCTCGGCTTCAGGCTAGCAGTGTGGGGAGGGGCGAGGCCAGGCTGGGTGGGGACACGGCAGATCCCACGACTTCTTCTTCCCCATGGCACAGGCCTGTGGGTCTCGCTGGCCGTGCCACCACGGCGGGGTGCTCTGCCATGAGACCGCCGTCCTGCAGCACCCAGTGCTCCCAGTCCAAGAGACTGGGATCCCCTCTGGGATGGGCACCTGGACTGAGTGCAGGACTCCCCACACCGCAGACTCCCAGCTGGACGTGCTCGCTGCGGGCAGGGCTGAAGGCACCCAAGCTCCCAAAGACAGGGAGCAGGAAAAACAAAGCGTGCAGCCGCAGAACACCTCGCTGCCCGAGCCGTGCCTCTCAGCACTGAAACACGAGCCCGAGCCCAGCGCATCCCTGCAGCACCACGGCGGGTGCTGCAGCCTTGAAGCAGCAGGGAGGTTTGAGCTGACGTTTTGACTGTTGCTGTTTGGTGGAGTCGATGCATCCACACGTGTAACTTAGCTTTGGTGCTTTCTTTTTCCAGCAGAAAGCTCCTGTAGCCACATTATTTTATTCCAGTCAGAGTCTTTGGAGGAAAGACAGAAAGCAACCAAAGGGAGGCAATTCTGGCCACGATTCTGGAAAAGCATTTAAGAGCAGGGTTAAATATAAGCGTACAGCTAAGGCACACTGGCTGCATGGGGCTTCGATTCATACTGAGTCCTGAGCCTGATTTCCTGAAGAAGGCTCTTTCTGTACAGGAACCTCAGTCGACAACTGGTGCAAAGGAAGGTTCTTCTTTTTTTGTTTGTCTCCATTTTAATTCCTTTGCTGTTTCACTGCTCATTGCAGGGTGCAAGGCAGAGCGGCCACACTTTGGGCTTTAGATGTGGAAGCCCTGCGATGTGTGTTATCACTGCAGACACAGCGGGACAAGAGGACAGAATCTGAAACCAGATTCTGTTTTTCTGTCAAATGGGATTTTCATCATTCTGAAAACCTCCCAGGGACAGAGCTTCCCACGAGCAGGAAGATGCTTAATCTCCAGAAATGCCGGTGCTCTCAGATCCCTCCTACAGACGGTCACACCTGAGGGGAGCTAAGCCTGGAGATTTGTGCCTCTGTTTACCTCGCAACGCACGTGTGTGGGGGAAGATCAGCAGCTGGCAAGGCCTCCGACCAAAATTCAGAGGTGGAAAACTGTTTGCATTTTTGTCATGCTACTCCTCCACCTTTGGTGGGCCGGAGATGCCCCAGCAAGTTCAAACACTTTTTCCGGGGCATTTTGCAGCCTTTCATGCACAGTCCTAAGTTCTCTTGTGGATTTTCTTAATCCCAAATGAGCCAAAGCCCAAAATGTCACCACTGCCTGTGCTCTGCTGGGCGATGACCCGTCTCTGCAGCCTTGCACAAGCAGTAGTGGCTTGTCCTGGAGCCTCAGACAAGGACACAAACCTTCACTGCGGGCAGTTTTGCAACAGCACGTCCCCGAGGCAAACCTCTTCCTAGCTGCAGGCTGTTAGTAGCTGGCTGGGAGCGCTCATATCCGTACCTAGATTAATCCCAGCTAGTGTAGCTGCAGATGTTCCCATTCACGGGCCCATCTAATCCTGTTGGGTCCGTGCCACGGTGTCTCGTAACTCCGCGAGTTAATTACGCGCGGCGCAGAGAAGCGATTCCTTTTATCGCTGGCGCAGGTTTGCCTTTGAGAGCGCTCAGTGTCCCTTTGTGCCCGCGGAGAGGAGCGGCACCTGTCTGACCCCGCGGGCCTCGGCACCCCCCCGCCGCCCTCCCGGCTGCCCCTCCCGGCTTTCACTCCCGGCTGAGGACCTGCCATTGATCTCCCGAGCGGCCCGGTGCGGCACTCAGCGCGGCTCTGCTCCTCTCGGAACGCAACCTGCCATCTCCGCGCTCTTCTGTGGGCGGCTGCAATCAGCCAGATGTTGGCTGGCGGCCGGAGCTGCTGCTGGAGGGCTTGCAGCTGGCGGGGACCCTCCAGCGCTCCGCCCAGCCGCGCGTCCCTCGTGGCTGTAGCTGCTGGGCCCCCAGCCCTTTCGGCTGCTTTGGGAAGGTCTCCCCATGCGTTTTTTGCGGGTCCCACACGAGCCCTGCGCAGTCCTCTCACCCCTGGGCCAGCCAAGCTGAGGTCGGTCACGCAGAGACGGTGTCAGCTCCCTGCTTTCCAGCTCTGGGCTATCGCAAGAAAGAAACCAGCTTTTGTGGGCAGGGGCACCCCCGCTCATCCCCCACTACCAGAGGACGGTCCCTCATCCCCATTAAACCCCCACCACCCACTGCCCCTTGTCTGCTCCTCAGCCAGCACCTGGAGCGCAGAGCCCCAGTTCTCACTGCGAATTCCCGGCCAGCTCCACCACAGACACTTGCTAAAGACTTTTCCTTTGGACTTCCTGAGAGAGCAGCGAAATCATGACAGCCAGCGTCCTTCTCCCCGCTGCTGTGCACACCGATGGACCCAAGCTGCAGAGTTCCTTGCACCAAAGTCACCCTGCCCACTGCTCCCCCCACTCTGCAGCTGCCGTGAGCAAGGCATGGGGTCAGAGAGGAGAAGCCAGCCGTTATCCACCCCCCTCGTTATCTCTAACACCTGGGCACAAAAACGCATTTGGGACCCCAAAGGCTGATATCAGAAAGGCAGAAAACAGTGCTCACACCGACCACATCCCCTCGCGCTTCTCGTGCTCCCTTCCCTCAGGTCGGGGTGACAGCCCCGGGAGTTTGGGGTGCCCTGGACCAGCCAGCACCGAGCGCGGGCAGCCGGGGAAGGGGAGGGGGCAACGCTGCTGCCCGGGCCAGGGAGCGGCGGCACGCCCGGGGCCGCTGCTGTCGGCAGCGCTGGCTCCTGGGGACGGGGACACGAGTGGGAGGCGCTGCCCCCCCCGCACCAGGGGCCGGGGCGAAGACGGGTGGGTGCGGGGAGCCCCCGGCCGTGCTGCAACCCGTCTCGTCCTTCCTGTTTCTTGTTTACTTTTCATTTTTTCCTTTTTTTTTAATTTTCGTTTTTTTTTTTTTAGTTTCTTCGTTTTTTTCTTCCTCTTATTTTTTCCATTATTCCCCTTTTTTCCTCTTTCTCTCTTTTTCTTTTTCCCACTTCTTTTCTTTCCTTCCTTTTTTTTCCTCTTTTTCTTCTTTTCTCCTTTTTTTCTTTTCCCTCTTATTTTTTTTTTACTGTTTTCCCTTCGTTCCCTCCTTTCTTTTTGCCCTTTTTCCCCCTTTTTACTTTCTTTTTTCTTTCTTTTTCATTTTTTCCCATTTTCTTTTTTCCACATTTCCCCTTTTGTCTCCCCCCCTTTTTTTCCTTTCCTTTTTCTTTTCTTTTGTATTTTTTTTCCTTTATTTTTTGTTTCCCGCTTTCTCCCCTTTTGTCTTTTCCCCTCTTTTTCTCCCTTTTTTCCTTTTCCCTTCTTATTTTCCCTTTTTATCCCCTTTTTCTCCCTTTTTCACACCATTTTCTTTTTTTCCATTTTCTCTTTTTACTCTCTTCCCCCCCTTTCTTCTTTTCCCTTCTTTTTTCTTTTAATACTTTTTCTTTTTTCTTTTTTTCCTCTAAAAATTTTTCCCATTTTCTTTTTTCTATTTTTTCCTTCCGTTTTTCTTTCCCTCTTTTTATTTTTTTCCTATTCCTTTTTTCTTTGGTTAGTATTTTTTTTTCTTCCTTTCTTCTTTTCCCTTTCTTCCCCATTTTGTCTTCTTTCCCCCTTTTTTTTTTCTTTTTTTCTTTTTCCCTTCTCTCCCTTCTTTATTTTTTCTTCCCTTTTTCCGCATTTTCCTTTTTCCATTCTCCCCTTTTTTCTCTTTCCTCTCTTTCTTTTTCCCTAGTTTTTTCTTTTACTTTTTTTTTTTTTTTTTTTTTTTTTCCTTGTTTTTTTTTTTTTTTTTTTTTTTTTTTTTTTTTTCTATTTTTCTTCCCTTTTTCCTCTTTTTCCCCTTTTTTCCCGGGTTTTTTTTTCCCCCCCCCCCCCCCCCCTTTTTTTTTTTTCTATATATTTTTTTCCTTCTCCGTATTTCTTCCTTTTCCTTTCCTTTTCCAGTTTCCTTTTCCCCTTCTGCCCAGCCGCCCCAGGTCCCGCTCACATCACGCCGGTTGCAGCCCTGCCGAAGCCGCACGCAGCCCCGGCGGGGACGCCTGAAACCCGAGGCATTCCTCGGCTCCTGCTGCCCTTTGCCTCTCCCGGTGTAACCCCCCCCTCCCTCGTCTGCTCGTGTCCGCGTTAACCCCTCCCTCCCTGCCCCGCTTCTGCTTTTGCACCCCATTCCTCTTTGCGCTTCCCCGCTGTAGTTGTATTCCCTCTCCTACGGTGTACCGAAACCATCTCACGGGGCTGCGGAGAGCACGTTCCCCACCTAAACATCTCCGTGCTCGCCACCAGCCACGCTGATTTAATCCTAAAACAGCTGTTAAAATGCTTCCAATCAAAACTGAGCTTGATAGAAAGTGGAAGTTTTTTGCTCTAGGCTGGTCTGTAAGTGGCGGTACCCAGGGTTTTAATTAAAAACCCCAAATCAGAAGCATCATGATGTGGGAAAAATAAGCAAAACTTTTTTGTTCCCCCTCCTTGAATAACCGTCAGGTTTCGGCAGCGCTAAGGCTCTTCCCACCCTGTGCAGGACCAAGTGGGGGAATCACCAAAACTTCGAAACTCAGCCCAAACAGATGTGGGATGTGAGCTGCTGCCCCCAAATTCGGGGTGTCTCAGAGCCGGGAGGGTGCAGGACAAAACAGGAAGCAGCGTTCCCCACGGGAGCAACGTCCTCATTTGGGGGGATTTTGGGGAGTTTGGAGGCAGAGCCTAGCCGCTGGTGGCACTCGGGCTGGTTCGCGGCCCACGGATCAGCCGTGCCCAGGCTTCGGGCAGCAGGGAAGGGCTTTCCCCAAAGCCTCCATCTAGCGAGCAGCTCCAGCGGGCAGGGCTGCGGCCCGAGGATGCGGCACGGAGCAGCAGGAAGCCCTGCAGCGCTGCCTGCCTCGCTCAGCGGGGGCAGACCGCAATCTGGCACCGCGCTTGCAGCTCTTAGAAATCAGGGCTGTTACCAAACGTGCGAGCCTGCGGAGCAGTGATGATAACTAGCCCCAGAGCTTTCCTCCTCTTTTTCTGCGTTTTTTTCATTTTTCGATCCCCCCCCCCCCAAACAGCTGCACCGGTATGTCCCACTGTGGGAAATGAGCTGGTTAATTATTTCAAGTGCAGTATTTACAGCCCCTGCCAAGCTCTTCGCATCTGCCCAGCTCTGCCATCAAGCCCCCATCCACCTGGCTGGGAACAGCAGGTCCTCAGCCTGCCTGCACCCACGGGGGCATTTCCTTCCTGCACCCACTGAGCCAGCTGCCGGTACGCTGCTCAGCGGGGAAGGGCTCATGCAAAGGCACTGAAAGGAGGAGGAGGGTTGTTTTTTTTTTTTTTTAAAATTATATCGCACATGAATTCCCAATGCTGAAAGCAATGCTTCTGCACAAGGACTCGTGTGCTGATGGGGTGCTGAAATGCTCCTTGGTTTTGTGCATCTTCCCTCCAGCCCTGGTGCTGCTCCAGGGGGCTGGGGGCTGTAGGTGGCTGCTGTGCTGCAGCTCTGCGATGCTGCCCTGCTGCTCCACTCCCACTGCAGCACCCGGGGACAGGTGTCCCCAGGCACCCCATGCTTCTCCCCAGCCCCGCAGAGCAGAGAGCACCCACTGCCCTTGAAGGGTGCCCCGGCAGCTCTCTGCCACAGGTCGGTGCGGTGTCGGATGAGGCGCTTGCAGGACGCTGCCCTCGTGCCCTCACCTCCTGTTTTGTGTTCCCCTGCAGAGTGTGATTGCCATCCTGTGGGTGCCGCCGGCCAAACCTGCAACCAGACCACGGGGCAGTGTCCCTGCAAGGACGGTGTCACCGGCATCACCTGCAACCGGTGCGCCAAGGGCTACCAGCAGAGCCGCTCGCCCATCGCCCCCTGCATAAGTAGGTGGATCATGCTTTTGATGTCTGTAGATGAGAGAAATCAACCCTCAGCACGAGCCCTGGGGGCTACTCACGTGCTGGTGGCCCGGGCTGGGGGACCTGCAGCAGCTGCAGTGGGGTGTGTTGTCCTTAGTGCAGCTTTGTGCCGGGTGGGTTGTGTGCGTGCAGCTGCACCCGACTCCCCTAAGGAAAGTGGTGATTTGCTTCGGGGTGCTGCATCGGGTCTGATACTAAGGCAAATTGCTACAAATTCACTATCTCCCCTAACTCCATGCTGTGCTGGGGTAGAGCTCAAAGCAGAGGAGCTGCTTGTGAGAGGGCAGCAACGCACCCCGTAGCACCTGGATTGCTAAAAGGGACCACAAACTCACACAGCGCACCCAGAAACACGGGCTGGCTCACTGCTTGGTCTCTTGGGTCTGCTTTTTGTTTTGGTTCCCAAAGCTGCTCTCCTCCTCTGCTCCTAAGAGCAGCAAGCACCAGGTACAGCTCCCAGAGACACCGCAGCAGCTTCTCTGCCAAAATCTGCAACCCTGCTCGATCCCTTTTGACCGGATGCCTGGGCGAGGTGTGATCTCACCCAGCGCTCCTTGTGGTGCCTCCTGGATTTGTTGCTGTTGGATTATCTGGTGCTTGCACACCTTATCAGGGAGCTCCCCTCCTGCCCTGATGACAAGCACCAAAACGATGGTGCTCAGGGAGGGCTGCTCCCCTCAAGGCTTCTTCCCTGCTGACAAAACTAGGGAAAAAACGGGAAAAGAAAGGTGAAGGCTGAAAGAATCAAGGCTTTGTCATGATCCCACAGCCTGCTGCCTACCCCCATCCAAATTACGGGGCAGATACCCTTTTTCCACCTACTCCTTCTGAAGAAAACACACATTCCAGGGTGGTTTTTGGTCACTTGAGGCTCATTCTTCCCCGTGTCGCAATGGGACAGCAAGAGCTCAGCCCACATGCCTGTTTCCCCAAGATGCTACAGTCATGGCTCCGGTATGCTTTGCAGCAAGTATGCGCAAAGGTTTATCACCCCTGCTTCCCCAGGGCCATGGTAAATCAGAGGGTAAATTGTTCCTTGCATCACCTCCCTTGGGATTTGCTGCACTAAGCGAAGCCAGACGCAGAATTTCAACACGGCCACAGCCGGCTGCAAGCTTGCGGCTGCCCCAGCCCTGCCACCCTCCAGCCCGTGACAGCCGCTCACTTCTGTGTCACTGCAGAGCGTCCTCCCGGGGGGCTGCAGAACGCTCGTGAGATGTGTTCCCAGTGTTTCCAGTGACGCTTCGGCCTGGCTGTAGAATCGCTGTGCAGCTGTTGGGTGTTTGACCTGCACGTACGGGGCCAAAGTAATTAAAAGGAGGATGTGAGCAACTTGGAATCCATTCATCAAAAAAAAAAAAAAAACAAAAAAAAACAGATTTTCATCCTTGAAGGCAGGGTCTGTCTGCACTGTGTCCCATGCTGGGGGCGATCATTCGTCCAGCTGGCAGTATCGGGACGGCTGCGCTGTGCCTGCAGCGCGAGGGCTCTGTGATGCTGCAGACACCCCGTGCTGCTGGCAGGGCAGGAGGGCTCAGCTCCTCGGGGCCGGGACTAACGCTGCCTTCTCTTGTCCCCTCTCGTCCCTCCTGCTCGCCCGCCTGCTGTCCCCGCTGTGCAGAGATCCCCGCCGCGCCCCCCACCACAGCCGCCAGCAGCACGGAGGAGCCTGCAGGTATGTTGCCTCCCCCTCCCCAGTGCCTCTTCTCGGTGCCTCAATGAAAAATGTATTTTTTTTTTTTTTACTCAAAATGAAAAATGCATCGAATTCATGCAGCAATTCTATTGCCTGTGCTGGGATACGCGGATAACTTTTGGACCCCCAATATCTGAGGTTTCAAAGCAAGTGTGCAGCACCCAGGTGGGTGTTTCTAGGAGCAAAGGGGCACAGAGAAGCTGCAGAAAGATGCTCCCAGAGGTGGCTGAATGGGTAAGTGCACAGGGTTACCCCAAGTGGGACCAACCGCTGATGGGATGGAGGGAAGGACTCCAGACCACCTGGTTGATGTGCTTCATGGTAGCAGAGCCTTAAACATGGTGAAAGAACATCTCGGCTGAGTTTTTCATGGGCAGGAGGAGAAATCTCCCAAAATAGAGCAGAAAACCCATGTGTTGCTTACTGTTGCATATGAGCATTTCCTTTTTATGTCTAGATCTGTGTATTTCTTGTGCTAGGCAATGCAGATGTGGCCTGATGTGCTGTAGCACCGCATCTTACCCCCGGCTTTGCAGGTCCTCCGGGTAGGATATGGCTGCGATCAGTGCAAGGTCACCCTGTTGGCATGTCACGGTCCTCTCCCCTTGTCCTTGTGCCAAAACCATCCTGCACAGCACAGCACTGACCTGGGGCTCAGCACTTCTCCACACACCCCATCAGTGCCGCTGGTGACAACCACCAGTGCCAGGAGTGGGAATACTCACTGTGAGGTGTGCTCTGCCAGCCAGCACCTGAACAGCGACAGGGAAGGTGCCCTGTGCATCAGGGCTGATGTCACCGGGGAGGTTGGGTTGGGTTTTATCTTGGTGACAGTGTGGGTGGGTTACAGCTCCTGCCCAGAACTCCCAGTTCCATCCCTTGCCCAGGGTCCAGCTGAGGCATTCACTGGGGCCAGGTTTTCCCCTCCGCAGGGGCTGTGATGCTGGCACAGGAAGGATGGAGCACACCCGCATGTGTGGCAGCAGAGCAGGGTCTGAGGGCTTTGCTTGGTCCTGCTGGGTGGGCTCTGCTCCACACCTCCGGTTGAGCCTCTTCTCCTGCGCAGTTCCATCATAATTCCCAAACCGAACACGTTGAGGAAGGAGATGGGCAGCCCCCAGCCCTTGTCATCCTGCTGGACAGTGCGTTAAACCCAAGCAATGCTTAAAAACAAAAGCTCAGCAACCAATGAAATGCAGATCTCTCTGGGTCTGAGCTGGCCACAGACATCCCCAGTGTTGTTTGCTCCTGTTGGGAACTTGTTCCTTGGAGCATGCTCCTACACAAAGGGGCCGTTCCGAGGGTGTCCTCCGTTCCCTGCAGTCTGTTCCCTGCCTGTCCTCTCACCTCGGGCAGGATGAGGGGTGCCCGACCCGTTGCAGGTTCCCAGCGTGGACACTTTACCTTGCTAATCCGTGGTGTGAAAGCAGAGGGTTAGAGAGGTGGAAATGCAGCAAGAACTCAGTGGGATTCTCTGGGTGCAGCCCGTTCCATGCAGGATGTGGCTTCTTTTCCTTTGCTAGGGTCTGAGCATGATGGAAAGCCCCTCCCTCACCAGGAGCGAAGGCAGAGTCCCACCGACCCGAGACAACGAGGGGGATTCTAACAGAGCACGGACCTGGGGGCAGGGGGTGGAAGTGCTGACTTTTTGGGGGGTCCCGCCTGGTTCTGCTTAGCCCCAAGGGGTCCCAATCAGTTTGGGGAAACTGTCCAAAAGTGCCTTGTTTAGATGAAATGCAGCCGTGCTGTGCGGTGCCGGCACTCAGAGGATGAGGAGGGGCTGCTCTTCCTCCCCTCCGGTCCCGCTTAGGGGTGCAGAAAGGGGCTCAGCGAGAGGGTGAAAAAATAACAGCGGGGGGGAAAGGTTTACAAACCTGCCAGTCAGTCGCTGCCTTATCTGAATCTGATCCAGATTGGCTTGGAAATGATTATCAGAGGTGGATGATTTCAGCGAGGCCGTTTAAGTAAAACCAGGTGATTGGATTGATGCAGCTTTGCATGGTTTTCCCCAGGAAATCGGCCTCCGCTGTTTCAAAACCAGAGCTGGACTCTGCAGGGCTCCAAGCAGTGCCTGGGCACTTGCGATCCCAGCTGGGATGGGATAGAGCCAGAAGCTGGGAGAGGGGAGGTGGGTGGCAGGGTCCTGGCTGATGAAATAGTCTCGAGGGGAAAACAAAACCCAAACCCAACCAGCAAGTCTTGGTGGCTGCCTGAGCCTTCCAAAGCTGTTCCTGCTTCTGTGGATGTCTTGGAAAAAACACGTGCCAAGGTTATGGCTGCAGGGCGGGAAAATAGGAACTTTATAGGAAATAGTAGAAAACATCGACGTGGCAGCATTTGATCCCCCAGGGGAACTCACCGTGCGCCCTGCATGGCCAGGACCTGCCGGTGGCCACCCCGCATCCTCGCTGCCTCTGACCCCTTCCCGAAGCACAGCTGGATTTTCCTTTGCATTTTTGGGTGAAATTCCCACATTTTAGCCAGCCCAGCTGCCACCAGCCCTCGCATCACCCCAGTGAATGTGTCTCGGAGATGAGTCACACTGTTCGCTGTGACATGGAATTTCGTGACTCCGCGCTGGGAGCCACCTGCCCATGTCCATGTCCTCCTGCCAGAGCGCGCCCGTCCATCCCCATGGGGACGTGGTTGTTTGATTCAACATCTCCCTTCCAAGCAGAGGCTGTAGACCACAGATCCCAGTGCTCACAGTCACATAACCACTGTGGGCATCGCACCCAGCAGCCCACACGGGGCAAACGCTGGAGGTGCCGTCGGTGTGGCCAGTGAGGACACTGCCATGGGGGTGGCTTCTGGGGGGCTGGATTAAGCAATTCCCACCCCACTAGATGTTTGCACCTTCCCTGCCTTGCTGCAGAGTCTGGAATCGCAGGGTTTGTCTTTCGGTGGACCCAAATCCATCCAATGCACATCAAACCCTTCGCAGACACCAGCTCTGCCATTTGGGATCGCCACCTGGAAGAGTGACTTGTTACATGGGCAGACAGTGATAGGACAAGGGGGAACAGCTTTAAACCAAAAGAGGGGAGATTTAGGTCAGATATGAGGAGGAAATCCTTTACCCAGAGGTGGTGAGGCCCTGGCCCAGAGCAGCTGTGGGTGCCCCATCCCTGGGGGTGCTCAAGGCCAGGCTGGGTGGGCCCTGGGCAGCCTGATGTGGGGGGTGGCAGCCAGCCCCCGGCAGGGGGTGGGGGGCTGTGAGGTCCCTCCCAACTCCCTCCCAGCCCAACCGTGCAGTGGTTCTGTGACTCCCAGGCACAGGTCCCAGTGCCTGCCCTGAGACCCAGCAGGTGGTTGTGTCACCACCATGTCACCTTTTCTTGCCCCTGGGGACCATGGGGCTGCTGGCCCAGCCTCTGCACCCTCCCCAGTAACATGGGGCCTGGAGGGACGTTCCCGTGGAGCAGAGTGAGTGCAGGCTCCAGCTGGAGGCTGATCCTTCCAGGTCTCTTTTACTGGGGGCAAATAGAAAAAAAAAAAAAAAAAAAAAAAAAAAAAGCAAATCCCACCCTAACGCAGAACGCTGCAAATCTCTTGTGATGGGTCTGCCTGAAGATGGATGGACTCGCACATCTGGAGGCAATCAGCGGGGCAAGGGACTGGCCGGAGCGGGGCACGGAAGCGAACAGCTCATTTTGTTGGCCCTGGTGTAAATCTGGGCTCAGCCTGGGGCCTGCGGCTTTGCAGCAGTGCGAATGGGGATTCGCTCAGCCCTGTGGGTATTCTCCTGCCTGTCCGGGGCTGGGGGCGAGGAGGTGATGGATCGGCTGCATGACCGATGGGCTGCCGGCCCGGGCGCAGCACCCAGTGCCCTGCTGAAGGGGAGTGAATGGCCCCGAGCACAGTGAGGGGTGAGGAGCTGCCAGGGAGGAAACTTCTGCTCACTTCAGCAGATTTCACAAGGTCTGGGAAAACAAAAGCAACTGCTGAAATGCTGATAGGTTTCATGCACCGCTTGGTTGTAGTCTTACAGGGGGCACAGCACTGCATCTGCACATCCCTGCATCCTCGCATCCCTGTGACCCTATAACCCCCCTTCCCTGTGACACCACATCCCTGCATTCCCACATCCCTCTGTCTCTGCATCCCCACATCCCTCCATCTCACATCCCTGTATCCCTACTTGTCCCCAGCTCTGGGATGCTGACAGCTCGAGAGCTGCCCTCCTGACCCAAGGACCTGAAGCCAAGCCACAATCTTCAGGGCAGGGACTTGCAATCCCAGCATGAAACCCATTATTATTATTATCATTACCAATATCATCATCATCTTTATCATTGTTATTAATTTTGAAGTGAAATGAACAGTTTCTCTCCCCTTCCCAAGGCATTTCCAGATGCTCCCCTTGGCGAAGCACAGCGCTTGTCCCCAGCACTGGCTCCTCACTACCACTCTGCCTAGCAGCAGACAGCCTGCTCTGTCCCTCTCTGGTGACATGGTGACATCCTGACCCACGCAGGGCCTGCTCAGCCAGGGAGCTGCTGTCAGGCTGGGGATTTATAGGGTGGCCAACGCTGCGGGTGGTGACCCTGGAGTTTGTCATTGATGGAGGGGACACTTCTGCAGTGGGAAGTGCCAGGCAGGCACAGAGCATGTCCTGGGGTGGCCATGGGGTCTGCTCCTGGGTGCTTCTGGCCCCAGCTGCAGCTGCTTGCGAGCGAGGAGGTTGCAGGGGAGGCTGCACCACGGAGCTCTGTGTGGTGCCTTTCAGTGCCCAATTCACCAGCACACCTGGGCTGTCCTCACTGTGCCACCACGTCCGCAGCCTGCTCGCTGCCTGCATAGCTGGGAAAAATCGGGGTACTCACACAGCCACACCCCAAAATGCCCCAGAAAGACTGGGGGCCATTCCCTCCCACCCCTCGATGTATAGCAGGCAGCTGAAGAAGCGGGCAGCAACGCACAGGTGGGGGCCCTGGGGCACAACCACTCGGGGACCTGTGGGCATCAGCCCCGTGCCGGGACTGGGAGCAGGGCCCTGGGTGCCACGAAGCGCCCGGTCCCTGCTTTCCCTCCCGGCCGCTCTGGGTGAGAGGCTTTAATCTAATTACATGCTTTATTTGCGCCAATTTGTTTTCCAATCAATCTTGTTCAGCCGGAAGAAAGGAGGCTTCTGTGGGCTCATTTGCACCTTCTTGTTCCAAGGGAGAGGTTAGTGCAGCTCTGCGTGCCGGGAGCACATCCCGCTGCCCCTCGAAGAGGCTGCCGGCCCCGCAGCACCGTCCTGTCTCAGCCCCGGTAGATCTATGCCTGCTAGAATATATTCTCTAGGAATGGAATATATTCTCTAGGAATCTCTCTGGGATGGGGGCAAGGGGTAGCTTCAGAGCTGCAGGAATTGAAACAGGATTTCACGGTCAGCTGGGGAAACAACCGGGAGTCCAGGAGCAAAGGCAGGGAGCGCTCAGAGCCGGCGCTGGCATGGGGTCACCACCTCCTGCCCTCACCCTGGAGCTCCATGGTTCCTACAGCTTCTAGTGGGTGGGGGATCCTGCAGGATGGCTTTTGGAAGCATTTTCCTTCCCAGTTTGGGCACACCAAGCAGCAGCCTGTGGGTGGGGATGGATTTATCTCCAAAGGGCTGGGAAGAGCCCAATGGGGATGGGCAGCACAAAACCCACAGACCCCCGTGCTGCCCCGCGCACCCCGCAGCCCTGGAGCAGCACTCTGGAGCACCTGGGAGAGCCTTGTGGTTGCTGGATGATGGCTCAGGAGACCTCTTGCTGCAGACAGCAGCCCTAGCCAGGCAAAAGCAAGGAGCAGGGTGCAGCCACGTTCCTGCCAGCCCCAGCGCAAGGGGCAGCTCACGCACCAGCTCCTCCCAGGGATGCTGCAGCCCCGAGCAGCACCCAGCAGAAGGTTTCTGGCCAACATCTGCTGGTCCCAGGCAGACCCCGCTCCAGGTTTCCCAGCTCTGCTCTGTCTCATGCTACCCTCACGGATTTAAGATTTGACATTTGGTCCCACACCTTCCTGCCTCAGGCAGGTCACAGCCTGCTCTCCCATCCTGCCTGGTGCAGGAGGGATGCGGGGGCACCGTGATCACCCCCAGGGAGAACTGCAGCCCCCCGGAGCGTGCAGATGGGGACAAGCATCTGGCTCCCATGGGCGTGCCATGGCCGAGGCGTCTGGGCTGGGGCTTCCCCCCGCGATCCTTGACACCTCCACACTGGACACGAGCCCACTAAGGCATTTAGGGCCCTACCTGGGGGAAATCAATAGGAATTCAGCTGTATAAATTGGGATTAGAAATCTGAATCCCCTGGGGGATCGAAGCCTTATATCTGCCAAGAAATGTGGCTTTAATCGCTCTGTCATGTCAGAACCGAGGGGCCTTTCATTTCCGTTACCGTCATGTGGCTTCGCTGAGGCTTAGCGATCATTTCGGAACTGCAAGCGCAGCAAATTGCAGCCCCACACGGCCCTGGGGCAGCCCCGCAGCCTCCAGCCCCGCAGCACCCCGAGGACCAGCCTTGGGGAGGGGGGTGTGCATGGTGGGGGCAGCCCAGAGCCCAGCACTTGGGTTTTCCCCGGCTTCCAGCCTCGTGCACTTAGCCCCTACCCTGCACCTTGAAATGAAGAAAATTTAAAGAAAAAATACAAACACAACTTTTGCAAAAGGAAAAAAAAAATTAAGCAAAACAAAGGAGGTGTTTAGCTGTGAAAACTCTTTGCTCAGCCAGAGAATTAGTTATATCAAGGGGATGGGCCGAGCTGTAAAGCTGCTGAATGCTCTGCTGACACGTTTTACTAAGCTGCGACGGACACGAAACAGCCGCCCGCCACCTGCTCCCGGCCCTCGCAAACAGCACAGCAGCCGCTGTCCCCGCTCAGCCTTTATCTGGGAAATGGGAAAATTTGGGGCTTTCTCATCAGGATGCTCCCGCTCCCAGCCCAGGACCTGGCAGGGCAGCGCAAGATGCGGCTCCTGCAGCTCGCTGTGCATGGGGAGCAGCGGAAGGTCCTGGCGCTGCAGTTTTGTCTGCAGAATTTCTGAGGTGCAATGGGAGAACCACGCGGTGCCAGGGGACAGCGCTGCTGCTGAGCTGTCCCCTGAGGGCAGGGGCTGGGCCCTGGCCAGGGGTTAGGCAGCGTGGACATGAACTGCATCACACTCCTCCTCTGAGCCAGCGGTGATCCTGCAGCATCACACGCAGCACTGCTGGGGTCACAGACTCAAGGTTCAGGTGCTTGAAATGCTGAACCCAGCCCCAAAGAGGCCCCTGAGAACCCCAGATCACCCAGGCTGCAATGAAGCAGGGCAGATCCCCCAGCCGCATCCCTCAGCCCTGGATCTACTGAGTCCCACTGATCTGCGCCAGCTGGGCCTGGCCACAGCAAGCTCGATTTAAACCAGCTGAGGCTCTGGCACAGCCTGTGGGGTTGGGAGGAGCAAGAGAGCAAGACTCAGCTGCTGCTGGATGGCTTCACCCATCAGTTCCTGCTGTCCCAGGGATGGGCATGGTGGTGGGGACAAGGTGGTTCCCCCTCACCCCACAGCTCCCCTGGCCGGGATGGGTTTGGCAGGGCTGCAGCCTCGGGCAGGCTGGGAATGTCCTGGGCTTCTAGGTATCTGCACTCACCTTCGTTTCCTGTACTGACTTTTCTTTCTACACCTATGCCTGGGAGCACTGTGGCAGTGGGATGGACCAGGAATATTCCCTTATCTCGGTGACACGAGCAGCCACATCCCGCTGCGTGGGGGATGCTACATGGCTTCTCCTCCTTGGGCCGTGGCGTGCGGGGGAACAGCCTGGGCATGGCCTCGGGGTCTCCAGTGGGCACAGTGAGAGCCGTGGGATGTCTGGGGACTGCCCACTGGGGCCAGCATGTCCCATTTTCCCTCAAATATGGATTTTGCTCTGGTTCTGGGGACCTCCCTACAGCCCCTGTGGGTGCCAAGGAGCCACGTGCTGTGCACGTCCCTCAGCCAGCCCCAACACCAGGACCTGCCCCGGGGTGCCCCGTCCCCACGTCCCCGCGGCCCCGTGGCCCGGCTCCAGCCCGCGGTGCCAGCTCCCGCCGCGCCGCCCGCGCGAAGCCATCGTGTCACAGCGGTGGGGCCCATTAGGAGCCAAGCGTTCCCACTGGGGCATTTTATTTGCACACTTCACTAGAGTGGACACCAAAAGGCTTTGCTAATACTTCACGGGCTGCTAATTTCCTCCCTGACCCGCATTGTCGGGGGGTGACCCCAGCCCGAATCCCTCGGCAATGAATGCCAAAGGCTGACACCGGCCCGGGTTAGGGGTGACAATGGGGCCTCTGTGGGCTCCGGGCAGGCTGCGCTGCGGGGCCGGGGAACAGGGGGAATTTGTGTGGCTCTCCAAAGCGCTGGGTGGCACAATAAGGGGGGCCGGGGTCTCCCAGGCAGACAGAGGACGGCCGCCTTTGTGCGCAGCTTTCTTTAGAAAGGAAGGGCTCTCTGAAAGCCCCGGAGCAGCGGGCCTGGCAGATGGGTATCGCAGGCACGCTGTGGCTCCCCGGGCCTTTTCTTCGTTTTAAGGCTAATTTGTTTTGTTAATGTTGCCTTGCCCTCCCCCTCTCTCCCCTGCAGACTGTGACTCATACTGCAAAGCCTCCAAGGGGAAGCTGAAGATCAACATGAAGAAGTACTGCAAGAAGGACTACGGTGAGTCCCGCCCTCCTGCGCCCATCCCGGGCCCCTTCGCCAAGCCCTGACTCTTTGGGGTTGGGCTTTTGTTGGGTTTGAGGGGAAGCCCTGGCTTGTGATGGTCGGGGAGCAGCGCGGTGCATGGACAAGTCCCCGTGGTGACAGCCCCGGGACATGGCCACGGTGTCTGCACCCCACGGTGTCTGCAGGGCTGACGCTCAGTCCTGTTCTGCTGGGTTATTGCCAATGGGGTCAGGGCCTGGCGTGGTCCCCGGTGGCCCCATGGAGGAGGTGGTGGCCCCTCTGCATTCCCAGCACTGGGAATGGGACCCTTCCCACAGGGACGCTCTGGGGCTCTCCACGAGCCACGACAGGGGACTGGGCTTGAAGGCCAACGCTTGGCTGGTTCCCAGCACTGGGTTTCTCACGAGTGGATTCTCTGCTGGCTGACAGGCACAGCCACATTTCCTGTGCGTGGCACCTTCACCATTTCCTTTCCCCACCTTGCTGCTCCGGTGTCTGGAGTTTGGATGACTGGCCATGGGTGTTTGGATGACAAGAAAAGGCAAAAGCACCCACCTGGGGCTGCGCTTCCCAGCTGGGCTAGCCCTGCTGCGCTCAGGGCAGAGCTTGAGCTTGGTTTGGTGTGAGGCAGTGAGACCCTGGGGAGAGGAAGACCCCTCAAGTGCCTGTAGGAGATATGAGAAAACCCAGAGAGCAATGAGTGGGGAGCAGAGTGTGGGAAGAGCCCTCCTGGTGTCTCTTTTTATCAAGCAGCAGCGCTGCTTCAGAAGGAGAAACCAGGCAAAGCCGCCTCGCTGGGGGAGCGCGAGCAGGCTGGGAACACCGGGATGGTCCCAAGCAGGTGATGGCCACAGCAGATTCCCTTCGTCCAGAGCAAAGAGCAAAGCAGCAGCCTGGCCTGGGAGATGTAGAAAGCTAGGAAGCAAGCAAGAAAGACTTCCAGGGAGGTAGAGATGTAGGAAATGTACTGCCGTGGGGTAGGCGATGCCATGGGATAAGCGATGCTGTGGGGTCGATGGTGCCATGGGGTAGGTGACGCTGCAGGAGGAGTGATGCCAGGGGATAGGTGACGCTGCAGGACTGGCGGTGCTATGGGATAAGCGGTGCCATGGGATAAATGAAGCCACGGACAGATAAGCAGTGCTGTGGGATAAGTGACACCATGGAATAAGTGATGCTGCAGGGTAGAAAATGCCACAGGGCTGGGGATGTTTCGGGATATGTGGTGCCATGGGATAAGTGATGCTGCAGGATAAGCAGTGCTTTGGGATGAGCGGTGCCCTGGGATGAGCGGTGCGGCAGCGCAGCCCTCGTGCTGTGCCAGGGTAGCTCACGCTTTCAGCAGAGCCGGGAGGGAAGAAAGGGTTGAAAAGGTGCACGGGGGATAATAAAGACTTTCTGACTGACACCCCAGCAGGAAGCCAATTAGGAGGCTCTTTTCCTCACCGTTTCGCCGGCATCGCTGCGCTGAATGTCCTAAAAGGCCCTAATTAGCTTGAACAGAGTTACTTCTCCCGGGGGCTCAATCGCGAAGCTATCATCCGCCCCGCGCTCCTCAATGGGGCTTTTTTAGCTCCCTGCTCCATTCAGTGAATCAAAGAGGATATTTTCCCTTATTTATTTTTCTTATCTGTTTGGTGTTGGTACTGTTGCTTTTTGTTTTTCTTTTTTTTTTTCTTTTTTTTTTATAAATTGCGCTCTTTCCCACAAGATCAACTGGGTGCAAATATTTGGAGTGAAGCAGCGTGTGGGGAGGGCAGAGGGGGGCTCAGACAACACAGCGCAGGACATCCCTGGAGGGGCTTATGGGGGCTGCCTGGCAGGGCGCTCGGCTCCCAGAAACGTGGGGTGTGCTGCTGCTGGCATCATCCCTGCAAAGCGCAACAGGAGGACAGGGATCACTGAGCACCGTGGCTGAGCCCTGCTGCCAGCACGGCCTGCTGCAAGAGGATGGAGAATTCCCCCACAACCCCAAACTGCTTTATTTCTGCTCTGGAGAGGGGATTTTTTTATTAGAAATGTGATGCTGGCCCAGAAATCGGGCGCTGCTGCCTGCAGCCCCCTCAGCACCAGCTGTCTCTGCCAGGAGCATCCTTCTCTCGCTCGGATACCCCCGCTTCCAGCCCCATATGTTGGGGCTTTTCCCACTGCCCGTGCACTGGGGTTAGTACCAGCTGGGTGGGAGCTGTGTCAGGCAAACCCAGCCCCTCTCAACCCCGATATCCCCCGGCCCCGAGCTCCCTGCCCGGGGTGCTGGGTGTGAAAGGTGAGCTCAGCCGCTCGCCTCGTCCGTTCTTGGAATAAAAACCCTTCCCTTGCGGAGACTCCTCTTAGTCACCCCTCTGCCGAGGCAGCCTGGCAGGGGCTGGCGGAAAAAAGCAGAACATGTTTTCAAAAGGCAGCTCACAGTGGAACACGGGGGGGAACTCGAGGCCGTGGAAGAACCCAAGGGGGGATGCGCAGTGCCCCCCACCTGCAGCACTGCCAGGGGTCAGAGCCCCCACTGGTGGTGAGGGGACATCCCAGCCCGAATCTGCGACCCTGTGCTTGGCCATGGGAGGGGAATGGGCCCTGCTGGGATTAAGGGTCATAAATCTCCGATATTAAACCAGTAGGAAATTGGCAACTGGAGAGGCAAAGCTCAGCACTGCATGCCAAATAAATTAAAAAAAAAAAAAAAAAAAAAAAAAAAAGGGAAAAAAAAAAAAAAAAAAAAAAAAAAAAAAAAAAAAAGTGGGAAAAAATCCCATTTTAACACTTTGCTCCAGCGGGGGAAGACCCAGCGCTTTCCGTTCCCAGACTGCCGTCCCTGCGGTCCCAAGGGCTCTGCCCCAGCTCAGCGGTGCTCCTGCATCCTCCGCAGGCAGGGTGCTGTGGGTCCGTGGGTGGGTGCTGTGGGTCCACCCCTGGGATGCTCTGGGTCTGTGTGTAGGATGCAGTGCCTATAGGATGCTCTGGGTCTGTCCACACAGCCTTGTCCCAGGTCTGCTTTGGCAGGGGCAAGCCTGAAAGTAGGAAATCTAACACAAAGCCCAAAAGTAAATTAAAAAAAAAAAAAAAAAAAGATCTCCATTGGATCGAAAGGCTCAGGGGATGCTGATTTTATTTAAGACCCATGCA
This sequence comes from Alectura lathami, assembly GCA_013399715.1. Lineage (NCBI taxonomy): Eukaryota > Metazoa > Chordata > Aves > Galliformes > Megapodiidae > Alectura > Alectura lathami. Next base: position 27,896 of record VXAV01001904.1, read on the forward strand.
GCCTCCCCGAAACACCCCGGCAGTGCACCCCAGCCCTGAGCCACCAGGGCGCTGTCCAGGGGTGCTGCCCCCACCCCACAGGGCCAGCCCCACGCCCCGTGCCCTGGGCTCCAGCTCCGGGTGATCCAACGCCCTCGGTGCAGAGCGTTGGGGCATAAAACTGGCTGTCGGGGAAGGCAGCTGCGGCCGTGCCAAGCCTTCACCTCAGCTTTCACTCCTTCCACCTCATTAATAAAGGGGAAAAAAAGAAGACGGGGCCCTGACATCAAAAAAAACACAGACTGTGTGTTTTAGAGCGGAGTTTCCTGTAACCACCTCCCTCCGGTTCCTTTTCATTCACTTTCTCCATTTTGTCAGTGTGAACCCAGGCAGGTCAAAGGTTTAAGCTTTTTTGGAAAAATTTGTTTCCAAAAAATAAAAATTGGCTAATCTTCACATTTTGTTACCTTCACACCAGACTGGGAAATACACGGTCACAGCTTAGGGTTGTTTTTTTCTTATTATTATTTTATTTCTTTTCTTTCTTTCTTTTTTTTTTTTTTTTAATGAAAGCATCTGGCGTCCATGACATGCTCTGCAAGAAAAAAGAATCCATATATTTTGCAACGTGTTAAAAAGCATCGCGGAGCTGTGGGCTCTGCAGCCCCCCTGCCTCTCTGAGCTGGGAACCGCCTGCACGCCGCAGCCCTGGGGCTGGGTGTGCTGCCCCAGGAGGGAGCAGTTTGGGGGTCACTGAGACAAATCTGAGTTTTTTACCTGTTTTTTTTTTTTTTTTTTCTATTTTTTTGAGCTTTTTTCCCCGTCTGGCAATTTGTGCAATTCCCTCTCTCCCTGCTGTAATAGACGTTACATTTATGGATGGAAATCCGGCTGCAAGCACTCAGGAGGGTGTGATCCCACAGGGCTGGGGTGCCAAGGGAGCAGCGTCATGGAGGGAGAGGATGGTGAGGAGGAGGAGGAGGAAGGCTGGCAGAGCTCAGCCTGCTCAGGGCCACCAAGGCTGCCCCATGGGACACAACTGTGGTGGCTTTGCAGCTCCTGACATCAGCCAGAGCCTCGCTCTCGAGCACCCCGCTCCCACATAAGGGGGCTTGGTCACCACGCAGCACCCGTGAGGATGCCCCCATGGAGAGCCCTCTGCTGCCCGGGTCCCCGTGCAAAGTCACTTCGTCACGCCAGGCCTGCGCTTGTGGAGGCAGGGATGCTGCGGTGCAGGACATGCTTCAGGGAGGAGCAGGCAGGGAGCAGGGAGCGGTGCAGGGCTGAGCACTCGTCGGGTTTTCTCATGGGGCTCTCCTCAGGGCTGCACAACATCAGCTGGGCCCTGGGGAGCAGCGTGGTCTCGATAGCCCTGTGCCACCAGGACGCCTGCTTCGCCAGGGTGCTGCATCCCGCGATGACCCACGCGGCCCTCGAGGCCTGACGCTGCCGTGCCACGCAAAACCAGTGCTGCTCCAGACCCAGAAACCCAGCTACGCGCTCACTGACCCAAATCTCCCCTCTTTTAGTTTAAAACCATTCCCCCTTGTCCTGTCCCTGTCTGCCCATGTCACGAGTCGCTCTCCTCCTGGTTCGCAGCTCCCTCAGGCACTGGCAGGCCGCAGTGTGGTCTCCCCGGAGCCTTCTCTTCTCCAGGCTGCACAGCCCCAGCTGGTTGCCCCAGCCCCCTGTCTCTGTTTCGCCCATCCCTGGGGCAGCTGTGCCCCTGGCCACTGGGGAGCCGGGGTCCTCGCTCCCAGCAGCGGAGCTGCAGGGCATCCTCCGTGGCTGCGGTGCCCCTGCCACCAGACCCGGTCTCTGCGCAGCCGCCACCTCGGCCCCTGGTCGCTGCGCGGAGACAAAAGCCCTTGGCCTTTGGGTAAGGCTGAACTCGTTTCCTTCTCACTAGCTCGCACCAACACCGTTTTTCCCCTCTCCGTTTTCCCTCCAGCTGTCCAGATCCACATCCTGAAAGCGGAAAAGAATGCCGACTGGTGGAAGTTCACCGTCAACATCATCTCCGTCTACAAACAGGGCAGCAACCGGATCCGGCGCGGGGACCAGACCCTGTGGATCCACTCCAAGGACATCGCCTGCAAGTGCCCCAAGGTGAAGCCCATGAAGAAGTACCTGCTGCTGGGCACCAACGAGGACTCTCCTGACCAGAGCGGCATCATTGCAGACAAAAGCAGCCTGGTGATCCAGTGGCGGGATACGTGGGCGCGGCGGCTCAGGAAGTTCCAGCAGCGGGAGAAGAAGGGGAAGTGTAAGAAGGCCTAAAAGGGGAGCAGGCGATGGAGCGAGGGACTGAGCGTGCATGCTGCTTTGTGCGGGGCTGGGCACAGCCGGCGTGGGGACGCGGGAGGAAGGTGATGGCACCGAGCACCAGGGTGGGGCCTCGTATTCCAGGATAAAAGGATAAAATAACACAGAAACAATGACAAAACCGCAGACGTGACAATAAAACCCCGTGGCAGGGGAGGGGGAAGCAGGCGGGCGGCATCTGGGGTGCAGGGGGTGGGGGCAGAGGCCGGTGCCCCCGAGCTTCCTCCTGCCCAGCGGCTGGGGAAACCGGAGAGACCGAGCCGACACCGGGCTGCCACCGGGCTGCCACCTGGCACCGGGCTGACACCGAACCAAAACCGAGCTGACACCAAGCTGACACCTGGCACCAAGCTGACACCAAACCGACACCGAGCTGACACCGAATGGACACTGAAGTGACTCCAAGCCAACACGACACCGAATGGACACCGAACTGACATCAGATTGGCACCTGACATTGAACCAACGCTGAAACAGCACCAAACTGCCACCTGGCACCAAACTGTCACCAAACTGCCACCGCTGCGCCCAGAGCCCAGGCTGGGCAACGCCAAGGCTGCAAGGAACAAACTGAGGGTGAGGCTGGCACAAGCCCCTCCCCAGGCACGCTCTCAGCTTGCACTGAAGGAGCCGCGGGTCGCAGAACCGAGGGCTCATGACTGTGGCACGGCTGAGGATGGCTGGCGCGGGCCATTTCGGGCTCCTCTGTGGACACAGCACTTGCAGCAGGGCCCGGGGCAGGATGAGGTCCCCGTGCGCTGATCCCATAGCACTGGGTCAGGCACTGCGCACAGAGCGAGCACCCCGTTAGTTAGCGTGAGCCCCTGGGGTGCCCTGGGCCCTCCCAGCCTCTGATTTGCAGCCAAGGAGTGAACAGCCCACGGAAACACCCAGCTTTTGCAAAAACCAAGTCAGCATCCCTCTCCCATAGGTGCCCTGGGAGGTCTCACCCCAAGGTAACTGCAGCCCCCAAGTCTCCACCGTGGTCACCCCGAGATCTCCGTGGGCTTGACCCTGTCTCAGGACATCAAAGTGTGGTGGCCCCCAGACCAAAACTGGTGCTGGAGGCACTGGTGGGCTGCAGGGCGAGCCCCAGCCCCATGGAACAGTGGGGCCCCGTGTGAGCCCCAGGGTCCCCAGACCCCAGCGAGAGGCCACGGCCGGGCAGGAGCACAGCAAGGGCAGGGCAGTACCTGGAGGACAGGCAAACATTCAGTCGCTACGAAAAGCAAAACCTCCCTGCTCTTTTTCCTTTCAGGAAACTTGGAAACATGCATTTTATGACATTTTCCAGTGGTTTTGCCTTGTTTTATGGCAATTGACAATATTTATATAATGACATAAACTACCATAAAGCGAGGCAGCCGTGTAAATAGGTGTAAAGCGGAGGGCTCCCAGGGAAGCCGCAGCCAGGACCATGCACTGCAGCCATGGCAGGGAGGGAGCGAGCTCCATGGAACACCCCCAGCCCCACAGAAATGGGTCTGGGGACCGGGAGTGCCTGGGAACCAAGCAGCCACCAACCAAGGCATGGCTTCCCCCCGTCACCCAGGGCAGAGCCGGTTTCCTCGCTGCAGAGCTCGAGGAGAGCCAGCAGCTGCACACCGAGGGAACCCAAGCACCGAGAGAGAGAAAATCCGGCCTCCAGCATCTAAAGGGAGGCTTAAAGCCCCAAAATGGGGCTGGGGTGCTCAGCTGCAGCTGGCACCAGGTGACGCCTGCAGCCTGCTGGGGACAGCTGGTCCTTGGTTAGCCAGGGTGAGCTGCAGGAGACCTCGTTGCCTACAGTGACCCAAAACCATCCAGATTCAGCCCAAAATCAATTCTTCCCATGCCACATGTCACACACTCTCTCCAAGCCCTTTCCCAAGCCCCTCAGCAGTGCCATCCCCCCAGCACAGCCCCGGTGCCCCCGTCCCCATCCCACCGCCAGCCTGCTCCCAGATGGCCAGCTGGGCTTCGCGCTTGCCAGGACCGGAGGAGCCCCATCCGCAGTCCCAGTGAGCACGACCTGCAGCAGCAGCTGGTGCCACTGGTGCCACCAGCACACAACTGGTGCTACTGGTGCCCTGTTGCAGCCAGTGCCACCGGCGCACGTCCCTTGGGATGCCCCAGCATCGCGGTGTCTGCGGATGCAGCCCTTCCCCGCAGGCCCCCCAGCCCAGGACACATCCCAGGGGGGACCTGTGGCTGTCACCCACTGGGGACAAGGTTTCACCCCTAAACGTCACCGCTGTGGCCAGGGGTCAGCAATGGGGGCAGGCAACAAGGCAACCCCATGGTGACCCCCAGCAACCACAGCACCCCGCGGGCCCCGCGTACCCTCATGGAGCCACCCCACGGCACCGGGACGTCCTGGGGGAGCGTGAGCAGGTGCTGGGACAGGGAAAGGGGCTGCGGTGCCTCCAGCGCCAACGGGAAGCAGCTGAAATGCCAAAAGCGTCGCCCGCCGGTAGCACCCCACAGCGCCGTTCCATCTGTGTCCGTCCGTCCCGTCACGTCTGTCCCCGCGCAGCCGCCTCCTCTCAGCCACAGACCTGCCACAAAACCTGTGTTTGTTTCTTTTGTTGTTTTTTGATTATTTCTGTTAATATCTTGAACTGTAAATGTTGTTTAGTTATGACCATTGCATACAGCTTTGGGCAATGTTTCTTTACAATGCATACTAATATATTATGGTTATTATATATGAATATATTTAATGACACGTGAAAAAGTTGTGGATTTTCTTATTGTTTTTCCACGTTATTTCTTTTTTTTTTTCGTTAGATTGGCTGTAATTGAACCCGAAGGAGCTTGTAACTGTCCAGCACCCACCTGGTAGAACTAAAGTCAGAAACCAGTTGAATAAACTCTTGTAAACCGAACCGGTGTGCGCGCAGCTCTGCTTCCTCCCGCCCCACGGCACCTCCGGGTGCCAAAGGCACGGCCCCATGCTGGCAGCAGGAACGGGGCTGGGCACGGCGGCGGGGCAGAGCCGGAGCTGGGCTGCGGGGCTGCTCCCACCCAAGGACCCCGCGCTGCTCCCTGTCTCCGCGGGGAGGGATTTTCAGTCCCAGGGGGAAAAAAAAACGGGAGCAAAAGGTGCCGCAAACGGCCCCGGGGCCCACCGATTGGTGGCTCTGTTAATTTATTAATTGGAAAACACCGTGGAGGGAGGAAATCTCAGATCTTTACTGCAGAGACAAATGGCCCAGCAGGGCCCCGCCGCCACCCCAGGCTCCCGCACTGCAGAGCAGCAGGTGGGCTCCTGGGCTGCTCCCGGGCTGCTCCCGGGCTGCTCCCGGCTCCCGTGCCCAGAGCCCGGTGACCGTGGCCTCTCCACCCCGCTTGCTCGGAGACAACGGCGGGCCACTGTGATGCCTTCGTCCCTTGCGGAGCAGGGGACTGAAAAGCTGTCCACGCACAGCAGAGCGCTGCCAAATCTGCTTCGTTTTAATGGAGCTCCTCACCCTCGTGACACGTTCAGTGTCACCTAAAGGGCACCCAAAGGTGAGGTCCCTTTGTCAGACATCGCAGCTGAACGAATCGCCGCGTTCCCACCTCCCCCTGCGCTAACAGAGGCGTGTGTGAGGGCGCGGCCCATCGGAAAACACCTCCCGGAAAGCCTCGGCCAGCACAAAGCCACCGCGTTGCGTTGCTCAGGGTGAATTACGCATCCGTTCTGCCCACTCTGGGAATTCGAACAACACCTTCAGTCCCCCACAAACCGCAGCTTTCACCTACAAGCCGCGGGCCCGTGGCTCGCCCTGCCCGCCCGGCTCCCCCCGCCCGGAGCTGTGGAGCTGCTGTTCGCTTCCAGCTGGAGCAGCCCCGCGTAAAGCTCCACTGCTGCCGAGATCAAGCAGTGAACTAATCAAAAACCTGTTGTGTCCCTTTGAAAACCACAAGAAAGTAAAACTATATTTTATTATTTTTTTTCTGTCCTTCCTTTGAAGGTTGTAATATGAAGCATCTTTGCAAAGAAAAACAAGCAAAAGAAAAAAGAATGACCTGGACTGGACTTCTAAAGGATTTAGATTTAGATTCTAAAGGGTTTTCTCCAGCACCACATGGAGATGTCTCCCTGCCAGCCCCTCGCTGTGGGATCCCAAAGCCCCTGCCTGTGCCATGGGGCAGCTGCACCCGCTGGGCTGCTCCTCCCCTGCCCTGTGCTGTTCCTGGGGGTGCTCCAGGCCAGGCTGGGTGGGCCCTGGGCAGCGTGATCTGGGGGTGGCAGCCAGCCCCCGGCAGGGGCTGGGGCTGGGGGGGCTGTGAGGTCCCTCCCAACCCAACTGCTCTGTGGTTCCACGACGTGCAGAAGCACACCTTCCACCAGCGCAGGTGAGGACCCAGCGCTGGCAAACGTTCCGATCCCTGAGGATGTGCCTGTCAGGATGCACAGAACCACTCCTTTCCTTCTCGGGATCAGCACTCAGGTCCTGAGCGGGAGCAGAATCACTCACACATCACACGGGCTGACGGGAACATTACCACGCCAGGCAGGCGAACTGTGTAGAAACGATCAGCTTTATTCAACAGTTATTGCTTGCTCTATCAAGTCTGAAATCCATTTGGCGCATGTAACAAAATAATTTTTTGGCCACGGGTGCACGTTCAATACCACTTGTTCATCAGTTTTCACCAGGTAACCCTCCCCGCCAGCTCTTGCAGCATCTGTAAAGCTACAGAAGCCAGAGGCAGACGGCAGCGCCCCAGCCCAGCGCGCTGACAGCAGCGCGTCTCCCACGGGTGGAGGCAGGCAGCCCGCCCTGGGCAGGGCAGAGCACGGGGCCGGCGCATTTTGGGCACAGCCCCAAACACGCTCACCCCGCTGCCTTTGCCATTTCTCCCCGCAGAGATCGGCACCCATAATCCTCCCGCAGCGGCTGCTCCTGCACTCGGGGTCAGGAGTGCACCCTGCGGGGCCCTGCCTGCCCTCGGAGCTAGGGGCATGCATTCCCTACAGCACTTATTCCTTGAAAATAATTTTCCTTCTGAAGAAAGGTATCAGAAAGCACAGGAGCACTGCTGGTGTCCTCCCCGGCCTCGCCTTTACAGCTGACCGCGCCTCAAAACCCCTGGGTGAGCGACCAGGAGCAGGGAGCACACCACCACCACCTGCTCGGGTGCAGGAGATATCGCACGGCCAGCTGCGTCCTCCCACAGCGTGACATCCAGGGAGGAAGGGTGTCCTTGGAAAGCCCAAACCAGGCCGTGCTCTTCAGCCGCGCGCCCCGCGGAGGATCGGATGCCTGCGGGACACGGCTTCATTCTGACACGGCTGAGTTTATTGGAAACACAAAAGGGCTTTGCGCAGGGCTGGGCTCCTCGCGGAGCCGTCCACGCTCAGCTGTGGAGCAGCAGCTCAGGAGGGGCCCAGGAGCGCCCTACTTCGTCGGCCAGACAGCAACCACGGCGATTGCGATCAGCAGCAGCACGATCACCACCAGCATTCCTGGAAAAGATGAAACAACACGTTAGGGTTGCTGCCTTCATCTTTTACAACTGGGCTTCTGCAATTAAATTCTTTCCCCGCGTCCTGCTCCTCCTCCCTCCGAGGCAGATTTCCCCGGCGCACGAAAGCCCTTCCCGCAGCACGCCCAGCGCCTGAACAGCGGCGTGGACCCCAAAGTCACGTTGCTCTCTCTTTTATGACCCTTCAAATTAATTTTTTAGCTGTGCCTGTGGAGTCTCTTTCCGCTTCGACATCTGCCTTGCAAAGATTACACGGGATACGTTTAGCTCATTCCAAGAGCTTTTCTGGAATCCCTCTATACCATCCCGCTGGGGGAAAGGATTATTCAGGAGGAAACCCAAATTGCATCAGGAAATTGTTTCCAACGCAAACTACTCCCGCTTTCAGACACAGCTATTTGCAAAGCAAAAGCAGAGCTTTTAGGGACGTACCTGACTTTGGAAAACCGGCACCAAGCAGCGCTAAGAGCCCCGCAGAGCCCTGCCGGCTCCCCGTGCCCCCCGACTGACACGCTGCAGCTAACGACTGCCACGGCCCCACGGAGCTGCACAGCTGGGCCTTAGCGCAGGCACGCCACGCTGCCCTGGGGGGGGGCTTGAAGATCCCGTTCTGACCCATGGAAGCAGCAGAGCACATCCCACAAGCTGGCTCCTGGCAGCTCCGAGCCCAAGGGACAGGGAAACGCTGTCCTGGAAGGGCCAGGACGGCACCAGGTCCCCAGGCAGCCCGGGGCTGGCACAGCACACCGCCTCCCCTGGGGCTGAGCCCTCCGACTGCCAGGGCCTGGCTCCGGTGTCTGCTCGGCACCCGCCCCGCCAGGGCTGTGGGAACACGCCGGGGCTCCAAGAGTGGAAAAAATGTCCCCGCGCTTGGTCCGCTCGCAGATGAGCGTTACTCAACCACTTACAATATTTACAAGTCCAGCTCATGGCAATTAAAAAAGGATGTATTAAAATAAACTCCTCTTTCCAAGCTGGAAAAGGATATTAGACATCGCTTTTTGTAAATAGTGTCATGTTTTCTGTGCAGAAGCTGTCTCTGTGCCAGGGGCCCATGGTTTTTTTCCAGTGAAGCGGAGCTGCCACCAGCAGCCCTTTCTCTCCTCGTGTGTTATCTGCAGGGAGCCAGCGGGCCGGGGCCGGCCCTGTACCCCCCCGTGCGCATTTTGAGGTACTCAGCAAGGCTGGAAGCGCACCGTCTGCTGACATAAGGACAGAACAAGGCCTGATTAAGGGTCTGCGTTCAGATTCTCTGTTATGTTTTGCACTGGAGGGAAAAATTTTAGAGGGTGCAAATCCTTAGCACAGTTTCAGTGTAATGGAGTTTATGGACTCCAGCAATTAAGAGACAACCGAGATCAGTTTCTTGGAAAACGCTCTCTAGGTGTGAATTAGTAATGATACGGAGGAGAGCTAATGGGCACAATTATTCTTTGACAGCTCCCAAGAAAAACTCCACATAAACCCAGCATTATTGCACAGCAGGAACTGGGGGAGGTGGGGGACCAATAAACTGTGGCTAACGGGCAACAGCAGGGCGAACAGGAAACGTCAGGGCAACAACAGCGGGACAGGAACATGAAATAAACTTCATTTTATTCCTGGAAAGAGACTGGTGTTAAGAACCTGGAGCCACCTCTCTGTTTCCAAAAGCCCAGAGGAGAGACAGAGCAGCAGAGACGGCACGGGTCAGTGCAACGCAGCGCAGAAGGCAGCCGGCAGTGAGGGCTCATCTGACCTCCACAGCGTGCACACAACAACGGGACAAAGCGGCAACGGCACGCAAATTTCAAAGCCCTTCCTGTACGACAGAGCCCAGGTGTCGTGCACGCGGTAGTGTTTCCCATGCCCCAGAAGAGCAGATCAGGAGGATTTGGGGCTTTTAAGGCTGGGTGCTCCGCAGAGCACAGCGTGCTTCCCTGACCCAAACCGCGACAGGAGCCGGCAGAACCACGCACCCTGCGCTCCCTCCTGCTCTGCCTCTCTTCGCCTGAGCCGTACTGAACACCTGCTGCCAGCAGCAGCCAGCCTTGGTGCTCGCAGGTAAATCCTAGAACCTTAGAGTGGTCTGGCTTGGAAGGGACCTCAAAGCCTCCCCATCCCCACCCCCTGCCATGGGCTGGCTGCCACCCCCACATCAGGCTGCCCAGGGCCCACCCAGCCTGGCCTGGAGCACCCCCAGGGATGGGGCACCCACAGCTGCTCTGGGCAGCCTGGGCCAGGGCCCCTGGGTAAAGGATTTCCTAGCAACCTGCTGTTTCCTTAAAGCATTGCTAATCCCTCATGCTGATGACGGAGCCCGGCACAAATTCCCGCTCCTAAGCACGGCGCTGATGCAGAGCCGAGCCCTCGCAGCACCCGCGCGGCGCAGCCAGTGGTTGCTCATGCCAGCTTTGTGACAAGGCAATATTTACTGTGAAATAGCCACTTATTGTGCTGAGTATAACTCCTGTGTGGAAACACACAGTCACCAGGGAGAAGATCCGAAATGTTTTTAAAATATCTTGCAAGAGTTTACAAAAGCAAGCGCAGAGTGAGTGTGCTTGTGATAGCCGAGGTCTGGATGCAATGAGCAGGGAAATCTCTTCCAGTCTCCACAGCTATAATTAGTGCACGGAGCAGTCGATGGTCCTTATAAATAGGACCATACAACATACGCTGGGGGATGCCTTCTCCTTCCAGGGGGGTGCACAGCCAGGCTCCTCCTGGGGAGCTGCTCCTCCCCGCAGCTGCAGCAGGGGGAGGCGCTCGGACCAGGCCCTGACCCCTGCCTGCGTCAGCCCAGCCCGGCCAGGGTCGGGAAGCTCTTGGCGAGCTGTTGGCTTCTGTGGGCTCCGTGCTCCTCCTGAACATTGAAAATATTCAGAAAGCAAATGCAAGCACACCTTAGCTGCTTGCTAGTGTCAGGATGGTGAAACAAATCCTGGTTTCAGCCCACTAAAAAAATCCTACGGCACGTGTGCGTGTGCCCACATCACCTGCCCTGACGGCACGAGCTGAAGGGCTGCATCCAAGCCTGACTGCAGAACACTTGCTGTTGATTTGGGCGTAGTGTCATCCTCAGGACTGCTAAGGTGTCTTTTATAGATGCTAAAAAAATAATAAACAGCATGCTATGACTGCAAAGCGCCTGGTATAGCGCTGCATTATCTGGAAATGCTGCTTGTCTCATGCCAAGAAAGCTATATTCCCACCGAACTGTCTGTCCAGAAGTCCACGAATAAGTGTGCTTTCCCAGCAGACACGGAGCGCTAACTTATAAACACACCACGGCTGGTTTGTAGGGAAGGGAAAAGCAGGGACAAGACGGGGTTCCAACAAGAGGCTGGGCTGCTTTCTTTGAGGACTATTTCAAGGGCACAGTTCAAAAACCAAAGCCCCACCTGCTTTTTCGGTAAGTTAACTTTGAACCTGTGTTGCCAGACACATGGCAGAAACCTGCCAGACCCTTGGTTTTCCAGGCAGCGTGGAGGGCCGACGCAGCCCGATGCACGTGCCTCAGTACTTCAGCATGGCAAGCACCCGACGAAACCCATCGTGCCGCCTTTCATGCTGCCTAAAAAAAGCCAAACACTTTCTCCCCCAAAAGCCATAAAAATCTTTCCTCCAACGTGTTCCTCGTTTAAAGCGAGACGGGGCGTTCAATTTGTACTGCGTTAAGAACCACTCCAGCACAAATCCCACACCGTTAAGCTGCCTGGATGTAAATACACTCCCCGATCCCTACACCTGCACCGCTGAAACCGCCTCTCCGGGGGCCTGTTCTTTATGAGATCTGTGACAGCCAAACGTCTGGGGCTGCGCCCAGCGCGCCGGCCTGCCCGTCCGCCCAGGGAACCCGGCGTTATTGCTTCTGACCTCCCCTCGTCGGCCTGCCTCGAGAAATTCAACCCTGCACTCATACCTCTCAGCTCTGACACCAAAATCCTTGGTGACTCTCAACCAAATCAAGACCAGGCTCTGAGAACAGCTTTAAAGGCTGCAAGCGCCCATGTGTTTCATCGGGTCGAAAGGAAAAAAAAAAAAAAAAAGCTTCTCAAAAAAGCTAAGCTCTCTGGAAACAGCAACTATTGCATTATTAATTCCTTCTCTGAGAGAAAGGCAGACCTAAGTCACTCCTGTGTAGGACGAAAAACTCCAGAGTATTCCTCGTTTGGAGTTACTCATGCAACGAGGGGTTAACCTGAAGAAATGAGTTCAGGGAATCAAGCAGGCTCCGTTCCTACACGGTAACCATAAAGCTGCGTCCCTGTGCTCTCGGAGGGGCTGGAGCTCTGCAGCTGTGTCAGCGCGAGCCTTTGATCGGGGCAGAGCGCGGCCCCCTCCCCGCGCTGACAGCGGTACCTGCCGGCAGACAGCGCGCACCAACAGCCGCGGGAGGAGAGCCTCTGCCGGGACCCGGGTGTCAAGCCCAGCCCCAGAAGCAAGGTGAAGTGAGCCTAAATCCAGAACGTTGATTGCTTCCGCAGCGCTCAGGGCCCGAGCCACGTGCACAGCCCCAGTGAAGGACAGGAAGTGAGATAAGTGTTCCTCTTAATCCGCTATTGTTGTACCTCGCTTTGCTTCTTTTTTAATCTATTTTTCAAATTACAAGCGCATGCCAGATAGAATATTGAACCGCTTCCAAGCGCACTTGCAACCAAACCCCGTATTCTTTCAGGAGAGCGATTCATTTTGTAGCAACCCAACCTTACATGAACTGCAGCAGCCGGAGGAAGAGCTGGGACGAGCGCAGCCGCAGCCCCCCCCCGCCGCAGGCTCCGACCGCCGCTGGGGTCTGCAGCGCAGCCCGCGCTCAGCCCGCGCTGAGGGAACCTCCTGCTTTTGGCAGCGGCTGGAAGGCCTCGATCCAAAGGCTTCGGATGCCACATCAATATAAACGTGACAGCGCATCTACGAGGTGCTCCAGGTGCACAACTCATCGAGCTCTTGCGTTAAGCTGAGAACCAGATGAAGAAGGGCAGTGGGGCGAGGGGAAGGTTCCCTGAGCGAGGTAAGAAAGGCAGGGACGCTTTCCCTCCCTAGGCGCCGAACTGAAGCGCAGCGGTAAGACATTCGTTTGGATTCGAAGGCAGGTCGCGAGCACAGCAAGAACTCAGCTGTACTCCTCTGTAATGTCCAGGGAAGTCTGCTGGAAGGGAAGCTCTGGGCGGAGCTCCTACCTGCTGCTTAAAAAAGCAGCAGAGGTGAGGTCACAGAGCACTGCCCAGGAGCACCTGGTCAGGGTCAGTTTGACAGCCAATTGCTGAATGAAGGAGCACTGAAACAATTTGCACTCGCTTCTAAATAACGCCTTTCTGCAAACTCTTCTACGGATTTGGCAATAAGAACACTTACTGGCCTCATGGCTGCACAAAGAGAAAATGTAAATTCACTAGGAGGGAAAAGCTTACTGAAGTTACACCCTGCCCCACGCAGACCAACCAACCAGCCAACCATACGACCACTGGCTGCTCCCTGTGCCTCACTGCTGTGCCGCAGAAACGCTCGGGTGTAGCTAACGAGCAATACCGACCCAGCAGCGATTTCCCTCCGGACATGCCAGCAATGCTAAACGCAGACCGAAAGAAAGCCCAGCCCAGAGCACAAGCTGCCTTTTGGGGTAAGTTTGTGCGGGCTTCGCAGCGCCAACAATTTCAGCCCCCTTTTGGTGTTTTCCCACATCCCAGCTATTTCACTGCGAGTCAAACCCGACGACCCCCGCTCAGCTCTGCCTGCAGCCTTTTGCCGATGCGTGTGCCGGGGGAAGCGTCAGCTGCAAGCACCCAGCCCTGTGCAGATCACCCAGGTCCCAGCAAGCACGAAGCTGGAAACATGCTCATGTTTTTTCCTTTCGTTCTTGCTCGAGTGACTTCACAGACTTTCCTTGCTTGTCCTCACACGATTATCAAACTCTTTCCAACCCCAAAGGTCATCGGCAGACACGTTACTGGATTTTTTTGCATGTGGCTTATTTTTCTTCCGTTTTTTAAATTAAATAAGCATGCACACTTTCCAGTTTTCCCTTCTCCAAACTCTCTAGCATCCTTTCCCTTACACAAGCAACGCCAAGAAACAAGATCAGTCAAGCACTGTTGCTGCATTTCTGAACAACTGTGTTACAGCTTGGAACGGGACTTGTGAAAGTCTGAAAAACCGCAGCGTGCACTGAGCATTCCCAGAAGAAAGGAAACAAAGCAAGCCCAAGCAGGGTCACAGAGGCTCGACAAACCCCTGCATTTCAGCGGAGGTTCGCCCAAGCGAGCCCCACCAAGGCACAGGTGGCACCTGACCTCTTGCTTTATGGCATAAGCTGTGCAAAAATCAGCAGGGGACCACAGAATGGTTGGGTTGGAGGAGACCTTAAATATCACCCAGCTCCTCCCCCTGCCGGGGGCTGGCTGCTACCCCCACATCAGGCTGCCCAGGGCCCACCCAGACTGGCCTTGAGCACCCCCAGCGATGGGCACCCACAGCTGCTCTGGGCAGCCCGGGCCAGGGCCTCACCGCCTCTGGGTAAAGGATTTCCTCCTCACACCTGACCCAAATCTTCTCTCTTTTAGTTTAAAACCATTCCCCCTTGCCCTGTCACGGTCACACCATGTCACAAGTCGCTCTCCTCCTGGTTCTCAGCTCCCTCAGGCACTGGCAGGCCGCCCTGAAGCCTTCCCTTCCCCAGGCTGAACACCCCCAGCTCCCTCAGCCTGTCCCCGCAGCAGAGGTGCTCCAGCCCCTGAGCATCCCCGTGGCCTCCTCTGGCCCCGCTCCAGCAGCTCCACGACCTCCTTGTGCTGGGGGCCCGAAGGTTCCCTGCCATCAAGGGGCCCTTCAGAGCACAGCTCATGGCTCTCTACCAGCTGCTCTCATGCTCCGGAGCCTCACGAGCCTGCACAGACAGCGGGGCTTGGATGAGCTCTGTCCCAGGGATGTGGCACTGCCACCGGCAGCGCCCACACCGCGGCTCCTCCTCACAGCCACACACCTTCCCGCGCGCTGGCACGGGGCCACAGCCCAGCTGGCAGCCGCGACGGATCCCGAAAGGGAGCCGCTACCCCGAGCCGCTACCTGGGGCGGCGGGGACACGACAGATGATCCCAGCGGGGGGCTGTTGTTCCTCCGGTAAAAACAAATGGCAAAAAATAAATAAAATGAAAGGGCTGTGCTGCTGGCCTGGCACAGAAGGGACATCTGCCCGTGTCCATCTGCCACCATCCCGACACCCACTCTTTGTTTTTGGTAGGGTCAGCTTTCTACCATTATCGCTCCCTGAACCGGCTCACCAGGACACCGGTGCCAGCACAAGGAAAGAGACGGGGACGTGGGGAGAGGGAGCAGGTAGCCCCCGGATCTGCTCAGACCCATCAGTGAATCGGCCCATTCGGCTCTTCAATCACTTCAGAACGTATTATCTTTTGCCTCCTCCTTTGTTTTTCACTCAACCAAATGCTGGCATTGCTCAGTCACTGGTAAGATGGATATACGGCAGCGCCAGGACGCTTCCAAGATGTTTAAAGCAACGACAACCGGAGTTATGTGAAAAAACAGTAAAATAGTAAAACAGTAAAAAAACAGTAAAAAAATCACAGCTCGTGTCAGCCCAATGAGAGGAACGAGCTGCAGAAACAGAACTGCAATTTTACCGGTCTGTCTGAACCTGCAAGAGGAACCTCACCAGCAAGGCACTGACCAAGGACAATGAGTTAGAGCTTGTGCTGTAATGAAGTGATATATTGTTCATACCAAGTCATTTAAGGTCAGATTAAGTGTTCTTGAAGCCTGGTCCATGTGTCTTTTATTTTAAAAAGTGCCCAACTTGCACAGGAATTGTAAGAACTTTTGGAAATGGGATGCTGGCTCCTAAGTCACTTGGATTGCTAACTGCGTGGTCAGAA
The DNA here is from genome assembly GCA_013399715.1 of Alectura lathami. Classification (NCBI taxonomy): domain Eukaryota; kingdom Metazoa; phylum Chordata; class Aves; order Galliformes; family Megapodiidae; genus Alectura; species Alectura lathami. Next base: position 43,528 of record VXAV01001904.1, read on the forward strand.
GGGTTGCGATTTACATACAAATTGCGAAGCTTCTAAATGGCTTCCTCAGAGCGAGAGACGGGGGTGGAAACGAGAGAATATTTAGTGATTAGTTCCTTATGGGTCCGGCATTCTCGAAGCATATTTCTTGCAGTCCCTGGAACACTCCTGCATTCTTGATTGCAAAATGGCAATAAGTGATTTCCTTTAAAAGCCTTGTCTTTTATTGGAATACTAAAAATACCCCACGAGCCCCACTCCACTCCACTCTCTCTCTCTTTCCTGGACAGGCACCATCAGCTCTGATGTATTCTATTTTGAAGACGGCAATAAACATTTCAGCATGGTCTGCTCAATCCCACTTCATAATAGATCGTGCATTTCCAGTGGAGCCCCTACTAGCACCATAAATCATCTTTACACAGACTTAAGCATGAGAAACTCTAGCTCAAAGGCAGCATGGTTTTTTTTTCTTTAAAAAAAAAAAAATCAAAAATGGGTACAAAACAGTCAAGACTGAAATGACTGACAACTTTAAACATGAACCCACTGGGATGACCCTGCAAGACAGGGCTGTAGTGATGGCTAAAAAACCCGCACTGTGCAGCGCTGTGCCAGCCAATTCAGTCGATGTAAACCTACCTGGAAAGACGATGCTTTGTGAGGTGAGGGTCAGAAAGAATTCCCTCCACATCCATTACATCTGAACAAATATGGGTTTCAAATCTGGGATACTCTGGCTGTTGCTTATTTAAAAAGCCACAGATGAAGATTAATTACATACTGTGACCGAACTGGTTACACACATCTACTGCTCCTTTTTCATTCTGCACTGACAAAGTTTGAACTGTTCTCCCAACTGCTTCACCCATTACAGCTCTCTCCATCTGACTCTGGAGAAGAGGCTCAGGTATGTCCAGCCACACGACAAGGTGACTACCACGATTTTATCGTTAACGCCCTTGGCTGAGGCCAGGAGCTTCTCCAGTCAAAGCAGTTGTGCAGTGATGCTCCACAACTCTGACCAGCTAAGGGCAGGATGCAACCAGCCTTCCTCAGCCTTCAACATCAAAGTCCTTACGTCATCAAGAGCCACAACAAACGTAATTCAGAGTGCTAACGCAGGCTCCAAACACAATCCAATGGTGGACAATGAAAAGCGCTTCCCAAGTATCAATTCCCTGATGCCTTGCTGGGCATCAGCTTCTCTTCCCTGGAGAAATCTCACCGTGCTGAGCCCTTCCCCCGTCTGCAGTGAGCCACAAACAGGCAGCTCTGTATAAAGAACCTGCACCTGTTACCTGTTGATTCCTTCCACGAATTTGAGCTGGTGAATCCAGCACTCAAACAGCAAGATCTGGTGAATCTGAACAGAAGAAAACAAGTCCTAAATCACAAAACTTTCAGGTGGAAAGGGACCGTTGGTTTCCAGCACAACCCGCTGCTCAGAGCACGGCCAGCACCAGACTCGGGCCAAGCTGCTCACGGCTTTGCCAATCTGAGGCTGGAAAACCACCAGGGTCGCACCAGTGCTCATGGAGCATGCGCTGGATTCCCCCTGGATGTGTTCGTTTTCGCAGACAGGCTGTGCCACTCTGAGAAAGTTGCTCACTGAGCCATTAAAACTGCTTCAGGAAGAATGGCACAGTAGAGACAACCCAAAAAGGGTAATGCTGAAGTGGGTACGGGTTGATCATCCCAAATGCAACACTGAAAACAAAAAAAACCTTGCTACCTTTCAGTCTGGCTCCTTTAGCTTTTACGATTGATCTTGAAGTCAATAGCAATTTGCAGAAATAAAGTGTTTTGCTCCAGTTTCTGCAGAAATGTATCAGCCTGCATGTAAAATTCTTGAAGCAGCTATAGATGTTTTTTGTTGAGGAAAGTGTTTTAACAATTCAAAGAACAATCCTTCTTTTAGAAACTTGCTCAATCTTTGGCAATCCAACCTAATCAGCATACAAAACTGCAGAAACCAGCAACCAAATACTTCTTATTAATGCCATTTACAGCTGCTAACAACTGTAAGAACCTTCTAAAAAGGCCAAGTGAAACAGGCTGGGTGAAACGATCTCTCACAAACAACTGAGCCAACAAATACAGAACTATGATAAGAAATTAGATTTGACTTGCATAATCACTTTTAGAAATTTTTGGTAAATGGAATCTGAAGAGCAGAAGGCTGATAAAATAACATAGTTCAGTAGCAATGTGAAAGTTCCATGCCGATGAAGTAGGGAATTCAATCCTTGCTGAATTCTTGAAATCATTTAGATGTTAAACGAAGTTTCTTCTCCAAGAAAAGAAGGGAAGGCATTTCTTAAAGCCCACACACACAGATCTTTGGCTGCTACAAGCTAGTGGTGCGATATAAATCCATTTTGGTTTTGGAAGACTACATTGTCTCCTGTATCGGGGTGGCTATTTTTTTTTTATATATATATATTTTAAATTCTGTCTTGGGTAGAGTTAAACCTGTACAATTTAGCCAAGTGTAGCACAAGATGCTGTCTTGCATTTTATGAAAAATAAAAAAACAATAAAACAGAAAGGAAGGGAGAAACCACAAAATCATTTCATCTCAGTACCTTCCTAAAACTTGAAAAGTTTATAAGCTCTTAACTCCAGTTCTCTTCCTTTGCCTTCCCACATGACAACTATAAGCTGCCACAGCAGCTGCACAGTAAATGGCTTCAAAGGAAATCACAAAATAATTGCTCTCAGAACACAGTGCAGGGGAAAACACTGCCTGGGCGAGGTGAGCAACGAGGGCTGAGGCGGCCGTGCCCTGGGCTGCTGCAGGGCAGCGCTCACCAGCCAGGGGAGATTTCTGCTCCCACCACGGAAAGGCAGCAGAACCCAAGAACACTCGGAGAACCTGCAGAAGGCAGCTGGTTTTATCCTCATCTGCTTTGCATCATTTCCGCCTGTTGCAGAATGATTCCCTTTTTGAGCTCCTTCAGGCGTTACTAGATACTAGGACAGACAGAAGAAAATTAAGAAAAATGGGTTTGTGTGAGGAATGTACCCGTTATCAAACAATCCACAAGGACAAAAACACTTTGGAGAAAAAGAAGTTGCCTGATTCACTATTTTTTTATTATTTTTTATTTTTTTTTCCTGAAGACTAATCCACTAAATCTAGTGGGTTGATTCCCCTCATGCTTCTCGGTGGAAAAAAAAAACCCACTCTGCAGAGAGGCACATAAATCGCTGGGATCATTTGTCTGAGCCCTGCTGCTGCCCCAAAGAGGGACACTCCATATGCTTTTGCAATAGCTCTGTTTTGATAGCATTACCAGGAGTGTCCCTTATTAATCATGTTGCCACTAAACTTCTCTCGGGAGCATTTGCTGATTCTATACTTTTCCAAACTGTTTCAGTTTCCTCTTAATTTATGAAAAGCTCACTGAAGATGATCACGTTGAAAGCCAACCTCTGCTACTACACAGCTGGGGAAAAGAGGGGGAGGGGAATATAAAAAAATACAATCACCTCTAACCAGGAATTTTCCTCCATTTATTCCTTTCCCAAGAAGAAATCCCCCCAAGAAACATGACAGTTTTAGTCTTTGCTACATTTCCCTGAACATTTAAAGTTCTGAAGCCTGAGATATTGGTATTGAAGGTAACATTAACATTCAAGACACTCTTTCCTGGATGTTTCTACTCGAGTCAGGATCACTGGAAGAAATTTGGTATTGGCTCAATTCTCCATCACGCTAAAATCAATGAGCTTATCTGAGCCTGTAAAGCGTTCTTAAAGACACGCTTAAGTGCTCTGCTGGACGGAGAACAAAGTACTTGGCACCCCGCAGAACCGAGCCCTGCTGAGGTGCCAGGCATTCCCAAACATTTCTAATTAACTAGAGGAATCCACAATTAAGAAAGTTGCAGTCGCTTGGTTGGTGGAATAAAGGCAGCGCTTTGCAAAGCGCCCCATGTTCCCCACCACAGCGACATTCACCCCGGTACAAAACCAGCCAAGGCAGGGAGAAAGTCGGCCAACAGCAGGTGCTAGGAAGAGCAGGGAGCATCTGGGTGTCCCCTGGAGCACCTGGGTGTCCCCTGGCACCCCGCAGCAAGACACCGATGCAGCCCTGAGGCCGGGAGGAGCGAGGAGATGCAGGCCGCAGGCTCCAGCACGCCCTGCTCCCACCAGGCCGGCCGCATCGCTCCCACCACTCTGCGGGTTCCACGGGGAAGGCTCCATGGGGAAGCTCCGCTCACTGGACGTGCAGGCCGTCCCCATCCTGTGTCTGGACAAGAGGGTGGGTCTGAAGGGCAGGACAGCTGCCTCTGCAGCTCTGAAGTGCCAGCTGCCAGAGCTCCAGACTGGGGCAGCGAGCTCTGCAGCCTTGTCCAGGTGGTCAGGAAGGTCCTCGTCTGGAAAGCCCTGCCTTCTGCGTTGTTTTGTGGGCACTTCTGTCTGCAAAACATTAACCAAGTGGTACAATCCTGCTAAAACTATACTTTTAAGCCAACTATATCTTTCTGAATCAGAAAGCATACAGGCCTTCTGATGCATCTCTACAAAGGCACACCTCAAACTGCATCACGGGTTTCATTCTTCTTTTCGGTCAGATTATACAAAGATTAGATAAGCTATTTTTCATGTTGATCTTTCCCCCTGAGGATCACAGCCCACACCGGCACAACGCTAGCAGAAGCGTGACTGTTGGCACAAGGGCTGAGGGCAGGGCCCTGGCTCCACAGGCCCCACTCCTGCCAGCAGCCATGGGGCAGCGTCTGTCCATCCGTCCGTCCATCCATCCATCCACTCATCAGCAGCTGGGTGCCTGGGTGCAGTCACCGAGGCAAAGCCCAAGAGCTGTGGAGTCGGAGCAGGGCACCAGAGCTCCCTCAGCAGCACAGCTCGGGCACTTTCTACCTGCGCTCCACGGCTGCCACCACGGGCCGGGCCAGCAGCTGAGGTGAGGCTGCTCCGCCAGGTTCACATTCAGCATGGGGCTGTGCATTTTCCATCACAAGAACACAGGCAGCAAGTCAAAGAGTGCTGGAAACCAGAACCAGGAACCCCACGCTAGCTCCACGGGATGAACATCAACATCTTGCGTCCAGGCCTGGGGCCCCCAGCACGAGAGAGACGTGGAGCTGCTGGAGCGGGTCCAGAGGAGGGCCACTAAGATGATCTGCTGCTCTGCACCAGCACCAGGGCATACATCCCTGTACTTGCAAACAAGTGAGGTTATCAGAGATGATCTCACTTCTCAGTCAAAGAGAAAACCTACACTGTGACTCCTGCGCAGCGTCCCCAGGATGCTGGACAGCCATCCACGGACACTTCTAAGAGATCCTCCTTTAACTATTTTTAAGGTTGCACCAAGCCCTCTCTCAGTCACTCGAAGTTTCAGACTGCACACACAGTGCTACACGAGAAACAAGGTCATCTGCAAGCGGTTAATGTGGTGGATATTAGGTGCAAACCACTGGGACTGCAGTAGGATGCTTGGCAGCATTTGATTTCAAGCAAGCCACAGCACATGATGATAATTTAAATAAAGCCCGTACAGTTTATCCGGAGCTTCCCATCCCCTCGCTCCCACCATATTCTCCTTCTGTGTCTCCTCCGCTCTCAGTGGGAGCTAGCAAAAGCTGACCAGATATCGTGGAACATACATTGAAGTAGGAGTTCTACTCACAAATTAAAAACAGAGATGAAGGGATGCTTGCCCTTTTATTCTTCAGCACAATGAAGTTTGGTGTGAGGTGATCCTAATAAAATCTAGAACTCAGCACTGTGGATGGGACATACATTTTGCTTTTCAAACGAAGGCTTGGAGGCAGCAATTAGTCTGCTAATTTTTTGTTTTTTTCTTTATACATTGTCCACAGGAGTTGTAAGGACTTTGAGGGGAGATTTTCAGTATGATTAACTGCCAAGAAACATCTCCCAGCTAGCTGGCTTGGTCATAACTCAGTAGCTTACATTAGCACAGCAGATTCTATCTGCAAATCCAATAATCCTACAACTAGCAAACATAATTTTCCCCCGGGATTACTTTTGATGGGGAAGAACATCCTTTGCGAGGCAAAACATTTTTTTAGCATTTTAGCTATCAAAACACATGGCGCAGCTACAGTACTCCCCATAAAATCCATTTTCCAGCTCCCTTCCTTACTCAGTCTGCCAGTGAACATGGGAAACCATTAACTCAAGCTGCTGCAATTAACTCCCAGCATCTTCCTCACCGACTCAGACAATCCCGAGCTACTTGTCATGCAAACAACCTGTGAGATTCATTCTCCTTGCAAGGCAAAGGGAGGGGTAAATTACTGAGCTAAGTAGATTACCGGAGAAGGAGTCACACTCAGCAGCCTTATGAGATGATTAGACCCTGGGAAATTCATACGCCAAATCCCCAGGCCCTGATAGTGCACATTCATTACCAGTTTCAGGATAAACTGCAATCAAGAACCTTCTTTGGCAGCATTACATACTCCTTTCCCAACGAACTTTTCATTTAGCTATCCCAAAAAAGGAGATTATATTTAAAATTTTACAGAAAAAATGCAGTAGCATTTAGCAACTCAGCACTAAGACGACTATTTTTATTTCCAGAGAAGTGCCAGCATTTTTGAAGCAATGCTACCATGCCACCATCGACATAAACGATAAAAAAGTAATGTTCTTGCTCTGTGGGTGTGTGCACAGCACTGCCAGCAACAGGACCCAGGGACTTCAGAGGGGTGTTTGCAAATTAGACAGAGAGAAGCAGTTATCTGCCATGTGCATCCAATAAAACCAGCCTAACACAGCAGCTTTTTCAATCCTAAAGAGAACAGATTCGTGGCAAGAAAGGCAGTTGCTCTAGCAGCAATGGGAAACAGCCTGTGCGGTGCACAGGAGGCTGCAGGAACAAGTTAAGGTGACGAGTTCCCCCGTGAGGGTCCCTTCGCTCCACAGCAGATGGGTGATTCACAACTCTGTGCCTTGCCAAGAGTATGTGGACTGGAGCTGGGGAAATCCATCCCCCAGTGCATGGGATAAACGGGCAGCCAGCATCCTTCCCCCACTAACGGCTTCTTGCAACGAGCACTGGCAGTAGGAGCAGGTTTGGGGAGAGGCTGTTCCACAGATGTTCCAGGCTTTGCTTTATAACACCGTTCATTTTCTTTTTCAAAGGCTCCTGTATAGCATCATTCAGCAACCCTCCATTATCTAAAGAATTACAAATTCTCTATTTTCTTGATCTATATAAAGTAAAGGGCGTAACCCCATCAAGCTCACGAAGGTGAGAGTTTGCTGCGAGTTCTCCCTCCCACCTGGTGTATTTTTACCAAAGCTACGTCTTTAAAAATAGCTCTCAGAGAAAGTCTCTTATGCAAGAAGTTAAGAGAGTTCAGGACTGCCAAGCTGCAGTCTGGTTTGATCCAAGGAAACTCCACCACCCGCAAGGACTATTTCATGCCCTGGTATTCAGAAATGGCTGTTATGAAGGAAAAAAATCAGGAAAGTAGATGATAAACCTGATGGGCTCATCTTAGAAAGCTGTGAGAGATGTGATGGCTGTAACTAGGGAGCACCTCTCCTCCTACAGAGCAAGGCTGAGGGAGCTGGGCCTGCTCAGGCTGGAGAAGAGAAGGCTCTGGGGAGACCTCACTGCAGCCTGCCAGGACCTAAAGGGAGCTGACAAACAGCAGGAGAGCGACTTGTTACGTGGACAGATGGTGATAGGACAAGGGAGAATGGTTTTGAACTAAAAGAGGGGAGATTTAGGTCAGATGTGAGGAGGAAATCCTTTACCCACAGACAGTGAGGCCCTGGCCCAGGCTGCCCGGAGCAGCTGTGGGTGCCCCATCCCTGGGGGTGCTCAAGGCCAGGCTGGGTGGGCCCTGGGCAGCCTGATGTGGGGGGTGGCAGCCAGCCCCCGGCAGGGGCTGGGGGGCTGTAAGGTCCCTCCCAACCCAAGCCATTCTGGGATTGTGTGATTCAAATGGACCTACCAGCAGTGCTGGGTGCCTCTGGGAGCCCCCTTGAAAAATGCTGGGTTTACCAAGCCCCCAGATGAAGTGATCAAAACAGACCTTCCTCATTTCTGCATTGGGCAGCACGAGTCAGCTCGGCACGGTGGGGAACCCACAAAATAGGGAAGCCCTGCACTTGAGCACTGCCACATACACACACCCGGGGTAACATCAGCTCAGCACCCCGTGCTGATGCCTGCTGCACCAGAGGGTTTGGGTCTCAGACCGCATCTGACGCGCGTCACAGGGACAAGGGGCAACGCCGACTGCTGCAGGCGTGCCTTGGCACCAGCTGGAACCCAGAGATCGTGCTTTGGGGTGTTGGTGAACTGAAGCAAACCCCAGTGCTGCAGAGCAGCCTGGGAAGAGCAGAGACACCATCCCGCCGCGAGGCAACTCACAGCTCACCTGGCCGAAGTGCAGCAAACTCTGGATCGTGTCCCCTGGACGCTGGGGCTCAAGCTCCTGCTGTGGCATGCAGACAGCAGCACTGGCTCGGTCCGCGCTGGCCAGCAGTGCCCATGCTCTGCAGAGCTGTAGGCAGACCCAGCAAAGTCACGGTGACTGAGGTGGGGACAGCAGCACTGTGTACATTAGGCACTAGGACAGGCCAGCTGCCGCGGGATGGAGCCAGTGAAGCAGCAATTCCTCATGGCAGTCACGGCACCGTTGCTCCTAGTTCCTCCCTCCATCCACCCCTCATGACCACAAGGGAATTTTTTTAGCTCTCACCTTCCAAGCACCTTGGCAGAAGAGCACAAACCCTACAGGGAAAGCAGAGCCAGCCACGTGAGCCCACAGAGATGGAAGCCTGCCTAGAACTAACACGTTTTCCTGCCTTCCTGACACCCCATTTCTTTCTCAACTAATGCTGAATGAAGGCTTCAGAAGGAGAAGGGCATCCTCCTCACTATCTCAGAGTCATGGAGCCAACTTGGTGCCGCAGGTGAGCTAGACCACCACTAATCCCAGGCACTGTGCAGCCCTGAGCCAAAACTACCCCTTACCTCACGCTCAGTCCTCCTGCAAACGTTGCCAAACCAAGCAAGGAAGCAGACGACTGGAGCTTGTACGTTGTAAAACTTGTTCAGTCATAACCCATAAAAATACCTGAGTGCCCACCTACGGACACGTGCCGCTGCCACGAACGGCCCAGCAACTCCCTTTGGGTGCTGCCCACCAGGGACAGGCAGCCCATGGACACACTCACCTTGGGAAGCCATCTAACATCCAGGTACTCCCCAATTCCGACTGCTGAGGACAAACATTCTGCTTTTTGCTGGAGTTAGCAGGACAAAAGGTGACCACCAAAACACTGTCAGCTAATTAAAAATACAGCACCCGGACAGCCCAAGAGAGCACCTGTGTGCCAAGCAACTGCCGGTCACAGAACCCAACCTTCCTTTTCTCAGCAGGGCTCACACACAGCAGTCCCCTCTCCTACAAGACTCCACATGCACCAGCTCCCCATTTATTTCAAGCAAACATGCCGGAGCAGCAGCGTGATTCTCCTCACGCAGCCTCAGAACTGCGGTGGCAGCATCTCATGGACGGAGCTCAGAGGCGCAGCATCCCAGCACAGGAACAGCTTTTCATCAGTGGGCAAGGCCTGCTGATCTAAAGCCAAGATATTCCTTCACAAGAAAATTTATCTCCCAGAGCATTAACTGCTAACACACGAGCAGAAATATGTTATGAATGCCTAAATGCAAACAGCTAAGCACACGGGAGAACAACTTATTCTGCATTCAGCTACATAATTGGATTCAGCTACCAAAGCAACCGGCGCTTGTGAAGCACCATAGGTGATGGCAAACAAACAAAGCACTGAAGTGCAGTTAGGAAGCGGAACAGAGGACAGGGCAAAGCAGCCATGTGCCAAACGGAAATATTAATAATGCTGTTATTACCAAAGCAAGCAGGGCAGAAGAAATAGTAACGCTGGGAAAGAGGTGCAAAAATTAGGAGAGATTAAAGAACAAAGTGTGTGGCCCATGAAACACGAACTGCAACCAAGAATAAAGCTGCATGTTGGAGATGTACGGGAGAATAAACAGAGTTCTCAACAAAGCAAGGCAAAATGCTTTCAGCATTTCATAAATTCACTGGGAAAAATTCATATTTCCAGTCATACCAAAACTATTTAAAAATCGAGGTCAAATTCATCAAATAGTTCCAGAGCAAGAAAGAAAAATAGAATGAGGTTTGTAAAATGCAACGAGGGAGGGACAGAGAAGTAACCACCACGTCCCTCTTGCACAATGTTTCAGACCTTGCAGGAACACATTCAGGCTTCAGAGATGGGTTTGATTCCTGCTTTGGGGTTTTCTAAGGTGAAGTCTACTCGTTATTGGGGGAATATCCTAAACCACAGGAACGGGGTATAACATGAGGCAGGTCTCCCTCCGTTTCCTCTGCAAAATGCTACTTCATTCTGCCAAAACGTGGGCAGGAGAGGCAGAGCAGCAGCCGCACTTGGGGCTTTGGAGCACCTGACGCTTGGTCACTGGAAACCAACCCCCAAAAAAAAGTGATTCACCTTGTCTCGGCGAGCAGCAGCCTGCAGGCTGGAGGGAAGGAGCACGCTCCGGTGCCTCAGTGGCGAGGGCAGAGAGCAGTGGGCGTGCAGTCCTGCTCGCCCTGGGCAGAAGCCCACCGCGAGGCCTCACGCAGCAGCCCCAGGACGTGGGAAGGGGGACGAGGGAGCGCAGCCGCCACGCCTGAGAACCCGCTGCCCCGCGCCGGCATGCCCGAACCTCGCGCTCCAGCAGAGGCTGGAGATCAACTTTAATTAAACATTTATCCAGCTCCCACGCTACCGGGGCGTCTTGTCAAAACACTCACCGCAAACGAAGTCGTTCTGAGTCAGAAAGCACAAAAATGGCCCAAAAGCGCAGAATTCACAAGAAGAGACCAAACCCTCCCTTCTCGGGGTGAAACGTTAGTGTTTACAGCGCCGTGCTCCCGCTAAAAGCATGCCCCGGACTATTCACTACGCACCATTTGGCACTGCTACTGTTTTTGTGGAAGGCCTAAACATTGAGCTTTTGCTCCTTGCTTTTGAGTCTTAAATTCAGCATTAAGGCGGGAAATAAATAAAATGTAAAAATATTAAAACCACAGAGAAACATTTTCGGGTTCTTTAGCAGGAGCAGGTCACTTTGAGGTGCTTCTCCAAAACTTCGTAGCACACTGTCGCCTTGCTAATGCTCTGGAGCTAAATACAAAGCGCTGTCTGCTGGGATCCCTGAAGACATTATAAACACTGCAGGAGTGAAAAACAGCCCTGCAGGAGCTGGAAGCCTCACAGGATCACACACCATCCAGGCGCTCAGGGAGAAGCGATGGAGCCAGGAATCTCTCTGGTTCTGGAGAGTTTATGCTTTCCAGACTGCCCGAACCTGGTGGCTCTTGCTGATTTGTGCTTTTCTCACAGGCAACCAGAAGCGAGTGCCGAAGCATTACAAATAACAGCAGAACCACGAGCTCCTGGAGCACAGGTGAGGGGGGCAGGAGGGAGCAGTTACCACCTGCATGCGGGGAACCATTTCCCATGATCTACATCACATCTGAACTTGAGCCACAACACTGGAATTGCTCAGCTGAGCAATTAAAACAAGTTTATAGAAGTTACTGATATATGAATGTTACCCCCATTCTGCTCTGCCCAATAAACCTCACCCGACTGCAGCTGGCAAGTCCTGGGCTCCACACCTGCCAAGCTGATGGCCTCACTGCTGCTCTGCAGCCAGTGTAAAGCTCCTCAGGCTCAGCAGCCGCCACAGACAAGTCTGGGCTCCAGTCCCCATGCAGCCTGATCATTTTCTCCACCTCCCCTCCTGAACTGGCACCAAGGCTTCTCCTTGGGTTAACGAGCAGCCTTCCACCAAAGCCACAGAGCAACACGATGAAGATGAAGTGCTTTAGCCTGGGTCCAGAGGCTCCTCCAGATCATAGAATCCTACAGTGGTTTGGGTTGGAAGGGACCTCAAAGCCTCCCCATCCCCAGACCCTGCCAGGGGCTGGCTGCCACCCCCACATCAGGTGCCCAGGGCCCACCCAGCCTGGCCTTGAGCACCCCCAGGGATGGGGCACCCACAGCTGCTCTGGGCAGCCTGGGCCAGGGCCTCACCGCCTCTGGGTAAAGGATTTCCTCCTCACATCCGACCTGAATCTGCCCTCTTTTAGTTTAAAACCATTCCCTCTTGTCCTGTCACTGTCTGCCTGTGTCAAAAGTCACTTTCCCTCCTGTTTCTAAGCTCAAACACGTGCCAAAGGCCACTGTCACCACTGCCCTGCAGGAAAGCACTCAGCCACTGGCTGGGCAAAGGCTTTGTCATGTCTGTGAGCTGGAGAGCCCATAGGCCCAGTTAGCCTGGGGAGGCACACCCTCAACTGGGAAGGAAACCCCCAAAAAGCATAAAGACTACAGAAGTTCTGCATTTCCTGTCCCAGGTAAGCTTGGTTTGCTCCTCCCATCCGAACCTGAGCAGCTGGACCCTGAAACTGCAGAGGCCCCGGCCTGCTTCCAGCCCACTCACCGTGCTGGCACTGCAATCTACCAGCTAAAAGGAAACCAAGAGACATAAAATCAATGAATGACACCAGAGGGCTGTGGCACTTATTTGCAATCACTCCAGGCAAGCAGGGTGCTGATGGAAAGGCCAGGGCCGTCCCACAGATTTTAAAACAAGCCCCTTGCTTTGGCTGGCCTGGATTCCTCCAGGTGATCTTCAAGGCCGCAGAACCCTGCCTACCCCCAGTGCCGGGCCCACCCGTTGCTGCTCCCCCCGGGGCTCTCAGGGATGATGGATTGATTGCACAGTTGCCCCGGGGCACAATCGCAGCCGTCCCCAGCGCTCCAGCCAGCAATGGCCGTGCTCTCAGCTGGGCCACGCGGCGCAGACCGTCCCGCCAGGCCCGAGCCTCACGCAGCGGGCCTCTGGGGGACAAAGCCCACCAGTTTCTTAATTAAGCCCAAGTGAAAGCACAGCCTAATGGCATCCCCACTCCCGTCCGCCGAGCACCTTCAGCCTGGACTTCAAACGCACGCAGCGCGCTGCCCGCCAGACCGAGGCCTGACAATTTTTCCCTTGCAGACACAGAATGGCGTGCCTCCAGCCCGGCCTCTCCAGCCTCCTCTCGTCCTCTGGTCCATAGAGGCAGGAACAAAGGGGCTGCTTGTGTATCAGGAGCCCTCCAGAGCTCCGCGTTTCGGTCCTCCCTTCTCCGAAGCAGGGCCGTGTCTGGAGAGCTCTTTAGCAGTTTTCATCTCATTAGCATTTCCATGAGGGATCAAAGAATATATTAAAAATATCTAGGTACAATTCCTGCTATGGAAGGGGGATACACAAAAAACCTGCTCAGCTGCCTTTCCCTCACCCACTGCTTTTTATCAGATGATTGTCTGCCTTTCTGTAAGCCTGTGAAAGTCACCCCAAATACATCCCAAACCTCCTCTCCCCCAGAGTTTTGCCGTCGTTGTGCCACTCTCCCTGCAAACAGACCCCAAGAAGTCACCGGGAGCGGGGAACTGCTTTAATTCTATCCCTCTTAGCAGCTAAAAGGAGATGGCTGTGCTAACGAAGCTGGGATGAATACTAAAGAAGCACCAAGGCACCGCGTCCTGTCCCATGCCCGTTTCCCTTGCAGGAAGCAAATCAGGGAGCTTCACGTGTCCCGGAGCAGCTATTTTCACCCCCTCGGACGTTTGCACGCCAGCACGTGAATCGCCGTGCACCTGCCCGGCCGCTGAGAGCTTCACCTCCAGCCGGGAGCGCGCGGGACGGCACCTCCCCGCCCAGCAGAGCCCCGCGATTCCCCCCGGCTCATTAGGAATGCCCAGCAACATGCAGCAGACAAAGGCACTGCAAACAAAGTGCACGGAGCAGGGGGAAGGGGAGAGGAGAGGATTTTTTTCTTTCTCTGTTTTTTCTAAAAAAAAAAAAAAAAAAAAAGAAAGGAGTGCGGAGGAATTCTTCATTCACTGATCTGTAGAATACATTAATATCCTGAACTGTTGGCACAGCCTCCCGCGCTCGGGGGACCAACAATGCGAGCAATGACTCCGAGTCTGGGATCTTCAAATAAACCACCCCTGCTGTCATGGCCACCGGGAAAGAGAATAACAGCGATATTAGCTGACCTTCATTTCGTTGTTTCTCCAGACCTGACTGCTAGACCTCTGTTTGCCTGTTACTAGGATTTCTTGGCTGAAAAATGTAAGCATTTCCTAGACGATACAAGAGGCAGTTTATTAGGTAAATAAACCAGGCCCTAAGCAGTCGCTTCTGCTTGATAATGAGGAGGGAAGGAAAGGAACAGACCTCCCCGCACCACCTAAAATAACCCCAATCAATGCTCTACCACTAACACCGCATGCATATTTTTAAACAGACAGCTGATGAACAAGAGAAGGTCATTTCAGCCTGGCCAACTTGTGAGCAAAACCATTTGCTCTGAAAACTATAGGCCATAAAAATCACAGCAGGCACTGTCTGTATCATATAAAACTGTCCATCCATGGATGCAGAAGGAGGTTTAAAATAAGCATGTTCTTTCAGGCCTCTTACAAAAGGAAGCATCAAGGGGATGGGGTTCGCAGAGACACCTTCCACAAAGGGCCATGGAGAAGAGCACAAAGGGTGCTTAGGGGGGACAGCCGGCACCGCTCCTTCCTCTCCAGTGATGAACCCAATTTAAGTACCGGGCAGTGCCCCAGGGACAACTACGGCCATTCTGCGAGCACCTCCTGCAAAAGCTTCTGAGCAAAGTGGAGGCCAGTTTTACAATATTTCCCTGCACATCTCAGAGGTAAATGTAATAACCAGACAGTTTTAGAAAGCATGGCTTGGAGAACAAAATTTCCACTGAAATAGAGCTAGTGGCACTGCTCTCCTTGCCAAAAAGGCAGTATTTCAGTACTTATTTATACAGATAACTATAAACCAGCAGCTACTGTGTTACAGTCCAAGTGGGAATGTGGTACAAGACAACTGTAATGCACTAAAATCCCACCAGGCACACACAGCTTCACACCTGCAACTGATCTGCAAGTCCCAGCGCTCCCTGCGATTGCACAGCACAGTCACAGCGCAAGCTGCGAAACAAATCCCCTTCCTCCTTCCAGCCCCAAGAGTTTCGGCTGCATTTCAGATGCAGGCGGGCTGTTACCACCAAGTTCCACCTCACCAACTGCTGCTCCTGCAGGGTCTGCAGGACACCCAGCTAGGTGTGCAGACCAACGGAGTGCCTCAGCCTCGAGGAGCACCACTGCACCGACATCTCCGCACTGATGTCACCGCGAGGGCTCAGAAACCAGAGCCAGCCTGAGCTCCAGCATCACCACAGCAGCATGTTGTGTGCACCTCGGAACAGGGGGATGTCCGGCACCACTGAGTGCAGCAAGAGATGCAAAACCCACCTGAAGCCTCGGGCTGCTGCTGGCCCACTCTGGGCTCTCAGGACCCACACGAAAGCTCCCTTAAAGGCGATGCTCAGAGCTGCGATCTCACCTTCCAGCTGCGTCCGAGCGGTGCTGAAGCCCAGCTGGTGCTGCTGCACCCTCGGTGGGACCGTTCCCAGCCGAGCACCATGGCCCCAGCACCCCGCAGCCCAGCTGCTGCCAGCAGCACAGCGCACGGGCGGACGCTCTGCAGCTCCGCTCTTGCAGACGCAGTCTGCGCACACAGCCGAGGCACGGCTCCCTGATGCCTCCCCAAACCGCCAAGCCCAGATGTGCGACATGGTTTAATTAACACTCCTGCTGGAAGTTGAGCTTCTGCCATTTGAATGCTTCAAGATGAATACTGCATGAACATATTTTCACCGTAATACCACCGATCTTTTATAAGGTGACACCGGAGGCTTTGGACATCCCCACAGCCCTGAAGACCCCCCTCAGAAGGGGGATCCCTATTTACCCATAGACAGCTCTCCCCACACCACAGTTCCAAGGCTGCAGCAATTCCACCATTGCCTGCATTTTTACAGAACAAAGACTTGAGATCACAGCCCCTGTTGATTTATACACCCTGTTTCTGGTGGCACCAACATCCTCTATGCATCCCAGAAAGCCCTGAAGAGACAACACAACCACTTGGTCCCTTGCAAGCTCATTTCTCCCCTGACCACATCCTCGGTGTATTGTTGTGTCCCACCAGCGCCCAGGGCGGGAACGCCGGGTTCCAGATGCAGGCCCCGTCCCTGCCTGGCACTCCGCGGGCAGCCGCGCTGTGCGGGGCGCATGGGGCAGCGGCCCCGGCTGGGCAGATCCGCAGCAACCAGCACCAAAAGGGCAAAAGTGGCTGAAGGTGGCTTGCTGGACACGGATGCAAGGTGTTCATGACATTCCTGGCTGCAGGGTAGTTGGGAGGCAAAGATTAAGGGGGGATGTGGAAGCTGTAAGGACTAATGCCGACCCAGTTATTTCCCTCCCCAATTGAGCTTTATCGTGGCACAAAATCCCCACCGCTGTATTCCAGCTCCAGATTGGGCACCACAATTACCCACTGAGCGTGCTAGGAAAGAAAAGGCAGGAGGAGGCAAGTTTTAGCCATGCAAATTAACATATTTCAGCACCATTTTCAGAAATATAAATTTATGATTTAATTTTGCAACATGTATCCTTGGAAACTGAGCTGTAAGCAGTCGCCCTTGGACATTTCACACAATTCCAATTTTTTCCATATTCAAATACAACTAATTGCTTGGCCTTTCGCAGTGATGGACAGCCCAGGCGAGCAGGCAGCCCAGGGGCTCATTTTACCACCAGCCTGGTACCATATTGCTACATGGGTTGACAGCAGCTGCTCTAAATCTCCTGATAGGTATGAACAAGCACTGATGAAGTTCAGGCTGTTTGAACAGCTGCATATGCAAATGTAATTAAGAAGATGTCTGCTGCCTTTTGCTCTCCCCTCTCATGCCCCCCTCCTCTCCCCCTCTCTGGCACATTAGGTGCTTCCCAGTAGGGGGGGCATTCAAACTCGTTGCCACTTCCAGCTTCAGGGCTGAATTCGCTCGCTGAGCCAGGGGATGCAGTGCCCTGTGGGAGGAGGGAGAAGGCTGCAAGAGCTCTGTGGGGTCTGAGCATCACGGGGCAAACCCTCACCCATGGAACAAGCTGGCTGGTGAAGGAGGGCTGGCTTCTCTTCTAACTGAGCACTACAGAAACCTGCCTGGGATACGCACCCTGCGCTGGAGCGGCAGAGCAGGGCGCTGGGCCCTGCTGCGACCGAACCGGGGCTGCCTGCCCAGCAGCGGGGAGCAGAGCACGCCTGGCTTACAGAACCACGGGAAAGTGATACGAGCAGCTACAAGCCTGTCTGATGAACCCCAGCAGGATGAAGGCTCCAGAGCAAACTGCAGAAAGACTAATTAGAGCGCGAAACTCCACGGTAAACAGGGTAGAAAACAAGGGGAAATTTCTGAAGGGAAATCAGATCAAACAGAGGGAATCAGGTTAGCCCGGTAAGATACTGAATTTTCTAGACAAAGCAAGTGTGACAGATCCCATCCATGCAGACTTCAGCAAAGCATATGATACAGAGCCATGTGGGAAATTATTAAATGAAAAAGATGAGGATTAGCAGAGCAGTGAGGCCAGGAAACTGGTGAAAGGCGAAGAAGCGCTGAAAGAGCGATCAGAACGGAGGGAGGCCACTGGCGGAGCTCCTCGCGGAGCAGCCAGGAGGCTGATCTTATTAAATGCTTTTATTAATGACCTTGGCACAAAACGTGAGCGTGCTAATGAAATCTGCTGATGACACAAAGTTGGAAAGTGCCGTCAGCACAGAGGAAAGCGGGGACCGCAGAGAGAAAAAATGGGTAACTTTGAAGATAAATGGAGAGGGCTGAAATTAATAGGACAACAGGGGAGGCCGCATACATGGGACAAACACATGGCTTTCCTGTGAGCTGGAAAGAAAATGAACTCGGGTGGGAGATTCTCAGGAATGAGAAGGGCAAACAGCTCAGCACAGCCTGAGCGAGGCACAAGGACGGCAGCACTGAGCCTGGTGGGGAAGGAGAAAAAAGTTTAACTAAGTGCAAAATAAGGGCTTGTCAGAACAGAGAGATTATCTTAGTAGATCAAAACAGAAAGACGTTTGTTCAGCCCCACAAAACAAAAGAGGGGAGCGAACACTGAGTGATCTCCTTGACACACGTTTGGGGGAGTAAAATAAAAAAGGGGAAAGAACTATTCAAGACAGCAGAACATGGGTTGCACAAGGACAGAATGAAGTATCCCTGACAAGCTGAGGCTGGAGATAAGTTTATGACCATTACAACCTCCCAATAGGAGTAATGGGGGGGAAAAAACAAGCTTGTTCTGGGAAATTTATCTTGAAGTGATCCCATGACCCAGAAGGCTCCTCCCGTCCTCCAGTGTTCAATGCAGAGTTACACCGCCAGCAAGGGCTGAGCTCCTCACCTGGCAGAAAGACAGCAAGTGCCTCCTAAACCTGTTTTTTGCTTTAAAGCTGTTTATGAGTGCTTCGGTCCAGCGCCTCTGATCAGCTGAATCCACCCCAACATCACACCAGGAGCCATCGTAAGCCAAATGCTCAAATTAATGACACAAAGTGTACGAGGAGGTGACTCCTCCAGGGCTCAGAGCTACTGAAGCAAGGGAAAAGCAGTTAACATTTTGTGAAAACAAGATGGTACGGTAACAAACAAGTTTTAGAGTAGCTGAGAACTGAAGCCATTGGACCTGCTGAAACGCTGCCCTATTAACATAATTAATGAGCCCCATTTCCTGCGACTTCCCTAAGCTAATCTGCCTTGAGGTGTCCCTGGTGTCTAACGCGACTGAGCTCACCCTGAGTCCTCCCCCTCAGTGGGACCCTTAATAGGGTCTCTCTGCTAACAAGGAGAGATGGCCAAGGGAGCCCGTAGGAGCTGCCCCTCTCCACCACCCCCACCTCCCGCAACCTTCAGCTCTGAGCCGCAGTGGGGCAGAGGCAGCGGGACCAGGTGCAGGAGCAGCGCAGCAGCACGCACCCACGGCCGCAGACCTACGTCCTGACAGCAGGACACGGCCAGCACCCAACCCTCCCTGGGCTGCAGGCTGGCTGTGCTCTCACGTGGAGCAAAAAGGAGCTGGGGGAGAGGAAGAAATTGCTTTTTGCAAAGTTCTCTCGCAGCGGTCACAGCCCAGAAGAAGCTTTTCAACACATCATTGCTTATGGAAGAAAGTGAAGAAGGGGGAAAAAAATAAAGCAGGAAAAATACAGCTTGCCAGGGCAAGGGACTCGTCCGTGCAGGCCCAGGCAGGTGGCTCAGAGCCGGTGCAGCGGGGAGGAATCTCGGTGTAACGTCCCGGGAAGCAGCCTGCAGGAAAGGCTGACCTCATGTCACACCGCACCAGCTGCTCCGCTCAGAAAAAACGGATGGGGCTTGCTCCTCTGAACACACCGCGTACGTCAGAGGAACAAACCCAAGTGACTGCCTTCCATAATTCCTAAAGCAAATTGAATCCATGGCAAGAATAACTAACTCAGAACACAGCGATCGCAGAATCTGGCAGGAAAAGGCCCCAGCCTGCATGAATCATTATTTTCGACAGGAAACCTTGTATAATGCAGGCTGCCCTGTTCTAAAACAAACGAGACCTCCAGAGAACTCTGATTTCATTCATTCTGGTGATTTGCTAAGATAAAACACCTTACCTGCTACCGACTGCCTCCAGGGCTGGGTCCTGCTTTCAGCATCTTCGGGAGCCTCAGTGAGAAGGCGCAGGGCAGAGGAGAGCCCCCGGCTGGGGCCGGGGAGGTGATTAGATTGCAATGCCACCTTGTGGAACAGGAGGAAACGGGCGAGGGAAAAAGAACTGTACTTCGCGTTTGTGAGCTACCTACGGGACACGGGTACCTGGGGGCCAGCAGGGTGCATTCAGTGGTGGCTTCTCGTTTTCCTAATTTATCTGAGAAGTTCAAGGGATGTGCAGCAATAGCTGCAAAGATGCAGTCTGCTCCCGGCTGCAGTTCAGGAGGGGACGGACGGATCTGCCAAAAATAAGAGCTTGCTTCTTTTGCTTGCTTTTGGACAACATCTTAGTGTTCTGTGCTGCCTCCCCAGGAAACCTGCCGCTGTGTCCTAGGCTACAGGCAGGCCACCAAAAACAAGGGCAGGAGCAGGACCACAGCAGGAGCAGGGTGCAGGTCAGCAGGACCCAAAAGCATCCTGGGACCTGGGCACACCCAGGCTTGCAGGACCCATGCCATGGATACTGGGCAGGAGCTGATGCTGGAGCCCCCATGGGCCAAGGGAGGCTTAAAAACCCCACGGGATCCACGTGGAGCCCAGGCCACGGGGCTGGGGAGCAGCTGGCAGCAGCACAGCACGTTTGGGGCGTTCGTTTTCCTCTCAACAAATGTTTTTTCTCCTAGGAACTGGAATGGATGAGATCACAGCTAGGCTATCTCTACCCAGGAAAAATAAAAATCCTGAAGGATTCAAGAGTCTTGCATCATGAAGGTTCCGTGGTGTTTGCCATAGTATCAGGTTTGTTCAGCTCCAGGGTTTGTTTGGGGCAAGTTTTTTTTTCCCCCAGCACCTCAACTTTAATTATACTTTCATTTGTTTTTTATTATACTTCCATTTGTTTGTTTCTAAATTCAGTTTCTTAGGAGTACATTCTGAGAGTTGAAGCTGCTAATAAAAACGTTACTGAGAAATGATTAATGAGCACTGCTCTGCACAAAAACCCTAAAGGTGTACGGGGACAGTCAGACAAACCCGTAAGAGCCAGTGGTGAAGCTGAAATGCCCGGACTGCAGACGCAGGCGACCCTGCAGCAAGCTTGGTAGAGGCAGCCTAGCACTGACTGATGATTTGTGCACACGTTTTGGTGAAAGCTGAGTTTCTGAAATCTCAGGAAGATGTATACACGTCCTAACATCCCTCCCCAAAGCCCAGCAGGCGCTGGAAAGAAAGAAAACAATGCCACGCAGAGCGCAAGCGTTTGCCTGCAGATGACTGATGGTTTCAGCAATAATTTCACAAATGCAGCACATAAACCCTCCCGTGGCTCTTCTTCCACCGCCACCAATGGGAGCTTCCGCTGACACCAGCGCGGGGCTGCCCAGGGCCACCAAGGGAGCTGTGCTCGAGCTGGGCAGAGTCAAGGGCTGGGACTGTCAACAGCTCGCCGAGCCAGCAAGAGAAATGTCACAGCAAACAAGCTGCGAACGAAACAACCCGTCCGACACAACCTGGGGGCCGCTGCCAGGACAGCCCCAGGTCAGCGCCGCGCGGCCGACGGAAGTCCCACAATTCTCTGAAAGTGCTCCAAAGCCTGAAGTGGTGCTTGCATGAGAGCAAGACGCTGAAATATTGATTGAGGTTGGATTTCATCAGCAATACTTTGATTTTACGATCGTACTGGCTGCTAACAAAGGACGCCCATTGATGTGTGCCATTCCTGCTCGCAGAAGGGTGATTATCCCGCTGCTCACGCCAGCGATGTGGGTGCGCATCCCGCTGCCCCAGTACAACCGCTCCCCGGACAAACACGCAGCCGTGATGATTTCAGGTGAGGACATACAGGGACAGGTGCGCGCTGCAGCAGCGCAGCTGTGGGTGCAGACGGAGGCGGGGAGGGGGACAGAGCGCTGTGCTGCTTTGAGTCCGAAGGGACAGTGCAGAAACCAAAAGTTACTGAAGGTTTTATCAATTTAAACAGCGTTAGAGGGGAAAAAGCACTCTGAGAAGTCACCGAGCAGTCTTCCTGCTGCTAGGCTTTGTCCAAGAAATAACCTTATGTGCACAGAGGGTTTTTCTGGTCTTCGTATGCCTGGCACTGAAAACAACTGGCGTAAGGGTGGAAAAGGGATGGGAAGAATGCCATCAAAGCCTGTGTCTTCCAGCATTATTGTTCTAAAACTCACGATCAGGCAGAGTAAAATAGCTATTTGAGGCAATACAGTGTTTACATATGCCCAAATTGTTATGCAAACACAGGAAGACCTATTGGAGCAGACGGAACAGGCACGAAGAGGCAGCTCTTCTCACCACCCCTTAAAGAAAAATGTTTTTCAATGTGGAAAGGGTGAGAGAGGTCACCCCCAAGGCATCCAGCCTGGGATCCTCCCAGCCTTCGCCTCTCCCATCCTCCTCCTCCTCTCAAATTCCCCACGCACCGCAGCCAGCGCAGGCTTTAAAGAGACAGGCTCATTGTCCAGCAGCATTGTCGGGGTCTGCATTTGCATTCAGAACCTCGAGAGGGGGAGAAATACCCCACAAGCAGAAGCCGTTCCCTGCAGACAGCCTGTCGTCTCCCACCGGTGGCGTTTCGCTTCGCGCGTCCCAGCACTCCTGCAGAACCCGAGGGGCTGCACAGGTCACTCCACATCGTTCCAGTGCAATTATTTTTAAATTAAATCCACCTTGTGTCAGTGATCTAAAATAAATAACCAGTCCTGAACTCTGCAGTTACCTCTTCGGTTCTGTCTGTAGTTGGGATATGGCAAATCAGAGACACATACCTCTGACAAGTCCACTTTAACCTCCAGAGGCCACAGATTCTCATCGACTTGCACCAACCAAGCTTTCAAAAAGCTGCTGCTGACGGAGAGCCACACAGAACCCCCAGAGACCTCCTGTGCTCGACAAGCACCTCACTGCCGCGCTGAGCTGGCGGCTTCGCTGCGGCCTCTGCGTTGTCACAGACCAGAAGCTCCCCCAGCCACAAACCTTCGCTTCACCCAGATTTGTGGCCAAGCCAGCTCCCACCCTTCTCTTTCCTAACTAGGCCCAATTTCTCTGACTTCTAGTCAAGTCAAATTTCTTGACTTCACTCTCACAAGGAGCTCTCTCATTTGCCAGAAGTGACCAGGGACACCGGGACAGGACGTGTCCAGAGCTGCCTCACTGCCGCCTCCTGAACTGACACCTTGCTGCAGTCACTTGGCCCCCCAAGATCACCCTAAGTTTTCTGCCATCACCCACAGCCAAAACCCCCACGTCAGCATCTGTGCACAAATATTCACTGATGGGAGAGGCACAGCCTTGCTTTGGCCGTGTGAAAGGCAGCCCCGCTGAGCTCTGCTAGCCTGCATGCAACCTGACGCGTCACCAGGGAGGGCTTCGTGTCTGGCAAGCTCTGAATGCCACTTGGCTGGGACACATTCCTGAAGGACAGCACCAGGAACGCCCTGCAACATCGCTCCCCGCTGCCACCGTTTCTTGCGAGCTGGTAGCTAGCGAGCTTTTAAACCCAATTAACACATCCTGCACTAATTTCACGCAGTTGTACGACTCCCAGTCGGAACATTGAGCAATCCCAGAGCCAAACCCAAGGAGGTTCACTGCATCCACGTGCAGCAGGCGTGGGAAGTCAAGCCTGCGCTGAGCTCAAGTTTGGAGGGACAGCTTTGTTCCTTTAGAGGAAATCTTCCCTGGGGGAAGCACCATGCACACGGCCTCAGGGCACCACCCGCTCCCTTGCCATCTAACAGCAGCAGGGACTCGCGCTCATCTCCTACCGCAGGAAGGAGATGACTTCTTGTCCACCAACTTCACGTGCCGTGTCTGGCCGCGCAGCTTGTCGTCCGTGTTCTCCACCAGGTTCGTCAGGTCGTCGATGATCTCTGGGGAAAGAGGAACACAGCGTGAAGGCGAGCCCGCTTCCGCTGGGGGCTCGGGGATGGAACCCGGCTGCACCCCCTGCTTCCAGCGCGACGCAGCAGCGCTGAGAGGTCCAAAGTGTGGGAAACTCTAGGCAGGAGACCTGAGCCTCAGCTGCAGTGCACTGCTCTGCTGTGAGGAACCTCACAGCCTGGGGAGCCACGCAGCACAGGACAAACGAAGCCATGGAACGTTAGGCGGGGTGGGAATTAACGCACGTACTGTGGGACATCCGAAATCACAGTTGCTGGAAGGCAGCATCGCAGCGCTCAGAGTGCACTCGGCTGCTGTGCAGCCATTAACACGAGCTCACAGCCACCGTCCTCCCCAGTGCTTCTGAGAGCGCTCGGAGCGGCCCCACTCAGCGATACGGGAGGGTGCAGCACGAGCCTCACCCTGTTCCAATTACTGTGACGTGGGAGTGGCAGCTCTGCTGCAGCCCAGATGATCCTTAGGGGAAAGGAAAGCGGGCAAAATTTCCCTTACATCCATTTTGAATAGAGGGAAAAAGGAAATTTCAAGGCAACCCACCCTCAGCCTCACACAACTAATGACTTCACTTTGGTCACGGAAACCGGACCAGGCAAAAGGCTTAAACCAAGGGCGGTGCTGGGCGATTTTAACACTTCACATTAAAAGCCATGCTGGGGCACCAACTTTCCTTCTTGCTTAAACCTGGCTGCAATATGCAGACGGTGCTTGTTGCTGGGAGCACAACTCAGAGCAGTTGAGCAGTTCTACCTGCGGGTAGGAATGACCTCGTGCGTGTGAGGAACCAGGAGGACAGCAGCCAAAAGCAGAGCGCTATTGCAAAATGCCTTCCTCTGGTGACACCCCCAGCACTTTCCCTGCTATTGATCACTGTCCTAATAAATCTCACCTGTCTTTTCAGAGCAGGTCTGGGCCAGGAGCCCTGCCAGCTGGCGGTGCCGAGCTCCCAGCTAGCTGCACACCACAGAATCACAGAATTACAGGGGCTGGAAGGGACCTCTGGAGATCCTCCAGTCCAACCCCCTGCTATAAGCAGGGTCCCTAGAACAGGTTGCAAAGGAAAGATCCCAGCACCGCACCTCTGCACTGCTCAACCTGCCAGGCTGGGCTGACTGCAAGCAAAGGCAACGTTAGAGTGTCTGACACTGACTGAGCAAGATGAAAACGATCAGCAGAGCATTTTCATGCACCATGACCCTGTGTACGAGCTGAGAGTTAAAGCAAACAAGTCCTAACAGCAGGACAGGCCTTCACTGATAGCCTAGATTGTTCTGACTGCATTTCTCCTAACGAGGCCTCCCAAATCTCCCTGCCAGGAGCGACATGGTGACACTAATGGGGACACCCCCTGTACTTCCAAAACTTCCCAGTGACATGGAAGATCTCGTGCCTGCATGGGAGGCAGATACGATGCAGCACGAATATCGCGGCACTAGCTCCTGCAGCTTCTCAAGCACAGCTGCACGCCCGTGCTGGCCGGCAGCTTTACATCAGCACAATTCACTATTTTGCAGCAAAGTTTTCAGTAGTGCATGGTGCAACCTCAAATCTTACCAGGTAACCAGCACCGCTCCAGATACAGAGAGAAAATACAAGATTTGATCGTATAATGGTAACAAAACAATCAGAATTTTGAGACAGAGGAAATTTTCAAAGCGGCATGTAGCAAGGAGGCTTTACTCTTTACTCTCCTGGAGAGTGAGGAGATTTCAGCATCATCCTCCTAACAATGCCGCCCAAGCCTGACCCACAACACCGCACCATCTCCAGCGAATCCCTGCATCCAACCACAGCAGCACCCAAAGCTCTGTGCACGTGCGTCACTCCCAGAAGGCGGGCACACGGGGGGCAGACGTCAGCCCCTGCCGTGTGCGGCTCTGCCCTGCGGATCTGAGAACCGGCACCACGCAGCGCTGCTCTGCTCAGGCACACCTCCCCGTCTGCTGAGCTGTTCTCACAGCCCCGTTTTCACTGCCACCCTGCACCAGAGCCCCTTTCCCCAGGCAATGGCAGGGATGTGCTCAGAACCGCAGGACTTGCTCGGTTCACAGCTCAGATATTAGCTCTCCTCCGCCTCCCACCCAACTTTCCCAAGTCCAACATCGGCAAAGACAACAACGCTTGGGGGAAACTTTATCTGCGGCGTGTGACCAGGCACGCAGGAAGAGCAGCTCAGCGCTGCCTGCCAGGGCAGCCTCCAGCTGGAAAAAGTGCTGAAAGTTCCCATCGCTGTCAAGGACAGGGCGATAAGCACGCTTGGGAAATAAGAGCCCTTCCCCTGCCAGCACTGCCCGGACCCTCCTTGAAAAACATCCTGGTGCGCAGACTGTAGCTAACTGAGCACAAACACACACGGGAAGAGTTGCTGTCGTTGTTCCAGAGCCCGAGGCGCTGCAGCGGGGATCACACCTGCAGCAAACCCATCCGCACCCACTGCTCCCTGCCAGAGGGGCCGGCAGCAGCCGGCCTGGGGCAGAGCCCTGCGGGGCGCAGCCCGGGGGAGCACTGCTCAGCACCCCAGCGCTTCTGAGCTGACAGCAGGGCACCAGGCTCCGTCCCCACCCCGCAGCTGTGCCCAGCGCGGGCACAGAACCGCTCTCCATCATCGCGTGGATAAAGCAAAGGGGATGCCATGGGAATACGGGCTGTACAGAACTGGTAATTAACTTCTCAGGCAGGCAGAGCTGCTGCCAGAGCAAACCCCACAGCTAGGAAAGTCGTAAAAGCTCTGGAAAACCGATGGCAGCTATCAACAGGCTCTGAGGATCACTCCCCAGCATGACCCACAGCCCCTGTGTAGTTCAAGCTGGCAAACAGCTTCAGGATGAAAATTCTTCTATTACCTCCCGCTTACCACGTAAGAAATTAAAAAACAGAAAAGTGGACGAGGCAAAGGAGAGAGGCTTCCCCTTGGTGAGGGAGCAGCGCAGCAGGCTGCACGCTGAGAGGCTGCCAGCAACTGCACAGGGGCCGTTCCCGTAACGCTGCACTGCAAAGCACCTTTAAACCATCAGCACAGAGCCAGGCCGGGCCTCGCTGTGATGCAGGATCCCGAGGCAGGAGGCAGGACCTCGGGCAGGAGCACGGCACCGAGCAGCCAGAGGCAGGAGCACGGCAGCTGCTGGAGCTGTGATGGGGGACGCGTGCTCGTGGCCCGGTGACAGCTCGTCCTGTGCTCGTGCTCCTGCTACAGCCACAGCAGTCAGGTGGGGAGGCTCCACAGCTCCCCATGCAACCCAGGACGTTTCTGGGCTCTCCTTGCCCCATCCCTGCAAGGCTGGGAAATGCAAACCCAACTCCAGGAAGCGGCAGAGTTCTGCAGGTGGCCGAGGCTGCGGCACGGGATGGAGCCCTCCATAGAGCGAGCACTGCTCAGCAGGAGTGACAGTGCTCACAGCCCCGCGACCCTGAGTCTGTCACCCAGAAGTCCTAGGAGGAGCTGTGGGTGCTGCGGGAAGTGGGAGCACAGTTAGGAGAAGCTCATCTTGCTCATCTTTGATTTAAATAAACAAAGAATTTTCTCATTTAATAATCTGCATTAAACTTGAAACAGAAGATTTTTGCCCATAAAAACAAATACAAAAAACATTTAATCAGATCTGAATTTGTCACTGCATCACAGCCAGAAAATTAACTGCAGGTGAACAAATTTTATTAAAAAAAAAAAAAAAATTCTCTCTGAATTGCTTCATTGGCCACAGCAAGCTCCAGCACTATTACTGCCTGAAGTCAAGTTCTGAAGAATCAAGAATCCACTGACGGATGAAAATCAACACAAGGCTATTCAGGAAGGTGAGCATACGTGTGCTCAATATTTCTTTCAAAGTTTTACTGAAATGGAAACCCTCGCAGGGTGCTGGATGTGCCAGCGGGATCCCCTCGCTGTTCTCCCCTATTCCTCCTCAAGAAGGCCACGAGCTCCAGCCACGGGATTTGTCCTGCTGGGCAGCGTCACGCTGCGGGGCCTCCATCGCGAGCGCCAGCTGCCTCCCGCACAGCCCCAGCTCCTCTGCTGACGTTTCTAACAAACCCTCCCGTGGGTCTGCAGTCCGGCCCGCAGCAGCCCCGTCCTCCGTGCAAGCTCAGCCACCACAGCCTTCTCCAGCTGGCCAGAAGCACTCCGAGGGAACAGCTTCCACTGGAACACTGGAAAATGGTTCCACAGATGACAACAGCACAGCACCACGCGTCCTGCATGCTTCAGCCTTTATGGTTTATGCTGGCTTTATGGTGCCTTCTGTGCTGAAACACTGCGCTGATCAGCTTCTAGGAGACACAGCGCTCACCTTGCAAACAAAATTTGCAGTTTTTTCAACAAACAGAATTTGGCCCAGGCATGACCGCTGCGCATTTTCATCTAAAAAGGTGAATTTAGGGGGTTGCAGGCCCTGAGATGATGCAGAGCACCGGGAACCAAAGTGCGTGCCCGAGCTGCCCCACTTTGCTCTGTGGGAAGGGGCCCAGCAGAGCAGTGCCCAGCCCCAGCAGGGCTCCTCCAGCAGCTGGGCTCTGCTCAGTGGGAGCTGTGCCGGCTGCACCCTGCTCCCTCTCCAGCCAGGAGCAGGAAAACGCTGTGTGCGTCTGCCTGCCCTGCCCACCAGCAGCCCCTTGGCAGGACGAGCATCCCCCCCATAGGGAACCAGGCTCCTTTGAGCTCTGCCTTCACATCCATCTGCTGTTTTTCCAAACCACGTAAAAAGCCTCCCTTGGTTCTGGTGACTCCATCTTCCAGTCACACTCACTGTCTGTACCGTAAGAAACACGGCACAGAGGGAAACAAACCTGATTTGGGGTCCCAGCTTTGCAGAGCAGCGTGGCTGACCCAACACCTCCCTCCAAAAGTTTTTTTTTTGTGGAGGATTAGGCTTACAGATCACTCGATAGCATTTATCGATGAGTAATGCATGTCCACAGTATATCCTGCTGTGAGTCATGGAAGACTGCAGTCAGCCTCAGGAAAAATATAGAGAACCAAAGCCATAACATTTTATGTTACACTGAACTACAATAACGCTGGAATTCAGCGCAGAAGCCAAGCAGGCTTTCCCCTCCCTGCTCCAGGTCTCTGGCGCCTCAGGAGAAGAGGTAGATACCAAAGACATGAATCATGCATCGAATGCCAACCTCTGTACGTCCAGACCCCACAATCACACGTTAGTAAGAAAGCAGGCATTGTCCAAAATGGCAACGGTATGAAGCGAAGATTGCAGCTAATGGAGGTACATCAGAAACCTGGAGAACCTCTGCACGATGTGCCAGCTGCAACGCCAGGGCAGAGTGAAAAGAGAAAAACAGTAAAAACAAACAAACAAAAAAGCCCTGAGCTCTGCGCAGCCCTGGGACACGGACGCACCCCGTGAGCTCTGCCTGCAGGCCAGGCCCGGGGCTCCTTCCCCAGCTCAGCTGGTGACATGACATCTCTGCGTGGGAAGGGCTTTGTAAAACCACTGAAAGCAAAACCACTTCTCCAAGGAGAGCAAAGCAACTCGCTCCTCTTCACATCTCAGCTCTCTGCAGCTCCGCTAATTCCCAGGGGTTCGATGGGGTTGGGGCCAGCCAGGGTCATCGCTCGGCCTCCTGGGAGGGATGCGCCGTGTGGCGAACTGTGGGGAAAAGGGGAAAAACGGGAAGAAGGGGGAAAAAGGAGGGTTGCACCTGCACCCAGCTTCGATTCCCCATGCCAGACCCAACACCTCACCCCGAGGCAGGTGGCGACGGACAACGCGCCGTGGTGACGGCGACTGAGAGCGGCCCCAGGCCCCCAGCTGCAGAAGCGCTCGTCGGCTTTTGCCCAAAGAGCAACGCAGAAAACAAGCAGCAGCGCCGGCTCCAGCAAGCAGTTATTAGTTAGAGTTCTTTTAAAAGCACACACTGAGAAGTTTTCCCTTTCCCAGCTGCTTATTTTGTTTTACTCGAACAAAACCCACGGACATTAATTTTAGTTGTGCTTAATTGAATGATTTCTCGGGGGAATAGTTCGGGGCGCGTTTGAGAGCAGCCTGTTTCCAAGAGCCATTACCAGCTGGCACGCACCCCGGCGTCGGCGTGCCAACCCAAACAGCGCGCTTTAATGCTCCTGGAACCGCTCTCCGCCCAGATGTGCTGAGAACTCGCAGCGATACGAGGCGGCAGCTCCACAGCCGTGGTACAGCAGCGTGAGTATCCTCGGCCGGTTATCCGGGAGGAGATAAGCCCCCTCCACCAGGAGCATCTGGGTGCGAAGCCGGGTCACTCGTTCCTCCCCTTTCCTCTATTCACCACGTTTTGAAGCAGCACAGTTATCAGACGGGCGTTAGTATTAAAAGCCCTCTCGCAGGAGCTATACAAGGCTCCAGCGTACAGCACTCGCTGCACGTCGCCTCCCATCCAGGCTCCCAACCCACTGCAGGCGCTGCCTCGCTGTATTTCCAATTATCTTTTGTTTTATTTTTATTCAAATGTGAAGTCTGAGCGCTCCAGCTATAGTAAGGTGAAGATTTTCAGGCCAGACTATCAAAACTTCCAGCAAAATCTTCAAACTGCGGGTTAAGGGGCAATGCCATGACACTATTTTCCTACAGACTTACCTCTGAGCAGCAAGGACTGCAAACAGATAGAACAACAGTCATAAATTTCACATCTCTAGGAAAGCCCGGAGCAGAAATCACTGGAAGCCTGCTTCCACTCCCATAACAAAAGGCTGCCAATCAAAACACATCTCCCATGGTGGCAGGTTTGTTTCCTGTAAACTCGCAGCACACAGAGGAAGGACAGAAGCTAATTCAGGCTCCGCATTTGTTTATCTTCCCTTGATCCGAGCCCTGAGCGTGACTTCAGAAACTCCCCGCTCCGATCTCCTCCATGGCAGCCGCCTCTGCTTTCTCTGGTACCCCCCTGTTTCTCCAGGCCCCCGCGCTGCTGCAACACCTCTCCATAGACATCCACGGCGCTAGTTACAGACACACCCCGTGTCCCTGACAAACCAGGGAAGCGTTCGGCCTTGCCGTCGGCAGGGCGGCCCTCTCCGACGCCGCTCCTGCAGACGCCGCCGGGCGCGGGCGTTACGCGCACGCTGTTCCCCAGGTGTGCAGCAGGACGTGGGGAGTTATCGCTGCTCAGAGGAAGGAAGGCTCCAGCCGGAAAGCAGGGCCGAGCCATCCCTCAAGGGTCTGCTGCACGTCCCTCGTTCTTCACGCTAACAGGATTAAAAGTTAGTGAAACACCTCGTGGCTGCCGCGGTCCCAAAACTGAGAGCTCTTCAGCAACTGGATATTAAGTGCTCTCACTTTTGAAGCAGATTAAGGAAGACTGGAAAAAATGACCAGCAGCATTCCACAGAGTTAGAGAGCAAAAAGTTGTCGCGCGGACTGCAGTCTGAGCGGCAGAAAGGGAATGCAGCTCAACGTGCTGCTGTGACGCTGGCTGCAGGGATCCGGGCTTGAGCAGCGTGTTCCTTCCCTTCCACCTCGATCCATTTTGTGAGCACGGGTCAGCGACCCAGCACACCCAGTGCCCGGGGCACAGCTGCACCTGTACCTGACTCACACCCGGCCGTTTGCCCTCACTCTCAAAGGAAAGCATGCTTTGTTGGCTGCTTTAAACAAAATGTGCTTTGGAAATACAACGAGCATCCTTCCCACAGGCAGGGCAACAGAAACCCACGCTCAGTCCCTCATTTAGCGGGCTCAAACACAGCTCCTCCTCCCCATCAGCACCATCTGCACGGCCCCAGGGTCACGCAGCAGCAAATGCAAAATTGAGCAAATCACAGAATAAACAACAGATCTGTGGACAGGTCCTGGCCCCAGCGCATGGGGAGCCTCAGCTGGGGTAGGGCCTCACACAATCTTTCAGGTGATCTTCATGCACAGCCCTAGGGAAGCCGCCCTTCAGCATGCCAACGTGCTACAGGTCTGCAGTTACGCCCCTTCTAGAAGGGCTTGGTCCCACCTGAGCGTTAAGAAACCTGTTCAGTTCCACTCAAGGCACTCAGAGAAGAGGAAAATATCAGCAGACCAGCAAGCTGCGGTGCCTGCAGAGCACCGCTGCCATTTCAGCAGACATCCAGGTTGGTCAGAAGCCAGCTGAGCATTGCAGCACTCAACACAAGAGCGTCACACTGCGGCCAGCTGCAGGGCATTATCCTCTTGGATCACACACAAGGAGGAAAGACACTTCAGAGTCGGTCTATCAATCACGGGAGGAACCAGAAAACTTCCAAGTGCTTCATGGTCACAGCACTGTGAGCAGCTGACAAAGCTCAGGTCAGCCCAGGCACCTGGGACTGATCTCCAGCTGCTATCCCTCATCAGGCTCCCCCGGAACCAGCAGGGAATGGCCTCAATTAGCAGGAGCAGCACAGCACCGACAGCGCACCCAGGGCAAGGACCAGGGACCCGCTGAGCTGCTCTGAAGGAACAGTCACTGTGACGCTGCCACAGGGCTTGCATCCTACTGCTCCTCCATCACCTGCCTGCAGCCTGAAGCAGGCCAAAAGTGAGGAAAAACATTTCTGGAATCGATGGCTCAAAGCCTGCAGTCATGGGAAAAGCTCAGCTTCCTCCAAGCCACAGTTAAACCAACACAGAGGTGGAAGAAGGACTTGCACAGATAAGACGACCTCGAGCCAATCAGTCCCGGTTAGCCCCAGCTAATGATTTCTTTCTTCCCACTTCCTCCCACCCAGCATCGTGCCAGCCTCCCACAGATTTTCTGCAGATGCGGCTGAGCACCGAGCACTTCGCGTGGCTGCGTGCCCACAGATTTCTGCAGAGCAAGGGAAGGCTGCCGCACAGCAGAGCCCTTACCCAGCTGCTCTGCTCCTCTCTGATTTTCCCGTCTCCACTTCATTTGTCAGAAGGACCATGAGTGATTAACTGGCAAAAGCTGCACAGCGCGGGGGGCTCGGGGCGGCTCAGCAGCGTGCCTAGCAGGCACTTCAGAAGACCGTGGCTAAACGCTGTTCTCAGCTCGATGCACGGGTTCTGAATTCCTGCCTGACGAACTCCAGCGCAGGAAGGAAACCTTAAGCCTCCACTTTATCAAGCTACACAAATACATGGTTTATCAAACTGGAGAGATTACGAACGCTTATGGCACTTCTTTTGCAACTGCTTGCAGAAGCTTGCTGTTTGATCGCCCCAAATGCATGGGAATGAGTCAGCACGCTGCCTTGCTGCAGCAAGTTCATCCATCACACAACTTTTTCTCTCACCAACTTACTTTGTTCCTAAAAAAAAAAAAAAAACAAGGGGGAAGAATGTGAATAGAAGGCAAAAAAATTAACTCTTAGCTCTGTGAATGTGTTCTTCGAAGTCATTATTTCTAATTACTTCACTCACAACATCCCACTTCATTTATTTATTTTTAGAAAAAAACACTGATACTAGGAAAGGTGCAAAACACTAGCAAAAATCAGAAGCTGTTTTTGTCATTTGTCAAAGCTTAGCACACCTGTGCTCAACAGTTGCTCCACAGCCCGGCAGAAAGGCAGAGCCTTCTGACAACAGCAGACACCAGCTGGGCGCACGGAACGTGCCTCTTCTGCTTGCAAGGCCCGCGGAGGCCTAACTCCGGGCAGGACGGAGCTCCAACGGGATCATTCACCTCCCAGGAAATCCCAACACGCTCTTCCGCTTTGCAGCCCCGGTTTTAATAAATCACGCTGCAAAGCTCTGCTCTCTGCCTCATTATATCTCTGCAGGCAGCTTGAGAAAGCCCTGCCCCGCAAGATCTGCCCCTTCTGACTCGGGAGGCTCCAAGTTCAGCCTTAAGACATCTGGCGGCACAGGCTCCTGTGTCTGATCTTCCCATATGGGCTGGGGAAAGTTATAGATGTTTTCATCTTTTCTTTAAAAGGACAATGAACACTTGCTGCATCATTTCCAACCCAAATCATTCTGAAACCCAAAAGGATATTAATTGATAGACGCATTGTGCAAATCTTCAGGAGCACAAAGGATTGGATTCAATGGCCTGCCCAAGACCATTATGTTTCTCTCTAAAAAAAAAAAAAAAAAAAAGTTTTGGACTCCATTGTGCCCTTTCCCAATTCACTCGTGCTTTAGAGATTCCCCGTGCCTGCGGTGTGGATGCTGGTGAACCGCCGCCACAGCTGTCCTGCACCACCTGGACCTTGCCACACGCAGAAGAACCCTAGAACCCTGGAAACAAGGACAACCCTACCTGCAGGTCCCCTCCTAAAACTGTGCAGGGGTCACTTTGTCACCTCACAGCCACCCCTCCACCTGCCCTAGTTCCATGAGGATGCATCCTTTGGTTATCTGACAGTTTTTAAACGGTTATGAAGCATTTGCTACGTGCAGGAACAGGTGCACCAAGAGCCAAAACGGTACCTGCAGCCGGCCGGGGATGACACACTTCCAAGTCTCCACATTTCGAAGCTGTACCTTGCTGCTAGCAGCAGTATTTTAAGACTTCAGATGTTAGGCTCTAGGCCTCAATCTTAAATTATTTTTTCAAACCCTCTTAAAACACATTTAATCCTTTGTTTTCTTTTGAAGGAGAAAGGTTTCACATCTGGACTGTCAACCTGCATTCCAAAGCGTTAGCCTGGCAAATAAAAGCAGCTGAGCTGTAAATCTCCAACAAGAGGACTTGTCACAGAGACCGCAACTCAGCACCACCTACGAGCCCAGTTCAGCAAACAAGCAGCGCCCACACAATGCAGGCAGTCCCAAAACAACTTGGAAAATGAATCCCACTGCACCACACGGCAAGATACCCTAACAGAGAGGCTTGCAGCAACACCCCCTGACCTGGCTTTTCGTATGAACCAGCTGCATAAGAGCCCAAATTTTGCAGTGCCAAATCTTGCAGATGCTCTTCTACAGCCACCACCCCGATGTCTCGAGAAGACTGCAGCCTTCCAGAGGCAGCATTCTAAGAGGCAAATGCTCAGTCCCTGTGAACTGTAAGGGAGCTGAGGTCCTTGACAGTTGCCTTGAGCTGCCACCTCTCATGGCTCTGTGGAATCTGTCACAAAACAGTAAGATGGGAAGCAACAATGCAGGCTCTGGAGAATGAAACTCCTCCAGCCAGATCTCAACGGAAAGCCTGACTTCAGCAACACAGACGCAAAGCGGAACCAGTGGTAAAAGGATGTAGAATGGTAGGACTGGTAAAAATAGGAACATCGACCTCTCCAGTGCCCCGGGATAACTGCACGCTACTGCAGAGCTAACGTATTAGAACGGTGTGGATGTAACACCTCCTGACCATTGCACCGTTCATTTACTCAGGTTTTTAGATCTGTAAGTTAGCGGCTACAAAGCAAAGCTCACAGAACACCCTGCAGCCTAACTCATTACTTCTCACACTCTCTACCCCAGCACTTCGTCTCTCTTCCTACCGAACGCGCAGCTCGGAGCCTCGCGCTGGGCTCTGCGCATCGCTCCGCTCTTCCAGCTCCGGTTTCCTGACCCCTGCACCGCGCGGGTGCGAGCTGGGCTGCAGCCTCACCCCCAGCACCTCGGCCGATCCCTGCTCCACATGGGGCAGACACCTCGTGATCAGCTCAGACCATTTCCTCTGGGGAACTAACAGCGCTGCTGCCACAAATACCTCTGATGTCCTGCAAGGACCAGAACTGCCACGCAGCCTCGCTAACGCATACAGCTACTAGAGCTGTGTTCAGCCTTCCCTGTCTGGTTCCTACACGAACAAGAAAACGCCCAAGTTTTGCTCCAAACAAGCACTACGACACCTCCATGTCCTAGGGGACGTCAGGGCGGAGCACTAGTGCCTACAGCATCGCCGCTCTCAGCACCCCGGGCACCGCTGTGCCGTGCCCCACCGCACCCTCCGTGTTGCTCCAGCAAGATCAAGCTCCTGTCTGCAGGGCCTTTTGCCACAAGGCACTGTCAGGAGATTAAAACCTAGCTGAAGTAATTGTGCATGGAAATGCCTTTTGGTAGGGCCGCAGGTCAGGTCTTATCGGGTTTCACGGCTCGCAGGGCAGCCGGGCTGGTTGTTAAGAGCTATTCCAGCTGCAGCACAGCACTTCTGCTCACCTGCTTTTTGTCACGCTGAAACAAGATGCACAGCAGCGTTCTGTGACAGATATTTTCATTAAAGCAACACGTTGCTCCTTCATCACTTAGTATCAAGTGCTTGGTGTAATTAAGTTGGTGAACACACCTCCGTCCAGCACTGCAGAGAGCCCACCCACCGCTCCTGACAAGGAGCGCAGCACACTCCTAGCACAGACCTCAAAATTAATACAAGAAGCCCAAAAAAGGGCACTGGAAGAGTGCCTTCTGCAGCCCAGAAACAATTCTCCAGCAGTTTAACATCAGCTTCACAGCACTGGCCCTGAACCAGGGGGAACTATTGCAGCAGGCAGAGGGCAGCACACAGCGCGATGCCCCCGTCCCCACCACGGGGTCCTGGCACCGCTGCAGCCGGGGTAAAGCAGCCTCGAGGAGCCCTCCAGAAGGAAGATGGCCATCAGCCTCGCTCCCTGACACCAGCCCTGACTGCCCAGCTCGCATCAGCCACCAGCCACCGCCCCCAGACTTCGGGCAGCAGGCACTGGCTCCCCCTCCAGGAGGTCCAACAGAGCGCTGAACCGCCAAAGGAGGATGATGAGGGTGTCCGGGGCCGTGGGCCGAGCTCAGCACCGACCCCAGCGGCAGGGCCGACGGCAGCAAAGCAGAGACATGCCCCGAAGTCAGCGCTCCCTTTCCGATGTTTGCTGGCTGAGGTAATGGCTTCAAGCAAAAAACGCTGCTTTCACAGGGCAGAGCTCGCTGGTTAGAATGCGAGCTTTTGATGTCCGGTAAGAATAACAAAAATAAAGAGGGTTTTGTCGTTTTGTGTAGGGTGTTCTTTTTCCCCCCTTCTTTTTCGAACAATGTGATACAAACCAGCCTGACGCACAAATTGGAGGTGATCTCATCAGTCCATTAGCCCCACTAAAGCAAGCCCATCACTTGGGAGGGGATGTGCTGGCGAGATACGACCGCCTGGCCTGTGAGCAGCATTAATACGGGGGTACAAACACAGCCCTCATTACCAGGCAAGGCATGGCTCCAGCCTCCAGCACGCATCCAGCCGCACTGAGAAGCGGGGCTCCAGCAGCGTCCCACACTTTGGGCTCAGCAGCACGGCCACTCCTGCCGCCTCTCCCCGCAGAAGGGAGTGACCCGCGGACATCACACGCACCGCTGACTCACACGGCACAGCTGCCTGGGACAGTGTGAGAGGAGGGGAGGAAAAGCACTTGGAAATTCCGTAAGAATAGTAAATTGCAGTTTAGAAGCCTTCGCCTTTCATTCCTCCTACACTAGAACTAGATCACATCTTTCCACCAAGTTCCTTTTGATTTCTTTGTTGTCAAGCGAACAATGCTTGAGAGCTCTGAAAGTCTCATTTCTAAGATGTTTCTGTTTTCAATCGAGCAGCAGAACTATTTATTTTCCTAGCTGGTGATGGAATTAAACAATTTGTCTTTGAGAACTCTGTAAGCCTTCACCCTGACAACCCCCCCATCTGCTTTTCAGATTAAGGTGCTTTGATTTTTACCAGCTAAAGGTTTATGAACTGCTGTATAAACCCAATTACTCTCATAGTAAATTATTTAAAGCTTACATGTTGTTTTTTAAATTTCTCCCCAAGGAGCACTCCTGAGATTCGTTAAAGGAGAGACTCACTAGGGCATGCTGAACTCAAAATGCACAACACTGAGAGCCATGGAACTCCCAGAAATAGAGACTAAGAAAACCTCAGCACACTGAAGTGAGGATGAGACACCGCAGGAGAGACGTTTCTGGGGAAAAAAAAAAAAAGAAAAAAAGCTTGATTTCAGTGGGCGGCAGTTCTTTCAAAACAGATTAGGTTTCAAGTGAGGTAGTATTTATTCTTCAGCTGGGCTCTGCCTCACTTCCTGACTGAAACCTGGGAGAGGAGAGGTCCTGGTGTGCTTGCTTGGGGTGTCACCAGCAGAAAGCACGCAGCGAGCAGCAGCTCGTCCACCAGGAACGCTGCCCTTGGTGATCCCTGGCTCTGCTTTAGCATCCCAGGAGCTAACAGAACAGGATTCCTCACATAAACCAGCACTTGCCACATGCAAAATGCTGAAGTTACATCCCTGAGCAAGTTACAAGCGACCAGAAGCTCACAAGAAATGTCCCTCCAAGGTGTACCCAGCCCAGGGCACACAAAGGGAGCACACCGCAACGCCCCACGGTTACAGGGCTGGCATTCAGAGCAATGTGTTCCGCGCCGCTCTCCAAGGGCATATTTTGTCATTTATGCTCTCCAGCACAAAACAAACAGCATCGCAGCGGCGCCGAGCGATTCGCTCAAGATGTATGCTGTGCATGTGCCCACGGTGCAAAGGGCTGGCTGATGTCACCATAAGTGCTGGCTGCCAGCGTCCCAGCCTGCGGGTTCTGCTCCTGCCACCAGCGCAGCATGGCTGGGAAGCAGACAGGTGAAGGGACGTGGATTTTTAGACGAAGTGAACAGGGAAGAGCAGGCAACAGCACTGCCTGCAGCAAGCATGATGCAGCTGAATCGAAGCAATGCTCTCCTTCACAGCTCTGAGGTTTAACGGGCTGGCTGCAGAGGTTCAGTGCTGTCAGAGGAATGCTAGGGAAGGCATGCAGCTGCCGTAGTGTGACAAACCACAGCTCCTCACTGCCAGCCTGGCCCCTGCTGCCAAACCAGCACTAACAGACTGAGCTGGGGGTGCTTACCTGCCAACCCGCCCACCGAGAAGGTAGGCCAAGGTGCTGGGTTCAACAGCTGCAGCTCATTTACAGGAAGGCAGCTCTGGCTGCCAGCACAACCAACCTGCACCCACCCACACACCCACAGCCAGCCTGCCCTGCCATGTCCTGCAGGAGCACAGAGCTCCTGTGTCTCCAAAGACACACCCCCTGGTGCCCGTCTTCAAGGCAAAACAAGAAGAAAGTTTCACAGATCTCTGTTTTCAGATGTAAAGCACAGGCATCCAGGTGTGGAAGAGCAGGCAGAGGAGTTACAGCCAGGAGGGGGGCCTCAGAACTGCAGCTGGACGGCAGCAGCGAGCAGCAAGCTGCAGAGATGCACTTTGTGCTTTGAGATGGGAACAGCAGCAGACAGCTTCCACCTGCTCTGCAGCTACAGAAGGAGCCCCCCAGCGAGCTCCCCACGAGAAGGGTTTAGAGTAGAGCACAGCTCCGTTTGCATCTTCTCTTTATGGTAACCCTCTACCATAACCAAGGCATCACCAAGATGGTGTCTAAAAAATGATAAAAATATATATATACATACGAAAGGTTTCAAAGACCTGCTCTCCCATCCACAAGCGGGAGTCAGGCCACGTGAATCCAGGGCACCATCAGAACTTGTCCAGCCCAGGAGAGCAGCCGATGGCACTTGATTCTCTGACTCCAGCACAGATCCACCGGGCATTGCTGCCCGGCTCACTTCCCAGCTCCTGGAGTGATCTTTAGGCCCAGGACACAGACACTGGTCTGCAATGCTGGGTCACACCGTTTTGGGACTAATGGATCCACATCAGCCAGTTTTTAGCAGTACCAAGTGCACAGGAGGTCACACTGTTAGGCTTTTCACCAGCCATGATCATCTGTGGAGTCCTTGGAATTCTGATCCCACAGCAGCTCATCTCCTGCTCTGCCTCATCAGCATCTCCTCCCTTACCAACAGAACGCTGACTACCTGCACCATGCAGGACCTCGTCTGGCTGGTTACATCTCCACCAGCCTCTCCAGCAGTCGCTGCAGAACACCGCCGCGTGCCAGCGCCCTGCAGAGACCCCAGCTCGGGCAGAGATAGCGTTTGCCTCCTTCCACGCCACCAGCACCCAAGGCTGCTCTGCCTTTGGTCACTCTGCGGCTGTCTTTCCCCTGCTAAAGCTTCCACCTCTTTTTAAGACACCCCAACACATCCTGCAGTGCCGGCATTCTCCGCTCGTCTGTCACACTCCTTGCTCTAGCACTACATATGAAAAAAGTACGCTGCAGTATGCTTTGCAATTCAGAATTTATATTACACAAACATCTGCATTACACAGGCATCAGGACCCTGACACCAAATCGTATCTCTAGCTTCCAGCATCTGCAGTGACCCTTCCTTATCAGCAGAACCTCCTCTCAAATCCCAAACCAGTCACAGGAGGTCCTGCCCATGCCTCGCTTTGCTAACAGGGGTGGTTTTAAAATAACTGTTAGGAAGTTTTTAACGAATCACTGCCATGGCAGTGTCAGAACTATCTACATAAACAAGCCGGCTCTGTTTACAGAAGGGACATGCTGTAAAGTGCTCTGCAACACGGGGTTACACCACTGAGCACAGCTCTCTGCACAGCCCAGGACACAGCTCCACGGGAGGAGCAGCAGTTCTGAAATCAGCAGTTCTCGATACAGAGCCCGACTATTAAAAGAATTGACTATGAGGGGAAAAAAAAAAAAAACAAACAAACTCTAAGATGTCTGAAAAAGGAAGTAAAAAGCTTTTTTGCTCTTAATTGGGGAATTTTGGGAACTGGAGGATCTGCAACAGTTTGGTTTAACTGCTGCCTTAGCGACACATTTTAAATAAGCCGTACTGCAGCTAGGACAGCACGGACACTGCACCGAGCACCCAGCCCCTGCGGGCTGAGCGTCCCCACGGAGATCAGAGCCCGTGCGAGGGCCACGCAGGTGCTCTGCTGCCGGGCACAAGTTGAACCTGCTAGGAGAGGCATGCTTGGAAAAATTACTAGTGTCAGAACAGATCAGGAGGAAATAAGGGCAACAAAAGTGTTAAGGACATGGAAAAGTAAGACAGAAGTCTCCCTCTTCTTTTTTAAGTTAACTTTTTTTCCACCTCTTCGGGAAGAACAGGGAAATTACTCTCTTATGCAAGATGTTTTGATTCACATTGTTCTGACTTCTCATTCACAGGCCCAGCAAAAACCCAGGGAAAAGGGCAGACGCTGCTCAGCAGCTCTACGTCAAGAAGCAGCAAGGAACAAGCATCCCACACGGAGGACATGCTAACGACTCTCTGAAGTCAACACATCCCTAATTCACTTTTTAAGGCTAAGTTGCACATTTCCATTCAGCTTTCACAGCACAAAAAGCCACAAGAAAGCCACCCAAAAGCCCAATTTGCCAGGTCAGGATTATATGATACGAAGGTCGCTTCCTACAACCCCAGCAAACTGCTTCAAACCCTTTAACAGGCAGAAGTACAAGGAATACTTTTATTGATTTTAGGAATCGAGACACAGGTCAGACACTGAGTGCACTAGAATAATTCATGCTGCTTAGAGGAACATAAAAACAGTAAATATTCAGGAGTGCCCTGTGCTGGTATCAATGAGCTGCAGCAGCTAATTTATCACGACAGATTAATGCACCCACAATACCGACAGCATCAAGGCAATTTTGACCTCCCTAGATTGGCTGCCAATATGATATAAGTCCAAAAGAAATCACCCTTTTCTGCTGCGACAGAACAATAAATTGGCTTCCCTGA
Source organism: Alectura lathami (assembly GCA_013399715.1). Classification (NCBI taxonomy): domain Eukaryota; kingdom Metazoa; phylum Chordata; class Aves; order Galliformes; family Megapodiidae; genus Alectura; species Alectura lathami. The sequence goes on from VXAV01001904.1 coordinate 84,588, forward strand.
ATACAGTGGTTAAAGAATCCAAGTTCCTGACCTTGAATGTTTTACTAGTAGTATGCTGTGCTGTAGGGAACAATCAGGATGACATTTGCTGAAATGTGTGGGATTTATGATATAATAGGTTGCACATATGTGCCAAAAGAGAAAAAAATAAACCTCTTAAACCCAACCAAATCAAGATTAACTAGCTATTAAAATAGCTAAGAGAACACAGTGCAATACAGGTGGTACAACAAAACACCCTACTTTCTGTGCACGGTGACTGAAATTATTGCTGAGGTCACACTGTGCATGCATCTTCTATCACACTCTCACTGGGAAAAGAAAAAACTGCTGCTCCTCTGTAAACTTCTGCTCTTTGTAATTCCTGTAGGTTTGCGCTTGCATAAACAAACATTACGCAGTCCTTTTATAGGAAGTCCCACTAAGCCCACAGGAAAATCCTGTGCTGTCTGGCTTTGATCATCAAGACAGACTGAAAATTAACTCTGGTATTTTTACAATGATCCTTGCATTAAGGAAGAGGACACACTGTACACATTCTCCTCCCCACCCTATCAGTTAGTTTCACTTCAACTTTCTCCCCTTTCCTGCAGCCCAGCGGTTTCTGTTTTATTGCTGCTAATTGCAATTACAGGTGTTCAGAAGCCAGCAGCTCGACTGATGCCTCAATGCCTTAAGTGCCGCCCCACAGCCCGGTGCTTTGCCACAGACCGTGTCCCTGCGGCAGCAACAGGAGCACAAAGCAAACATTCTTCTAGCAACACACCCGGAGAGAAATCGCAGAAGCCTCACTTATTTTTCCCCTACTGCCTCAGGAATGTGAACAAGTTGTTAATACCCTGCAATCTGCTCCGTTTCTCTCTTAATCCTCGTTTTAACCAAGGCTCTCCTCGCAGGAGATCATATCAATATGTCACTAGCAGTCACACAATGCAGCAAAGAGCCAATGTTATTGTGCGCCTGAGGTGGGGCGGCTGGAGGCCCAGCAGGAGAGCAATTTGTACAGGGAACCGGCGAGTTCTTCTCGAGCAGGGGTAACCACTTCAGCGCAGCCAGGCTCCCTGCAGCAACAAACAGCCTCGCTGAGGCAGGGCCAGCCGCGAGAGCTCGCGCACACGGCAGCGCTTCTGCCTGCAGCAGCGTGAGGCGTGCCACCTCCTCTCCTCCCGCCCGGGTTTCCAGCTCGGACACGCTCACGCTGCCCGCAGCACGTCCCAGGCATCCACCCGCTTGTGCCCTGTGGCCCCACGGTGCCACGAGAAGCGCTGCAGCTTTGGCCCACGCTAACCCACCGCCCTGAAGGCTGAACTGCAGTCCTCCTTCCCCCTGCCCTAAGTTCGCTGTTCTGCAGCATGGTAAACTACTCCTTAAGTTTATTAGCTCTGCTTTGTTTCGCTCACACGCACGGCTTCCAGCAGACCTCAGCTTCCCACTGGCTCCATGGTTAAATCTGAGCCCATTTCCAGTCCTGACTGCAGCATTTCCCCAGGGCTACACACCCTCTGCTTTATTGTACACAGCCCAGCAGCAGCATCCAAGAACTAACAGAGCCCAGCCTACCGATGCATCTATTGCACAACCGTGTGTGCCTTTTGTTATGCTTTTGTTGCCCCATCCTGGGGAAAGCGGAGTTATCTACAGATGAAATAATCCGCATGCAATGAACACAGTGCAAAGCAGACTCACTTTTTGGAGAGGAAAGGAAGTTGAGCAGCTGACACAGGACCACTTGGGTACCAAATCAGTAAAACCTGAGCAAGAGAAAGTCACTCCTACTCAGACTCGTGGAAGTCTCCCTTAATACGTACTTAACTCTCTTCATTCAGCTGTTTACAGGATATCTGAGCTATTTGTTAAACACTCAACATCTTCTGCCACTTAACTGGAGAGTGGAACAACTGCCTAATCCGCTCCCGTGGGTACCAAAGAAGTACCCTGAGCAAACGCGGGCTTGATTCACACAGGAAAATAGCTGCTCAGCAAAAGCCTCCCTCACGAACACACTTCTCCCAGCTCAGAATATTGTCAAGCAAAATTAGCATGGAAAAGCTTTACATTCACTGAACATACTTCTGCAGAGGCTTTCCTGTCTGGGCAAATGTGAAAGGGATGCAGTTAAACCAAACACCACTCTATGACCCGCATCCCGAGTACATTCAAAAGGATGAACTCTGAAACACTTTGTCACTGCTTTTCATTTCCCAAGAATGACACAAAAAAGCGACCGAGTTCCTCATTACCCAACGCGACCACTGAGCAGACTGAAGGGTAAAGCGGTACGGGGGCACCGAGGCACCGGGATTACGATGTTTTTACTCTCAGAATTGACAGACATATTAATTGGAGACAGCTGCAAGGAAACATATCCTAACGACATGATTCATTAGTTTTCATAGATAATTACATCTGCTCATGGCCTCACAGTGAATCATTCATTTAGGGAATTTTTGGGGTATTAAATTTAAATGCAGTAATCAGATTTGTTAATCTGTGGGACAAGGCAAACCAAACAAAATTTTACTCCGGGAATTGTTTATACTTTCAACATTGACATTAATTCAGCAGCAGGAAAAAATTAGCAGCATAATGTATGCTCATGTAGGTTAAAAATTACCAATGGCCATCTCCTCCACTCCCCCCAGTGCTTGCACTGCGGCTGCACAGATTTCTTCAAGACTGCCTGGACTACAAGCTCTCTTCCTCCAATGCAACTTTATGCATTACACAATCCACTGTTTTAAGAAAATATACGTTGGTTTTTTTTTTTGAGGTAATGAAAGAGTTAAAATAATTAACACCTGGTTTTGCCACTTTATAGACTCTAGATAGAGTTGCTTCCATTGTTAATGCATTACACATTAAACAAAAATAGTTTCAATCAGGATTCAGCTGGTTTTATTACTCCGAGGTAGCAGCACATACTTCTGGAAATACTCACAGATCCAGCCCAGCTCCCTTCCTATCAACTCAAACTCTTCAGTAAATTGAGCTCCGCATTAAAAAAACAAGTATTTTTTTGCTTCCAGGAAGCTACACTGGAGTTTCTTATTCTCAGCTCAAAAAAAGAAAAAAAAAAAAGGTCTTTTGACCTTAAACAGTACGGGCTTGAAACTGATTCCCATTTTATTGAACCAGCACTGCCCTTCAGCACTTTCTTCCTCCTTGATCACTTGCTGCCAGAGCACTGACAGAACGCAGCCTGTCTCTCTCGTCGACCCTCTTGGCCAGGCTAGCGCCCACCGCCCGCCTCCTCCTGGCTGCAGATTCCCACTGCCTCCACAGCCTGGGCTTCTGTGCCCAGCTCTCCTCATTCTTCTGGAACAGGGACCTGAAAAACCTCTTACTGAAGATTTTTTTTTCCCCCCCACAAAGCCAAACCCAGGTACATCAACTCCAAGGCGAAGATTGTGTCCTGGCGCAGCCTAAGGGTTGCCACAGATGACGTTCTGAACGCTACGGCTGTTGCCAGCGCACTGGGCCTGACACCGGGCCCTCACCCAGGCCACTGCCACCAGCAGCCCGGCTCCACTCCGGCCAACGTCATTCACAGAAATCACAGCATGGCTGGGTTGGAAGGGACCTCACAGCCCCCCCCCAGCCCCTGCCGGGGGCTGGCTGCCACCCCCCACATCAGGCTGCCCAGGGCCCACCCAGCCTGGCCTTGAGCACCCCCAGGGATGGGGCACCCACAGCTGCTCTGGGCAGCCTGGGCCAGGGCCCCACTGCCTCTGGGTAAAGGATTTCCTCCTCACATCTGACCTAAATCTCCCCTCTTTTGGTTTAAAGCTGTTCCCTCTTGCCCTGCCGCAGTCACAGCACATAACAAGTCGCTCTCCTCCTGTTTATCAGCTTCCTTCAGGCACTGGAAGGCCGCGGTGAGGTCTCCCCGGCCACACCTGGGACAGGACCAGCACACAGCCCGCTGCTGCTCCTCACCCAAGCACAGGTAAACTCGGGGCTTCCTCCTGGCTCCTGCACTTGCTTTAGGAACTCCATGGTGAGCTCAACTACTCTGAAGAAACTGCCAAGGGTCAGGCAGGAGGTACCCAGGAATTCCATGTTAGAACGCAATCCCACAGGCTTTTAGGAGACTTAACTCCATAAAGCTTTTGGAGAAGAGCAGCTGAGGTTCAAAAGCACTGGAGCAGGGGAAATACCTATGGTTTTTTGACCAAGAAAACTTAAAAGCTGGAGCACCCCACCCAAAGCCATACAGTGAATCCTTGAGCAAGCCAAGGATAAAAGGCACAAATTCCTGCGCAACCACAACTATTTGACAGCAGCCACAAGCAGAGCTCTTCCTAGGTGTACAGCAGAGAGCACCTTTGATACCACAGCTTGGATTTCTCTAAACCCACACGCTACTGCTGAGAATCAGAAATTAATGTGCAACCCGATATCTCCTGCTCTGTGAAGCTGCACCTACGCAGTCATATTTTTCCTCATTGAGGTTTGGGGGACAGGGGGGTTGCTCTATGGAAGCTGGAACAAATTAATATTTCCCTGAGAATTATTATTCTAAGAGAAAGAACCAGCAGAAGTTTAAAAGGTAAGCCAACATCTTCTATTTTCTTTTAGTTAAGCCTCTGACAACATACAGTATATTTTATTCGGGATCTAGGCCCAAACACGATACGACAATAAGCTCCTCTTCAGGCACACAGTGTTACTGGAAGGCATCCCAGACGCCGCAATAAAGTCCCAATTCTTCCCATACCTACGAGCTTAACGCCCATGTCACAGCCGTGACTTCGGGAAGGACCTTTCCCCAGGAACAGCATTTAAGGTCCCCGCTCACCTCTCCCGAAAACATCATGTTCAGTTTTAGCTAGTGCAGCACCACTTGTTTGTGTAACTGGAGACGTGTCAGGGCCTTTCTTCCAGTGATTTAAACTCCTCCAGTGTTAGAAGGAAAACAAAGAACAAAGATGCTAAAATATTAATCACCGTGCTCAGCATCCACAGGGAGTAGCTGGAGGAATGCGGCGCGTCGTGATCCGCTGGCCCCACTTCCAGGTTAGCGCCTGTTCAGCACGGGCAGGCTCCTTCCACCGGAGGGCCTGGGAAGGAACCGGCCAGAAGGCTCTGCCCGAGCACAGGGCACCGCACACCCATGGGTGCCAGCACCGCGCTGGGTGCCAAGGTCCAGTCCTCAGCCCTGGCTGCCCAGCTGCTGGGGCTCAAGGCCCAGAAGGCAGAGGTACGCATCACTCTTGTAAATTAATTTACAAGAATTTAACTTGAAAACATCACGACCTGCAAAGCCAAAAGCCAGAGCTGTTTGCTAAGAAGGGCTTTAGTAACTAAGCACAGAAACCCACATATTTTTCTTTTGTTCTCCAAATTTAGACAGCATATATACATATTTTATTGATATCACCATTTCCACAATTGCCAAGAAGCAAACTCCCTTCCAGAGAAAAGGGAAGACAGCAGCTCCCCTCTCACTTACCAAGAACAGAACGTTCAAGCAGGAACATAACCAGAGCAAGTTCCTGCCCTCTTCTCCTTCTAGCCCTGCAGATAAGGGCACCTACGAGCTGTGATTGTGAGAGAAACCATCCTCTTCCAGCAGCACCCTCAAGCCAACCCAAGGACAGCTGGAGGAGACGGACCAGTGATGGTCAGAGCAGCTGGGGGCAGCAGCCCTCGGTGGTCCCACGGCCGATAGCTGCTCCCTGCAGGACCGCGAGCATCACTTTGTGTGGCCACTTCAGCAGCCTTGCTCTGCACAGTGCACTCATCCTCTTGCAAGTTTGGAGTGGTGATTTTTAATGATCAAACTGTTTGGTTTTAGTTTTATAAAAGGCACTAAAACCCCCTCCTCTCAGGAGGCAGATGAATTGGTTGGAAAAACAGTGCAGTAAGGACATAACACAGAGCAAAGCAGGGGCACGTACTGTCCTTGGTAACCCTAGCACGAGGGGCCATGCCGAGCACAGGAGCAGTTTTAGGACAGCTCCTCCATGCACATGTGGGCACAATGAGCAGCACTCAGCAATCCCACTGGAAGGAGCAGGAGACTGCTGCACAGCCCCGGGGCAAAGGCTCTCACTGCCCCTCAGCAGTCACACCGAGAGCACTTTAAATGAGAGAAGACGAGTGCACAACATCAGTCCTTTCCTTATTTACTTTATTGCCTTTTCTCACTGAAAAAGAATTCAGTGACAGTCACAAGTCAACTTAAGAAAAAAAAAAACAACTTTCTGAACCGCTTTCAGAAACAGGAAAATCAAATCAAGAGAGTCACATTTCTGGAGGAGCTGAGCCACAACTGGAGCGGTAGAGAGAGAGACGAGCGCTGTCGCGAGCGAGAACTTCAGCTCAGCGCCTTGCAAGTCGCACACGAGGCACATTAAATGCACAGCACAGAGGTGATGGAGAGCCACCCCGAGGCAGATGCCCTGCCTGCAGCACGGGCTGGAGGAGAGGCACTGCCTTCATCGAGGAGGCAGATGGGCTCGACCTGCTGGGGCTCCTTTGCCACGCGACGCTGCAGAGTTTCATCACCTCCTCCCCTCCAGACAATGCATTTCTTTTTTTTTTTTTTTTTAGAAAAAAAAAAAAAAAAACAATTGGGCAATTGTTTTGAGCAGAAGGTTTAGGAGGGGAAAAGAACTCATTCGTTTGAAAAAGCATCACTGCCAGACACAGGATTGCAGGATCAAACCTGCTGCCACGTGCTGACCCCATGCTTACAGCACACCTCAAATAACACACGCTAATTGTTTCAGGCAATATGAAAAGCCAAAATAAAAGCAGTGGCTTCTTTTTAAGATGGATAAAATATACCTTTTGATTTCTAACCTCTCCTCTTTAAATGGTTTTATTCTCCGCTTCTCTCCCACGTGGAAAGGATGAAGAATTATCGGGGAGGGTAGTGGTTCAGGACAGTTTAAGTGTGCATGAAACAGCTGTTCACTCTCAGCACACCGCTTGTGCACCAGCGAGATGGCCACAAACCCATGACACCGCTCACTGATTCAATAAAGCTTCATGAATTCCAGCTGGAGACTCCTTTTTTCTTCCCCCAGGGCCAAAGGGAAGCTTACTGATATTTTTCATGTTTAGGATGTGGGGAAAGACACACAGGGACATGGAAGGATATTAAACTGTTGGTTTTCTCTTCCCCCACTCCCCCCCCTTTTCTCCAGGAGGAGGGAGCCTCCCAACCCCCAAGCCACGTTAAACAAGGAGACTGCCTGCGAACAGCAACAGCCAGCACCGACCTCCTTCATCTCCCTGAACCCCGCTCACCACACGCAGTTACCATACAGCAGCAACCACAAGCTCAACTCCCAGCTCCTTCAGCTGCCATGAAAACAGGTTTTGTTCGGGAGCAGAGGAGCAAGAGCATGCACACCACGGCGGGACGAGCCACAAAAGGAGACCAGCGCACCACAGCCATAGCTGCAATACTGGCAGCAGCTGCAGGCTGCCTGCACCCGCAGCTCAGCCGCCTCCAGCTTCGGGCAGAAGGAGCAGCAGCTCTCAGCAGCCGCTGCCAGCAAGGATGCATCTTCCTGACTTAGCAGGGAACTTCTGCGCAAACCTACATTGGGCAATTTTAGCGGTCACCACCAGTACTTTGATCTGAAATACCAGAGGATCTGGTGGGAACTCGAGCAGAGCAGTGATCAACAACACGAGGTATCAAGGCTGGTTGGGCAGGACTACAGTTTCTCAGTGTCTGCAGCTTGTTTTCATTCAACTACAAGCAAGAGCTATTAGAAAGCTTCCCCTCTTTCAAAAAAAACAAACCTCTTGCTAAAGTCAACAGTGCCAGTCAGCTCACGAAATGTTTTTCTACCACAACTGAAGAATGGCTTTTCTGCTGCATTTCTTTTCGGTGACGTCACCGCATCCAGATGACTTCAGGCAGACAATCTCTGCTGCTTTTAATGCCCAGCTGCTCTGTTTAATCCCTGTTAGGGCTGGTTTTCCTCTTCGAACTTCTTTAAAAATTGCATTGGGTTGACTTGTTTAAAACATATTCCTTATAAAGGCTCCTGGCAACTCTGAAATGAAAGTGGTTCTTAGCCTTCCTACTGACTTCAGAGGACAAATTGCTCAGCTGTCACAACTTCACACATGGACAACGCTAACGAGCCAGACAAGAAGCCAGGCCACAGAGCTCCCGGAGCCCCACACCAATTCCCCTCGCCTTTATCCAGACAAGGTCTCCTGACTGCTCCTCTGGATGAGCCAGGAGCCACCGAGCCCTGCCACAGCTCCCTTCCTCATGTCAGCAAGCTATTAATTACTACGTATTTACTACCTACTAATTAAGGTCTGCTTAACCAAGCAGAGGGTGTTAGCAAGTATCCACTGGGATGCACACCGCAGAACAGCGAGCAGCTCCTGGACGTTTTGAGCATGAGGATTTATTCTCCCTTCCTACAGAGATGCCTGTTGCAGCTGTCTCACAGTCAGGGTGAGGTTCCCTCCCTTATTTCACCTCTGCAGAGGGAAAAGCATTGATCATCCTTCAATCCAGCTTCATATCATCCAAAGGCATAAGATTTTTTATGATAAACACCCTGAAGAATACCAAACATCAGGCAAAATCCCACACATCCTGAACGATCTAATAGAGCTGGGTGTCAAGCAAGCTGAAAACACCGTAGAGCAAGTTTGCTCTCCACAAAGCTTTTATGTTCTCTTTCCAATTTCTTTTCCTCCCTGTAATAATGTTTTCCCCCATTATCCAAAAAAGCTGCAAGATTCCCTCTCAGAGGCTGAGGAGCAATTATTACCTTCACAATAAAGGTAACAGACATGTTCAAAAATAGCAGCCAGTTGTCACTGATCAGTGACACCTCAACAAGCAGAGCTGAAAAACTCCCCATGAGGCTGGGCGATGACATTGGTCCCACTGGATATATGGAACTGGCACGGCCATTTTGGGAACAGATCACTGAGTTCCAAACGGACTGGTATGTCGCTTCTCCTACCAGGAAAGCCTGTTATAGAGATCCCTCAGCCGCAAGTTGTGTTTGAAATGGCACACACAGTTGCACTGTGACTACTCAACAGAAAGTTGGACAAGTGAAGAACGTGTCTTCTCCTCATAACAAAGCAGTAAGATTTATTTCAAATCAGTTCTGATCACCACATTCCTGATTGATGTTTGCTTCTGAGAGATGCAGCATTCCACCACTTCACAAAGCCTCTCCTGATGTATTCTTCCAAAGTGAACTGCAGCGTGACACAGAACTAGGTAGGAAACATACAGTGGATTCCAGTTCTGTTTGCACTTCAAAGAGCTCCCCTGTGCTAGCAAAATGGAAACACGCCTCTGGTTCCACGTCTGACTGCTGTCTGGGTGACAGATCACAAGGTATCCCATTCTGAACTCTGCCACGGGTCACTGCAAAAGCAGCCTGAACACACTGGTTTCCTTCCTCCAGCACCTAACCCAGAAGACAAAATCTGTTCCAGGTGTTACGGGAAGGTGGAGTCAGTCCCTGACCCTGCCATCAGTCTCTCCTCCGGCTTTGAGCACAGCCTTCCCCACAAGGAGGTGGTGGGGATCAGTTTTTATAGTGCTGCAAGTTCTCCAGGGCTGCTGTTTTCATGCCAAAGAGCAAACCTGTATTTGAGCTTATTTTTCTGTTGGCAGCACCCCGGAGGCCCAGCAGGCCTGGCAGGTTGGCAAGTGCCATGCCAGGAGAAATCCCAGCCAGCTGCCCCGTGCCACCCACCAAGCCTCCAACAGAGGAGGCCCCACAGCTCCCACCAGAGGCACACCTACCTCTCATCAGTGGGGCTGCACTTCAACACATGGATGCTGACAGCACCTGCTGCCACCTGGACTGCTCTAAAGGAAAGTGACACAGAGCTCCATATGGAAAATTGATTGTCAAGTTCTATCTGTAGTGTCTAGGTCTAGTCTAGCACAGCACAGCTTTGAGACAAGTTTCAGAAGCCAGAGAACAGAACCAGAGGGCAGGGGATAGACCAGTGTCCAGAGTGACAGCGAGCTGGGAAGAACAGAGGTGACCAAAAGGCACTGACTAAAAGTCCCTTCAGCCACCACAGAACCCAAAAGTGAAGAAAAACAGACAGGAGAGGTTCTGCCTCCCTGTGCTCACCATCACCAACCAGCAAGGTCTCTGCCTGGAAAGCGCGCAGCCGGCTGGGACAAGGACAGAAGGAGGAAGAGCTGATTGTGCATACGAGCCTTGGGACCTTTCCTGGCAGAAGTCCTGTGGTCTCCAGCTATGAACACAATTTTCCTTTCATTGCAAACACACCACCCACATTACCTGTAAGAAAAATGACTGCAGTTCCTATTGTAGTAAAGCATCAGATGGAGCTTTTCCATAAGAAGTGAAGTCACAACAGTTCAGCTAGGGGAAGGGACTGCACTTAAGCTAAACAGGCTCTGTTGAAGTTTAAGCACCACTGTAATTACCTGTGAAAAGCAAAACACCCCAGAACAGCGGGGAAACCCAACTGGTCTAACACCAAGTCCAGCTGCCTTGGGAGCCCCTTGGCCACTGGCAAACGCCCCATGTGAATGCCCCACGCTGCAGCCTGCTCTCTGCCCGCAGGTTTGTGCTCTGAGGCAGCTCAGTCCCAACGATAATTTCCAAGGAAATATACTTATTCATAATGGGAACTATTACATACAAACTAGTCTATGTCATAAGCTCGACCAGAAGGAAGCTTTCCTCCCAGCTTATCTGATGTTCTATTCATTTAAAATCCCACGTTTCGGAAGGCCACTTCATAGTTCAATTCACAGTGCTAATTTTCTTTGGCAAAAACCCACGTTATCTACAAACATCGTCTGAGAACCCAGTTACAGTAAGGTGATACCCACACCCTGCTGCTGCGTAGCAACTGGGTAACACAGGGATAGAGAAAATGTCAGTGTTCCCAAACAGCAGCAGGTAATGGAGCCGCCTGCTGCCCGCAGGTAGGACTGTGTCTGTAGGGAGCCCAGGTGGGGTGCGAGACTGCAGCAGAGAGGAAG